>MU105605.1:0-324890 GCA_012274485.2 Sinapis alba | reverse complement strand
ATTCTTCTCCTCTAGATGCTCCAAAAGCTCCAAGTATCCCATATATCTCCAAAACGTTCATGGACCTGTAAATACTCTAAAATATAGTCTAGACACACATAATAGACTCTAAACAGATCTTATAACATGGCCTAAAACTAGTAATAAATAGGCTATATCAACTCCCCCAAACTTAACCTTTTGCTTAAGGACAAGCAAATAAATATGTGAAAGAGATTTTGAAAAATGGAGACTCACATAATATCTAAGGATAACTATCACCCTAATTTGTTGCAACCATATCATATCAAGTAAATCATAGAGAAACATTATGTACCCTATCCTAGTATAGCAATCAAATTCATTCTACCAACGACTTAGCAAATACTAGCTTGACTCGCCCCTCTACTGGTCTCATTTCTTCGCATAAAATAAAAGTGCATGCTTTACCTTGGGAGTATCGATCAAAGGATATATGGATTCTTACCTATGCAAGTATTTGAACAACTAGGCACAAAGTCTTTTATGATCCCTTTCTTTTCTCTTTTCTCTCTTCTCTGAGTTTTTTTAGATTTCTTCTTCTTTTATTATTTTTTTCTTTTTCTTTTTGGGCAAAGTTTGTAGGCGAATAATAGGTTTATTAGTAATTTACCTATCCCTCGCTTCCAACAATGTGTGATCATTCCTCTGAATTAGAATAATCGGATTATTGGTAATGTACATATCCCTCTGCATCTCGGGAAATCATCTTAATCTTTTAAGCTTTTAAGTAGATGTTGAAGAGAGAGAAAGAAAGGAACCAAAGGTGCAATGACTTGTACCTACATACTTGCAGAAGGAATCCGATCCAGTGTATACCAAGCCCCAAAGTAAGCTAATAATGTCAAGATTAGAGTTCGAAATCAGTTTCGGTTTCTTCAAACTTTCTAAGCAAGTGTGGTATAATGGCATGATGATCCATTTTAGTATCTCTAGTAATCTCTGCAAACAATCTTCTAAGAATGGTGCTAAAATGTGGTTAGTCAATAATAAATCTTGATCATAATCCTTTTTTAACTCAATAATTTTTTTTTTTGAAAAACTTATATATATATATATAGCAAATAAAACTCAAAACAAATCAAATAACGTTAGCAAACCTCCCTCATACTTAAATTACACTGTCCCTAGTGTAATCCGCCCCGAATTGGTTAGGAAAAATATAAATCATAAGTAAGTAGCTTAAGAGAGAAACTCGATACCAAACTTTGTAATAGAGTGTCGATCGATGTGAGGTATGTTGTGTCGATCGATGGTCGCAATCCATTGTCGACTGATGGTGACTCTATGGTGTCGATCGATGTTGCACCTGTAAGTTTCTACTCTCTTTTTTTATAAGTATAAAACTCAAAAAAAAAAAAAACAATATTAGCAAACCTCTCTTAGACTTAAACAACACTATTACCAGTGTTATTCGGTCCGAGATTGGTGAAGAAAATAAACCATAAAGATACAATTTGATAAAGGAAAACGGTATACATGCTTGTTGATGGTGACCGTCGATTTTCACAGTTAAGTGATGATCGATCAATGCTAGGGTTACTCCGTCGATCGACAATGATCAAGTGTTGATTGATACTCTTTGTAGACTCATGTTTCTTTTTCTTTAAAAATCCTGCAATAGTATAACACAATCTGAAATTAGACTAATATAATAAAAAAACTAATTAAAACTTACTAAACAGTGAGTTGCCTTCCACTCAGCGTTTGGTTATAGTCTTAAGCTCGACGTTTGAACTTTCTGACTAGTATGGAGGTGAACACTACAAGAAAACAAACAATTTATGACTACAAGGTTAGTAGGTAACTAGTCGGAAAACTATGGTTTTCTGACTAGTACGGAATATTTGTAGTCGCAAAGAAGTCTCGAAACAGTCGGAAAGTAGTCGTAAAGTTTTACGACTACATTATTAGTCGCAAAGTGCAGTCGCTAAATGCAGGTTTTCTTGTAGTGGAATTAACACTTGGAAAACAAGTGTCTACGTCTTCTCTGCTCATCTGAAACCATGTACCAATGAAGCTCTTCATTGCTTCATCACTTCTGGTTTTCTCTTTCTTTGTAACCTCTTTAGCAACCTCTTTAGCAACCTCCATTGAATGCATTCTTCTTTGTAGGTTTTCAATATTGCGCTGTAGCATTCTAAGTCGTGCAGCTGTAGCCTCTAATATATCATTCAGTTGTTGAGAAATATCTTCCTTCATTAGGCTCCAAGAAAAAGCGAACTCATCAAACCTATCTTCCAATTGTTGGCTTCAGTGTCGATCGATTGTCGTAAGGTACCGTCGATCGATGCTCGTTCGTCTAACTTAATTGCATATTATCTTTGTATAATATCTCAATTTTGATTCATCTCATCCATGAGTGTAGTCAAATCGATAGTTTCCAGTTAATCTAAACATTTATTCCTCTTTATTCTAGTTAACTCTTTATCTTCATTTTTCTACCTAGCTCATTCCTATTATTCCATGCATTAATGATCACCAATTATTACGTAGGTCGACATAATGATAAATGTGGTATATTAGATATATTAGATTCAACCAATCTCTCACAAGAAAATGGTTTAATACTTGCTAAAGACAAAGTAAATAATATATACTGTATGATATATTTATCGTAAGAGAAAGACTGCTTAATCCCCGCATTGTTGATAAGTGAGAACACCCCAGCAAGAATACACTCTTCAATAAACTAACAACGACCATTATCCCAAAATAATTCTAGAAAATTTTACATAATCACACATATTGTATTTGATTCCTCCACAACTCTATAATCCCCGCATTGTTGATAAGTGAGAATTTGCATAGGAAGAATAATACTGGTACGGGTAGTTCAATTGCGTAACCGGATAGGCAAGAATCTCAACTGGTTTAGGTTCAGTTGGTTTCTCCGGTTCAGTTTTTTTCTTAAGTGGTTTAACAACTTCAACTGAAACAATATCTGCTCTGCATATCTTCCTTAGCTTCCATACGATTTTCGATACTTCAACTTCTCCAACCACCTTCATTTTCCCGGTCATCTCGTCCATTTCTATCGAACTAACCCCTATAAGTTTTTAATAAATCATGTAAGAAAGTTTATATTATTTTCCCAACTTACTAAATGTAATTATCATATTGTAAAGGGCAATTCTCTTAAATAGCCCCTTTTAAGTTTTTGTCACAAAAATAACCCTCAAAAAAATAAAATGACCAAAATAGACTTTTTTTTTATTTTTTTTGAAATTTGAAACCCTAACCCCAAACCCACCCCTTAACTTTAAACCCTAAAGTCTAAATTAGTTAACCCTAAGGGTATAAATGCATATAAATAAAAATTTTAGCTTCTAAAAAAAACATTTTGGTCATTTTCTTACTTAAAAACTATTTTTGTGACAAACAAACTAAAATGGGCTATCTAAGGGAATTTCTCTATTGTAAATGTTGAAACGTATAAAGATACCTGAAAACCTAGATACGGTACCCCACACTTTCTTCCTGATTCTTTCATCGTGAACACTTAATTGCAGCATAGATTTCTGTTGTTTGAAACCCGAGATCAGTACGGCTGTTTTATGTATTTTAGATTTTTTTTTGTGGTGAAAGTTTATATATTTTAGTTGTTGTTTTGTTTATACACTAAGCAGATCAGTACGGCAGTATGTTTATTAAAATTTTATAAAAGTAAGTATGTTAAACTCCGAAAATTGTTCTTATTAATTAAAGACTTAAAAGTATATATATTGTTCACATATATACAAAAACTTAATGAATTAATAGAATATATATATCAATATATCGACTTAACCTGTCACTAAAAAGTATACACTAAACCAACTACAACAGCAGTTACGTTGTATACCTGCGGGGTCATGGCTGAACAAAATTATAGAAACGCTTCAGTAATTTCCTATATATTCTTAAAGAGAGAGAGAGAATGAGAGGAGATATAAATTAAGATGTCGAAGCTTCTTGATGACACTTGCATGTGCTGCTTAAATTTCTATTATATAGAATTTTCATAGGAATTTACGTGGAATTTAGTTTATGACCCTCAAAAGTATTATCTAGTTTTAAAATAACAAAAGCAATATGAACGACTACAAAAGGTAAACGAGTCAATATTTATTAGTCTCTTATTGTTTCAGGATTTAGTTGAATATTAAAATCAATGTACGATGCGATGCAACGACGAATGAAGTGTCACTACTCATAAGGCCGCGTGTAGGACCTGGACATTTTGACCTATTGACCTATTGACCCTTTGGTCATGTAAGAATCTCTCAAGCAAGTTCTTAATTTGGATTGTGTTCTTGGAAAAGTTGTTTAGATAACACATCAAAACGAAACTGAAACTAAAATCAAAACTGAGATCGAAGTAAGTTTCTCTTATACATTTCAAAGATGTTTTTACTTGTTTTGTGTTTCAATTACTTTTTAATCATAATAAAACATAAATGAAACATACTATTTCACTACAAGAAAAAACTTGATTTACAATTACGTATATTATTGTTAATTTGTTGTAATGGAGTGTTACGATAAATTAACTATGATATTAAAGTCGTCGTAAAATGCTTGTTGTAACGGCCCAATCGTTGTAAAGTCTTTGTAAATTTTACGAGAAGAAAAATTTATCATAAAATTGAGGCACCATGGTTCGTTGTAAAGTACTCCTTAACGAACAAGAAAATATTTCATCATAAAAACTTTAAATGTTCGTTGTAAAGGACATGTAAAGTTTCAAAATTAAATAGTTGTTCAAGGGGTGTAAATCTTACAACAAGTTTACTAGGATATTGATATTAATTGCTTGTAGCCGACGAGTTTACCTCGACTTCATCGTATACTCTTCACAAAAGTTTACGTTGAATTAACATTGATGTAGATGTAAAATCAATATAAAATGTGTGAGCAATTAATATCGAGTTTACAACCAATTTATAAATTTTGTTTTATATTTAATAAATTTTAAAATATTTAAATATATAAATAAATTTAAAATTTCAAAATAAAATATGGAAAAAAATTTAGAAATAAAATTTCATAAATAAAAGTATTCAAATTTATTATACATAAAAATAGGAAATGGTGTCGTCTTTGTCCTGGAAGAAGTCTTTGATCTTGGCTTGCTTTAAATCTGTAGCCTCTTTTTCCACAGTTTAGACCGGTGGATGTGGAATCATGAGTCTAGCCTGTCTAACCCGCAACATCTTCTGCATATGTGGGTTTCTGTCCGCCATAATGTCAAAAAGAGTTTCGAGGAACGCTAGTTTAGCTTGCGTAGAATCCAAATCAGTTTGCAGCCGAGAAGTCTCCTCATCCCGTCTTTGGGAATAGGACAATGTCGCCCATGAAACATCGTTAACATATCATAGGCCCAGCGTCTATCCCTTTTCTTAGGGACAATCTTTTTAAAAAATATGTAATAAAATAATATAATTTGAAAAGTATTAAAAGTAATAAATATTATATAATAAATTTTTATACCTCCTCAAAATTTTTGTACAAATCTATTGTAAAGGACTCGAAGGAACTCTATCAGGAGACTACTGCATCAGCTGAATCTTGCGTTCAGCAATCCAAGCAGTCATATAACTATGGATCTTCTTCGAACATGATCCACAAAAACACCACCTTTTGATTTTCCAAAAAAAATCAGGAAGCAATGGCAACACTTCATTATTCTTTTTGGTCTGAAAAAATAAAAGTTAGATAGAATATATATTGAGTTAATAAAAATGTATTATAATTAAGTTAAAATACTGAAATTAAATAGAACAATTATTTATTTTTTGTAGATATTTACCGGCATGCGGTATTTGACCGATAGTGTGGACCATCTGTAAATGTCTATTCTCATTCCTCATCATACGAGAAGTAGAGCACTGCACGGTGATCCGGATGGAGTGGGGGGTCATGTCAATATCTTATGAGACCATCTCATAACGTCTTTTGTGAGACCGGGGGCCTGGCTTCATAGCCTTTAAGCTCATAAACAATCTTCTAGTAAGAGACGATGTTGCATAGGCGCTTCTTCATCTTCTTGTTAAACTTCACATTCACCTTTTTCGTTGATCCTAATGGACCAGTTCCACTTTTGTTGGAAATGGAAAATTAAAAACAATATTAATTATATATTAAACAAATTCAAAAATTGTTAAAAATAAATAACTAACCGCAAAACATTTGAACCATATTGTCCTAATGTGCTCCGGGGTCAGCATCAAATTATAATTTGCCTCTGTGAAATAGCCTTTGATCATGTCGGAAACACCCTGTCCAATATGGTTGTCGGTCCTAAACCTAAAAATAATAGAAATTAACGTTCCATGAACAACTCTAGTGGTAGGTTCTACGGCATCAGAATGATAGGCTACAATGAATATTGCCTTTAAGACATTTCAAATTGACTAAATTCTTATACGCATAAAGCAAGATAAACCGACTGTTACTAGCGAAATCTGGGTGTACCGGCATTGAAATACTTTCACGCTCTTGAATATGATGGATGAATGATCTCTTTAATTATCCTTTTGAACATGTTTAGCATGTCATCTCATTGCTCCAGCAATCCTCTCAAATTAATATAATCTTTTCAATATGTATGTAACTGGTAGGTACCACATCTTTTACGGTAGCCTATTTCTCTCAAAGTCCTTGCGATTTGAATCTTGGCTTCTTGCAGAAGCGACACTTTTCTAGCTTATTATCGTCTTTCCAGTAGATAACCTAATTGTTGATGCAAACATCTATCATTTCTGAAAGAAACCCCAGACTATAAACTAATTTATGAATCTCATAACAAGATTCAGCTAACAAGTTGTCTTCTGTCAAATACTATTTAAATAACTCAGATCATGCATCTGTGCAATTCTCAGGTAAATTATAATCAGTTTTAAAATTCATCATCCTAGCTGCTAGTGACAATTTAGAGAGACTTTCTCTACAACTAGTGTAGATTGGTTAATTTCCAGAATCTAACACTTCATAAAACCTTTTTGCATTTATCATCGACTCCTCATTTTCATAACGCAGCTGAATTGTTTCTTCCCTATTACTAGCATCATTAAAATTACTATTACTACTAGCTTTATTCCCACCATAATCACCTGAATATTAAAACCATATATTATAATTTGGTGTAAAACATTTATTTACTAAATGGTTCCATACAGTTTTGGTATATGAAAACTATATATTTCTGCACTTCCGACAAAGACATAATATCTTACCTTTTTTTCTTCGTGAATGGTGTAGAACCAGGTTGGAACATGAATATTCTGTTGTGGAACTCATCTGTCACTCTCCCGTTAGAATCTTTGTGCATATACATCCAACTATGTAACTCGTATATATTACCACTTGACATTTTTTGGTGTTTCACTTTTTTGTTTTTTTTGTGTGTCTTTCAATATGAATAGTGTCATATTTATAGGAAATTTTCGGCTTTGTTAGGTGAAAATTTCATAACTAATTTACAACAAAACTTTTTATAAATCTTTTATATCTATTTAACAACGATTTTAAGAGGAAACAAGTTAGGTATAACCTACTAAATACACATTTTCTCCAACTACTTCACTTATACTCGTATGTTCGTTGTTAAACATATGTAAAGTTAATCATCATAAATTAGTCCTTTTACAACAATTTTACAATGAATATTGTCTTTCCTCTTAAATTCGTTATAAATCTAATTAATTTGACTCTACAAAACTATAATTCCACGTAAAGTACTTGTTAACTAGTCTTCACTTTACGACTCCCATATTTCCACGTAAATATTTGTAGTGAAGTGTATGCTTTCTTGTAGTGTTTAGATTCTAGTTTCATTGGTTTCATGTAATTATCAAATTTTAAAAAGTTTAAATGATTAAAGATCTAATTATTTATTGTTTTATTCTTTCTAAGAAACATAATCATGAAATAATTACAGTTTAACATACTTTCTACCACCCTTCAAATACTCTAACATACTTGAGCATATGAGATACTTCTATCTTTTGAATTGTCTAAATTGCCCTTACAATTCTAACTAAAAAAAAAACTCCTAATCAACTAACCCTTAACATTTTTCTTTCCGTAACCGTTCACTTTTACAAATAACACAAAAACTTTTTTAAACTTTAATCCTCTTTTGTCTCAAGAGATTTCTCAGACAAAACCCCGTGGTGATTCATGTCTTAACCAGCGTTGACACACAGGAAACCGCAATCCTTCAGATTCCCACTTATTATTACGCTATTCTTTCGACCACATTTAATTTTTCACCGTTTCGACGAACAGCCTCGTTGCTCCGACGGATTACAGCGGCGAATCTCTCTGCACCACAGCAGTAACAATGAAATGTTTCTCCTTTATTCACCCTTGCTTATTCCCTCTCTGTTTCGATTTTGTAAACTCCAAATCTTAATTTTTGTATCATATCTTCCATATTTTCTAGTTACAGGTGAGTCTTCTTTGCCAGATTGCAACCTACATGAACGCATCTTTGCAACAGACTTTCGTCCCGACTCTAATCTCCACAAACACCAAACCATTCATCCCCTACCCACAAAACCGTATCAAACATTAACTCGCTTCAAGCGGATCCTCTGCGCTCTGACCACACATTCTCTACCATCCATGCACATATTGATCACATTACTCCTGACTATGTCCACAATTCCTCCCACACTAACCACAACCAGTCTCACCCAAGCCACATCATTATATGCCTGACCACATCCACCCTGACTCTAATCTCATAAGCTCTAACCATGAAACCTTCCACCTAAAACTTTGGACTAACCTCCTCCAACAAGAACCAACACCTGAATTTAACCTTCTTTTTTCCTAGCTATAAAAGACCACAACACCTCTGACCATGACCACATCAACTTTGACTCTGACCAGAACCGTCCTGAACATGACCACATTCGCTTAGGTTCTGACCCCAAAACCACAGCCTCGTCCAAGATAACCTCTAACCCTGATATTTTTCACCCACAACCTTCATGGCCTCCCCTTCACAAGGACCCTGACCACATAAGCTATGAATCACCTACCCAACAAATAGCAACCCACGTTCCACCCACCACCAACCGTCCGTCCAACCACTCCCCAATAGAAGATTCCATCCACAAGCCAGATCTCCATTAGAATTGTACTATGTTTAACCTTAGCCCTTAGGTCATAGTCATTCACGTCAATACAACGGTGCTTGTTAAATTTCAAACATCCATAAACCACATCCACACGTACGACCCACAATGGTAACAAGCTGCAGAATGTTGACCACATAAACACAGATGATGACCACACCAACAAACCGAGAAATCTAGCTTTTAAATAACGTCAAACTTCTCCTCTCCTTTTATGCTATTTGTACTTTATTTAACAACATACCTCATATTAATCCTAATGAGATAGATCCAACGGTTCTTTTGGCATCTCAAAAACCAATAAACCTACCTAATATTAATTATAACAGAGACCATGACTAGTGTTTAAAACCAAACTTGTATGTCCACGTGTAAAAGTAACTCCTTCAAAGTCAGGGACATTTTTGACCTAAAAAGACAAACCCAAGTCCAAAGTACACTACAAGCATGAAATAGGTCAAAGTGTAAAGTCCAAAGCCCAAAGTATGCCATTGTGCTAAGCTCTCCATAACCATATACAGTATAACCTCTTTAAGTTAATACTCTATAAATTAATATATACTAAAAATCTCTATAAAATAATATAATTTTATAGTCCCAAATTGAATTTTTGATTCAATTAGTATATCGATAAATTAATAATCTCTATAAATTAATAAAAAATTATAGTTTTGGTTAGTCTCAACATTATTAATGTATAGAGGTTTCACTATATATACTATTTATTGGATATCATATGTAAATGCCCCAAATTGGAATAAACTTGTTCGTAGATAGAGAAGGTGGTTGGTTTTAGAAAAAAGTAATCAAATGAGGTTAGCATAAAATTTAGTGTCATAACTCTAACTTCTTCATCATATTTGAAACAACGAAATGCTGAAAGTTTGATATGAGTATCCAATGGTGTAAACCGCGGTTTGGCATTTGGCATATGAAACATGACTACATATTCTTGTTGCTTTAATGGGACAGCTACAATAGCTTCTAACCTTTTTGTGAATCTCATATTCTGAATAAATGTCTACCATGAAAGTTGGAAAATTTATTGACTACTCTCTTCTATTTTAATACTTGATGTTTTAGAGAACATTTATTTACTTCAAATAATATAAAATTTAATTTTTAATGTTATATAACTTTTTGTTTCTTCAGTTTGTTTTATTATCGGCCGAATCTTATATATTAAAACAGAAGTCACAACCTTAATTCATGTGTGATTTTTTTTAAAAAATGGACCATTACTAAAAATCAATTATTTTTTTATTTATTACTAATAATATGGTTTAATAATATCATTCATAATATCCTTTGATATCTTTTGATCACAATATCTTTTGATATCTTTTCATTTTAAATATATATATATTTTAAAAAATTCTAACAAACATCTTTAAAAGAATATAATAAGATCTTAATTTTCAAACTTATATGTAACTATTTTTTACTAATTTCGAAATTAGTTATGAAATAATATTATACATTTATATATTTTAAAAAAATAAAAATAGAAATTATATCCTATATTATTTATTATATAATCACAATCGATTCGTATTAAAAATATTTTAATATATATATATATATATTAAAAATTCTAAAAAATATTTTGAAAAATATTTTAACAGTATCTTAATTTTCAAAAAAATTATGTAAATATTTAAACTAATTTTTAATTAGAAATTAACTATTTTTATGCATAAATATATATTCAGTTATTGTTTATAAAATAAAAATAAATATTTTTTAAATATATTTTATAATAATAACAATTCATGTTAAAATAAAATTATTATATTGAACTAAATATGATAAAGTTATATTAAATTGATAAATTTATAAATTTTATTTTCATAAATATAAAATATTTATTCTAAAATATAATACGATGACATAACGGCTTAACATTCACAAACTACATAATACATGTATAGAAATTGACATATCTTAGACTTTTGTATATATAATAATATATTATCTAAAATGAATAAACGTAAAAAAAATTGTTAAAAGGAAATTTGGCTTGAAGATCGGCGAATCAGAATTGAGCATAAATTTAATACAAACTAATTTTAAATATGTTATTTCATGCATATATTAATTTTTCCAATAACTAAATGCAAATACATTAAGATAAATATATATTAAAAATGATAAATAAATATAAAAATATATATATTATTTGTTAAATACTTAGATAGTTCATTTTTTCAAACAAAAAAAACAAAAACAAATATTAATGTTTAATTAGTACTTTATATTTATAATCTAAGATATATAAATTTATTTTTTTGTTAATTTAGATTTTTTTGAAATGTTACAATATATTTTCAAAAGGTTTATGTTTGTTTTTACTTTTTTATAGGTAAATTTTTGTTTTGTATAAATGGTATACATATATTTACAATTTAAATGTATATGTTGATGGTCGCCTCGTGAAACCGTACGGATATTTGTTTTTACGTCTTTATAAATATTTTTTTTGTATAAATGATATAATATATGTAATGAATCAATCGAGATAGTTGAGGTATATGTTTTGTATATTTAGCCCTCTACCTAAATCAATAGTATTGATGATACTGTGATGAATATAATTTTTTGCTTAGCTAGATTATAGAAAGTATTACCTAAAGGCTAAATTTATCGTACATTATTTCATTTAGAATATAATTTATTGATAAGATAGATTATAGAAGGTAGTTTAGTCCCAAATATATAGAAATATTACAATTTAACTAACAAATGATTGAGTTTTTAATAAATAGAGAATATTCTTAAATATTTTTTGTGATAAAAATTGATTATGTTTGTTATTTACGATTTTCAATAAATAGCAAAATTTTATAGCAATAAAATCGTTAGTTGTGATTTTGAAGAATGTGTGGAATGATGTTTTTTCTCGATAGTTATAATAAAGGTAACCAAAATGTAGAGTAGTATATAGTACTTAATGCTTTAAAACACATATAAAGAATAATAAATTTGATACACATTTTTTAAATGCAAAACATATATGTGTGAAGAAGAAAAGTTACGTGGGTGGACATTTGCAAAGAGATTCAGTTTTAATAGTAAGAATATTTTGTAGGAGGTTAGCAAATTTTAAAATGTAAATACAAATTTTATATAAAAATATAAATACGAAATGAGAAAACAGATACTAATAAGGCATAAACTTTAATCATTCTTCTTTTGTGTTGAAGTGCACGATTTGAACCGATAGTAGAGTTGAGTGATTAATATTTTAATTAGTGTTTACATTTTTTGTTTATGAATTTGTGTATTGTGAAGTTGTAATGGTCTAGATATATAAAACTAAAGGTGTATTGAGATGATGGTCATCTAGCTTTTGAAAACAACTTACAATAATGTTCTATTTGGCAACATAAAATTTTAATATTACTATTTGTTAGTAAAATAATTAAACTAAATTGATTGTGTATTAGATTTAGGACATTATTTGTTAAATTAGAAAAAACAATAACTGCTTAAATTTAAGTTTATTTATTATTTCAGTGGCATTAATATGTAAATAAGTTGTAAGTTTTATGGTTAATTCTAAATTGTACTTATATTTTAATAGTATAGATAGATTAAACATCGTGTTGAACAACATTGAATGAGCTCGTAGATCATGTTAAACTAAATGCATTTCTGACTCAAAATCAATAGAAAATAAATAGATTGGTAAAAAGTTAACATACCGTAACAAGGCTCAACTTTATCATTCATAATGATTTTGTTCCCCTCAGTTGAGCTCACACGAGTAATGTACAGTAGACAAAAGAATACACTCTCCCATCAAAACTAAGTATTACACAACTAATATTATCTTTAAAAAAATTCTAGCTAGTTAAATCACATAAGCACACAAGCGTTTGGTTCCTCCACCACAACTCTAGAATTCCCGTATGGCTGATAGTACGAACTCGGATAGGAAGTTTGATACTGGTAGGGGTAGTTCATATGCGTAACCGGAAATGCAACAATTTCAGCCGGTTTAGCTGGCGCAGGTTTAGCTGGAGCCGGTTTCGCCGGTTCAGGCTTTTTCTCAGGTGGTTTAACAACTTCAACCGAAACGATTTCTGCATTACAGAGTTTCCTTAGCTTCATCACGAGAACCGGTACATCAACCTCTCCAACTACTGTCATTTTCCCGGTTTTGTCATCCATTGTTATCGAAGTAACCCCTGGAGATCGAGAAACGGTAACAAACGCTTTCTTCCTGATTTTCTCATCGTGGACACTCAATTGCAACACAGTTTTCTGTAATTTCAAACTTGAAATCAGTATGGCTATAATTTGATATTTATGAAATAAGTTTGACTAAATGGTTTCTATATATAATGGTTAAGCAAAGATCACTAACTTAAATATAATTAATTTCAGATAGAAAAATATGAAAGAAAGGGATACCTTAGCGGCCATGGCTGACGAAAACGAGAGAAAAACTTCAGAAATTTCCGATATATTTATTAAAGAAAGAACGAGATGAGGTATGGTTTGTGAGATGTTGAAGCTTCTTGATGACAATTGCAAGTAATAAGATATCTATTATATAGAAATTGCGTAGGAAACTACCAGGAATCTAATATTATGACCCCACATATTTTTTTCTATTTTTAAATAACAAAAGCATAGCGACGACCATTAAAAGAGTGACGGGGTCAATCTTTATTTAACTTATAGCTCGTAGTGTTTTGGTATGTGGTTGAAAAGTAAAATAAATGTAACGACACAACGACGAAAGCAACGGGAGAAGTGTTGACTGCTCATTTGGCCGCGCTTACGACCTGGCCTACGTTGATTTAAGACCTTGTTGACTTATTTGGTCACGTAAGTAGAACTTGTGAAGCAAGTTCTCTAGATTTTGTTCTAGAGATAAATATTATAACATCCATACGAACACTGGATACCGGAATCAAACTGAGATTGAAGTCACAAAGATTTATTATAATTATTATATAATATTAGTAATAAATATTGATTCAGTTTTATTTGTAGAAAAGAAAATAAAATCGTTATAATATTTAAATTATTCAATAGAAAAAAGAATGTTTTCAATTATCATTTTAGTAAATTTTAACAAGTAAGTATTATAATAAATTATTAATTTAATAAATTGAGCATACAGTGGTTTAATATCCAACAACTTTACCTTAAACAAACATGAACGCTTCTATCACCAAAAATAAAATTCAAACTGGCATATACATTAAAAAAATTGTCTAGGATAATTTTTTTAACTTATCTTCACAAAAATAATTTAAGAAGAAAATAACCAAAATGTTTCAATTAAGAGATATATATATAACCATAAGTTTAATTAATCTAGATTTAAGATTCATAGTTAAATTATGCGGTTTTGGGGATTGGGTATCAAATATTAAAAAGTAAAAATTAAAATTAAAATTTTTAAAACAAAAAAAAAAACTATTTTGATCATTTTCTAAGTCTACTTTTGTAATAAAAACTTTAAAAGCTATTTGAGAGAATTGTCCTATACATAAACAAAAATAAAATAAAACACTTGATTTTTATTAAATTAAACTTGGTAGAAAGTAGTTATGAAACTTAAAATCGCATGTAAAAATCTAGATATAATTAAACGAAAGTTCAGCGAGATTCGCAACACTGCAAGGAAAGATCGTGAAATGGGCGCTATTGGACCCTATAGATCATCATCCTTATACGATTTAAAGTTCATTCGAGTAAATATTAAGTATAGTCAGAAAACTACATTCAAATGAAAATAGACATATTATATAGCTCGTCTCGTATGGTACATATATTTCGGTTTAACCTAACTCGACGAATGAAGAAATAACAAATCGTTATGGAAAAAGGTCCTCACCTTGGCTTTAGAGACGAATTATAAGATGGGGAATTAATATTAATACGGAGAAGACGAGGGGTGTTGTCCCATCAGCAAGAGGCGGCCCAAGGCTTGACTCACTTCCTTGTAGCTCGTCCATGGCAAGGATCTCGGCTTACCGCGGCAACCGAGGTGAAGCCCAATGGCCTAACGAGTAGGGCTGTAGAGGTTTCGATGACGGCCCATGGCTTAGTGACTTGCGGTGCAAGTCTGATCAATTTCGGTTTTTAACTTCTTGAGGCGAGTTTCTCGGCAGCGGATTTTGGTTCCGGTGAGCAGGAGGCAGCCTCCGATGAGGCCTAGCCATGCCGTGTGGCAGAGGGAAGCATCTCTAGCGGTTTGAGATTGAAGCCTCTCGGCTTGCTTCCTCTTGTTGGCTCAGTTGAGGCGACGTAATGGATGGACATGGCGGTTCAAGGAGGTGTCAGCAGCGATAAGGTTTCTAGCTAGATCTAGGCTTTTCTTTTTTCTTTTGGCTTTGGAGAAGTGATCATGTCTATTTATACACGTCTAAAGCTTTAGAAGAAAGGAAAAATAAAAATTTAGGCAACAGATAAGACTTGACTAAAACAAACCGGTTCAGAAGAAAACTAAGAGATGTACGTAGGGGTGTTCAATCCGGATATCAGATCTGTTATTGTTCGATTTTTTAATTTTTCGGTATTTTGGCTAGTAAAATATAATTATCATTCTAAATCCATATTTATTTCGGTTTGGTTCAGTTTATATACTGTCGATTTTTTGTTTATTTGGTATAACACCAAAAACACAACTATTTATTTTGAAATCATATTATATAAATTTTAGAGTCATATTGTTACCTCAGTCATTTATTTTAAAAAATTGTATTTTCAAATAATAGAACAAAAAAGCGCTTCTACCATCAAATGAAATAATCAAATCAGAATTAAAATCAAAGCCCAAAATTTTGAAAATAAAAATAAAAAAATAAAACAGAAGCATAAAGGAAAGTTTTCCACTTTTTATATTTAGTGTTCATCAAAGTTATGCTTCTTTGATTGAACACGAAACTATGTTCGTTTATAAATAAGAAAAAAAGTTGTGAATAATTTTCACTAATTGATGTCCACCAACTTTATAACCTTCATTTCAATATAATCAATATTAAAAGAAAGTAAAAAGATTAAAAAAAAACACTAAGAAAATAAAAAGTCTTGGTTACAATGAATTGTTATTTAATTATACTTCAAGTGTTTTTCAAATTAAGGCTTCTTTATTATTATAATAAAATATGGTAATAGTTATTAACAAAACATTAACTTATATAACAAATATATTTCGTGTCCTTATAAAATATATACATATTTATATATTTCTACTTTTGATAGATTTTGTTCGGTTTAATCGGTTATAAACCAAACCATATCCAAATCTTATGTTTTTATAAAATTATATTTATTTGGTCTATATGATATATACCAAAACCAAACTATATTATCTATTTCAGTTTGGTTTGGTACGATTCGGTTTTACCATATTGAACATGCCTAGATGTAGGAGTGAGGAGGTAGGGATCGAGATAGTTTTTTTAGAGAATGACATTCTAAACCGGACGCTTGTGGTCCGGTGGTGATTAATTTGATGATAAAACCTAATACAATGAAGCGAGTCTCGGTCACTGGAGAATTAAAATTCAGGTATCGTCAAAAATAGGAGACCGACCCGCCGGCTGGTTACGTAGGCTGCGATCGTGGACCTAGTCTGGATCCACCATGGTGAGGACCAGGATACTCCTATAATAAATTCAAAAAAAAAAGAGAATGACATTCTACCCCACGAGTACTCTATGAAATATTCAAATATCACAAAGAATCCCATCGTGTACGCCGGTGTGAGTGGGTTTCATATATCAATAGCATTCGCGATCACCTAATTACACCACACATCTTTAGAGAAGAAAAGTTCAACCCATAATGTACTTTTCGTCGTTTTTTTTTGTCTTAATCCTCAAGCTCCAATCTAGTGGTGGAATATATTTTGGTGCAGTAATTACACAAGACCTTGCTGTGTGAATTTGGAAAATATCCCAAATTGGGAAGAGCTGAGAGTTTGCAACGCTAATGTTTTCTACAATCTGGCCAATAACATTCGCTTTCAAGTATAAAACGAATATTTGCCTCAATGAGTTTCTTTCTATAGTTATCCTATTTTCTTTCTAGTTTTTTTTTTTTTTTTTTTTTTTTTAGTCAAAATTTTCTTTCTAGTTTTTTTGTCAAAATTTATTCATATAATTACGTCATAAAAAGTAGCACATCACCAAGGGCCCGCTCAACATCACCAAGGGCGTTTGGGCAAAATTTTTTAAAGCCCCTACTACTATTAATTTTTAAGATTTTAATTATTTTTATAAATAAATTAACTCATTTATATAATTTTATTTGTTTTCTGGTTAAAATATTTATATTATATTTTATGACACTATTTAAATTTAAATCTAATACATATATATTAATAAAGGAAAAAAAAAACAAAAAAGAAGAACAAAAATAGGAATGGATCTTGGGACGGTCGCACTGACTGGCTCATATAATAAGCCGGCTATGACTGAACCAAATCGAGACTGGTTGAAGGTCCAAACGGTTTCAAATTTTGGTATCTAGAAAACCAAAACCGAATTCGATCCGAATTAAAATATTTTGAGTATTCAAATAGATCTTAAACAGATTTATAAACTTATATATATTAATTATTTTCAGATTTACATATTTTGTTGTAAAAACATTCTAAAGTTACAAGGACTTTACGACGAATTTTCTCTTTCCTCGTATAATCCACATAAATTTACAAGTTAATGACGATGAAAATGATTCCTTGAAATTTTACTATGACTTTACGACGAAATTGAGTTTTGTTGTAAAGTCATTGTAATTTACTCGTAAATTTACGAGGATTATTTTTCCTCGTAATTTTCCTCATTATAGGCATGTTTTCTTGTAGTGATCCAAATATTCAAGCTAAACTAGTTTTATATTAAATTTAGGTTTTCTGACATACATTATTCAAATTTATATGTAATATATTATTTTTTGGTTAGATTTTGAGAAATTTAAACTATATATAAATTAAAAAAATAAAAATAATTTAAAGGAGTTATTTAAATCCAAACTGGATCCACAAAGATCCGAACAGAACCCGAACCAAATTTATAAATATATGAATGAAGCTAAAATCTTTAATCGTGAAAAACTGAAGCCCGAATAGATCCAAGCCATACCCGAACATGTACCCGAGCTCCCGTCCTTACAGATAATGATGCAAGTCAAATAACTTGGAAAGGAACCAACATAAAGCAGAGTAAACAAAGTATTGTGCAAGCAGGTCCAACCCAACAAAATTATGGACTGAAAGCAAAAAAAAAGAGAGAATTGGCTTATTACTTAAAGGAAAATAAAAAAAGATTGTTGACTGTATTAGAATTACGCACCTCGTACGTAACCATTGCAGCCATTAACCAACTATTCCCTTGAAGATTATTGATAAATTAAGGCCGAAATATTACTTATGCAATAGAGGATCGGAAGCCTGTGCTTCCTTTGCTTGTACTCAAATCTGGTACTGCGTGAAGGAAAACTAACACACCAAAAACACAGAAAATACATCAGTAGATGGCATGATAAAATTAAAACCACCATAAGAGAAGACATTGTGACAAAGATGTCACAGAAAATTCATCTCATGGGTGGAGAAATTAGTGGGCTCCAAGCATTATGAGTAGAGACGTTTCGTGTAGCTTTTGATCATAGTGTTAACCAACTTTGACCAGAACGCGTCACATAAGATTGGTAACATTGGTTTCTGGTGATTCTCAATACAATATCATTGGCTACAAAATTGACCAAGGATGGAACCACATTCATATCAAAATCATGAAGGGTCTGTAAGACTCAAAGTAACCTGAATACGGTTAGGAGAGGATGAAAGATTAATCAGAACTTCCCAAGCTGAGTTCGAGGAGAGTTCAATGATCATGTATTTCACATGGAGATTCTGAAGCGCTTCACATGTCCACCCAATAGAGAGAAGTTCCGCTTCCAAAGCAGAGTTCATATGCGAAAGACCTATCATGCTGTGAATTTGAGACACTTTCTGAGTCCCAACATAGTTCAGAGAAAATTTTACCCATGACGAAGCCATATTGCATTTAAGAAAGCACATAGAAGGTTTCCAACAATCAAGGGTTATGGTGCTGCTTTGGATGCTGAATCATTGACCTCTGCGGACTTTGTTTTTGAAGGTTCAACAAGATCACATCTTCTAAGGCTTTGGCAAAAATAGATGCTCCATCATACTAAAGTTGTTCAAAGCAAAACACATTCATAGTCTTCTGAATTTGCCAAAGTATCCATAGAAAAGAGCCTAATGAGCTGTCAAGTGATAGCTTCTTGCTCATGGATATCAAATGATGTAGATTTAACATTACAGATGTGGATGAAAAGCATGCAGGCGGAAGAGGGAAATGTTAGTGTGTCTAAATGTCTTTTTTAATTTCACAGTGTAACAACATATGACAAACTATTTCCAGACATAATCCACATCTCGGATAGGTTGTGTCCGGAAGAATTTTCCGAGAACGTAAGTTATGCTTGACCACTAAGGCACCTGATATCTCACACCACATAAAATGTTTGATTTTTGGGTAAGTTTTTAATCTTCCACAGATCCTTCCTCATATGTTTCTCGAGAAGAGGCATAGTAGTAGGATGAGGAGAATCCATGTCTTACAGAGCTTGTAATAACTAATAACCACTCTTAGAATTATAAGAACTATTCTTAGAGAAATCCCACACCAAAGAATCCAAGTATAACAAATTGAACTTCATACTCAAGACCAGATCGACATCTTCAGCACAAATCACTTGTCTTATTTTATGAACATTCCATCCCCAGTTTGAGAGTCCATCAACTCATTCACATAAAGTGTAAGAGCCACTGTCAAATCTTGACAATGTCTTAGAGGAAGAGGAATCTTATCGATAATCCAATTATCAATCCAAACTCTTGAGTTTTTTTCGCTACCAATCTTCTGCACTAAGCATTGAGCAAGAAGTTCACTATTTAGCAATATGTTGCACTAAGTGTACAAAGGTCATGTACCAAGGCTGCAATCCATGAAATAACAACGAGTAAAGTACCTCTCTTTTAAGACTCTTACAAGCAGTGAATCAGGGTTGTCCCATACTATCCATGCATTTTTAACTAACATGAATTAATTGAATTTTTCGATATCCTGGAATCTTAAACCTCCAAGCCTTTTGTCTTTATTAAGCTTATGCTATGTTAGCCAATGGATTTTTTGCTTGTTGTTCCCAGAGGTCCACCAAAACTCAACCAACAAACCAGTAAGCCATGCACACACATATTTAGGGAGCTTAAAGTAAGACATCACATAAACTGGAAGTGCCAAACCAACTGAATATAACAGAATTTCTTTTTCCTCTGTTTAATAACGATTCAGAGAAGCATCCTTTACATCTGCCCTACAACTTTTCTCGAATGAAGATTAGAAGTTTTATATTCGAGCAGAAAAATACTCTGGCAACCAAGGATATGAACCTCCTCCTCATTCTTTCTCTATTTCATGAATAGTTTTATCTCTGTTTTTGGATTATACAGGTTGTCCGCACCAAAAACACACAAAAGACTTTTGCAGGTTGATAATCTGCGCAGAAAATTTGCCATAAGACCAGACAAGGCTAATTTCCTGAGGTTCAACAAAATTCGCCTGATATAGCAGTAGACTATTGCCAGTGAATAAAAAATGATGATCTGATGGACTTGATGCTGAGAGCTTGATACCGTGCAGTCAACCTGCTTTTTCTGCAGTGTTGAGGCAAGAGACCAAAGCCTCTTCACATAAAATAAGCATAAACGGTGACAAGGGATTGCCTTGCCGAATATCATGTTTCAGTTTGATATAGCTCTTAGAGTTCCCATTTAGAAGGTCTGAGAAAGAAAATGAGCTGACACATGACATAATGCATGTAATTCAAACCCTGTCAAAATTCATCTTTTCATAAGAACTTAGAGGAAATTCCACTCCACCCGATCTTAGGCTTTTGATATGTCGGTTATGATTGCTACAAATCTTTTAAATAGCTTTAGGTTTGTATGGAGACCATGAACCATCTCTTGAGCTATGATTACGTTGTCTGAAACCTACCTCTCAGCCACAAAATCCCCCAAAGTATCTGAGATAATCTGAGGAAAAATGGTTTTCAGATGACTACATAAGATCTTAGAGATGATCTTATATTGGACCGAACATAAACTGGTTGGCCTCATGTCCTGTATTTTTGTTGGATTTTGGTCATAGGAAAGAGGGTAAGTTGGTTGTGGTTCCAACCATCATGCATAACGTCTGAACAAAAAAAAAATTATGATCTCTGCAGTCAGTTTCGGACCCATGATATGCAATTTTTGGGGTAAAAGAACCCCATAAGACAATCCTCCCTTGGAGCACTATTTCCTTAACACTGAACACATCTTTTTTTATTCCTTCTGTTTAGACTGGTGATGTTAATCTTATATTCATTTCCACAAACATGCTTCCTTAAAAGATTTTAAATCAAATGTATTTGAACTCCTAAAAAAAGTTCTCATAAACAATCTTAGCTATGGTGCCTTTAGAACCTTGAACAAAATGTTCCTGAGCTTATCAAGCAACATAAGAATCATATTCCAGAAACGTTTTCCTTTCATACAGTTGTGGAAGTACTTTATTTTTCAGTCACCAACATTTAGCCAGTGTTCTCGGCACTTTTGCCGCCAGTTAAGCTCTTCTTCCCGCAGAGCTTCAGCCACTTCATGTTTTATATTTTTCCATGCGGTTATAAGATGGGCTGGATTTTGCATCTTCTTTCTCAGCAGCTTTTAAGCAAATTATCTTATCTATAGAGTTAATATCATCTTTGCGTTTCTACTTCATGATTTTTTTCTTGCATCAACTAATAGTGTAACCCCCTAATATGGATTAAGTCAAAGTTGATTAGTGTATAGTACAATAATATAACAAGAATATGCACGACGAACTAAAGAACTATAATCAGTTTGAAGATGCTACTACCACTGCTCAAACATTCGAACCGAAGTTCTCAGATCAAATCAGAAATCCCAAGGCCCAATGTCCGAGAAAATTTTTCCTGGTGGTTCTAAGTTAAGGCTTTGCGACCTGATTTTGAAATCGTTAGTTACCTTATTCCTGACTAGCACTACAAGAAATATGTACATTGTTAGCGCGGAATATATGCTATATTAGATGTTTGATAGCGAATTCATAAATGCTATGTATACGGCAGCCATCATAGGTACCCCTCATACGATAGCATTTTCTGTAGACGCTATATAATGTGAAGATACGATAGCAATACTTGGATAATATTATTAACTTAATTATAACATTACTAATTTGTTGCAAAGTTGATTACCACTTATATTTCCGTGCTATGATATATCATTCTACAATAGCAATCGTATATTGCTATCATATTTTTATTTATAATGTTGTAAAATGCTGTTAACTCTTGGATGAAAATTATAATTAAAATAAAATTATTGAAAATTAAATCAAAAACAACTAAAAATAAAAATAAAATAAAGTATTTTTTTTATAAACTAAAATTTGTTTACAAATAAATTTTAGTTTACAAAACTAAACCAAAAAATAAAATAAAAGTCTAAGTAAAACTAAAAAAAAAAAACTAAACCATAACTAAATTCTTCTTCTTCATCATCTTCTTCTTCTTCATGATTTAGACATAAAGTTTGGATCTTTCTTGACTCCCATATAACTTAAAATCAATAGTTAGTAACCAAAATGAAACAAAAACACATACTGAATTGCTCATGATGTTCACGCTACGTGAGCACAATCAAACTAAACAGCTAAACATAATGATGAACAGCCCATAACACAACAACAACAATGATGCTCAGCCAAGAACACATTAACAGAATGTACATTCTACACAAATTTTACAGAAAACTTACACGACTTCTCCCTGTGAAGCCGCTTGATAAGAGACAAAAGAGACAACATATCTTGTTCTTCTTTCACTAAAAAGCATGAAATCGACAACAAAGAGTTAGACCTGAGAACTTAAAAACAGAACCAGTGTAATTTCTACACCAGTCTGCTCGTACCAGACTCACGGTACAGCTCACTGCCTGTGCAAACAAAATCATTATCGATACTTTGAAATAACAAAAAAAAACAAGACATCAAACACTACTCGAACCTGGAACACTCTAAAGCAATATTCTCCCACTTGAAGAATCTAAATGAGCACCGTACGTGGACGCCACATTCCTTTGTTTTATATGTGCGCTAACACACTCTACTAGAATGTCTTTTGTGCGCTCGCTGGTGAAAAAAAGAGAGTAAGAACAAATAATATTAGTATAAAAAGGAGAAAAGAAAATAGGATAACAAGAGATTAGTTATTAGTGGAGGTAGTAAGGAAAGGAGTCAAAAGAGAGCTGTATAGTTTCCCAAGGTTGAATCCTCCGCAAGAACTCGTTCTTCAACCTCTCTCGTTTATTAACAAAAGGTGATTCCTTTTTGCTCTCACTTGCAAGCTTCTCGATGTTGAGCCAATCTACCTGGTCCTGCTTTCCAAGCTGAGTGTGAGAATCTAACTCAAGACGTAGACCGAGCTTGTCACTATACTCTCAAGAAGCCAAAACAATACTGAGTTTAAGAACTGAAAATTTGAGATAACACATGTGCAAACAGCCGATAGATAAGAAGAACAAAGAGATCAGACCTGTGTTCGAAAAAGCGAGCGCTTCAAGCGCCATGGCGCTAATTGCCCCATTGCGATGGCCTGAACGCTTACACACCCCATTGCCAGGCGAGGTACGTGAAGCTCTTGATTTACCTCGCTTTTCCTCGCTTTTTGGATTTTCACAAAGCGTAAGAAACCCCGCTTTGTCGTACCTATACAAAAAAAATAAGATTTCATTCAAATTTGTAAACTTAACAAAACAATTAAAAAGAATATTTACTGAATCACAAAGCATATATATACTCTTTTCACGTCTAATATGTGTAGAGGAGAGTATCCATATTAGATATAACCCTATTTACAATCCCACTAACCCTATTTATTTTCTTATATAAAAACCCTCTAAGCCTAAGTTAAAATTATTATCTTCTCTTCTCTTTAAAGTCAAATTACGGCACTGACAGGTTCTTTATCGACATGACAGTAGCTTTCTTCTCATTCTTTGTGTATATTATAGCTTATGCAATCAGAGACATACATAAGTTATGATCGATCATGCGACACGATGATTCATGTCTTACTATTTTCTATTACTTGATATACATATAGTTGGTGTAGAGCCTACCTTTTTGTTGCAGGTACACAAGGCGAGCGCCTTGAAGCGCCATGGCGCTAGGCGTTATGCTCCCACCTCCTCGCTTCTGCTTGCCTCACGCCATTTCGAACCAAGGATCAGACCAAAGTGACAAGCAAACAAAATGCTACAGCGGCCAACTGGTATAGCTCATTAGTCTGTCAAAGATTGAATAACGCTTAAGTTGATACCTGAGAAATGAAAGCAGGTAAGAAATGTGTGTATACCTTTCTCAGGCTTGGCGTCACTATGGACAGGAATAAGAGAGAGCCAATCTATCCTCCGCATACCATCATAGCCTTGCAACTTCAGTGAAAAAAGGAGATGGTTGAGCGATTTACACAACTTTTGCAGTAAAGTTCCACACGTTTATCTCCAAGAAGAATCCATTACCTGCATCTATGAAGTGATGTCAAATACTTTATACTAAAAAAAAAACTACCAGAAAGTTGAGTTCTTTTGCTGATCTGGATATACAAAACAAAATTATCCATATACTAATTTGAGTTCTTTTGCTTTATCCTCGAGTTACATACATCTATCAATGTGAAATCAAAATCAATACATACATAATCCATGTAAAGTTGAGTTCTTTTGCAGACCTAGATATACACAACTGGCTGTGTGTTACGAACAACAAGAGAGTTATCAATCATTCACTTTGAGATTGGAGAAAATCTGAGAGATGCAAAAGTAGAAAACTTGCTTCAGTGATCAAGAGATGGTGAGAGAATCTCCATCATCTGTTTATTTTGACCAGGTGGTTGTGGTCGAGTGGTAAGGAGGCGGGCCTGGGACACCAACATGTTTCAGGTTCGACCCACCTGCTGCGCGAAACTAAGTCACAATTATCATGGTCACCTTACACGGATATGGGCCTATGCTTTAGGGCCCATTTGCATACCCGGAGAGAGGGTCTATCCGTGGGCTGCACCTCCCCTTGGGGATTAGTCCGGGCCCTCCCATAGGTCCGGGATACCCCCAGGTTAAAAAAAAAAAAAAAAAGAAATAGGGTTTGAAATTGAAGAAACACTTGAACAGAAACTTAGGATTTGTAGAGAGAGAGAGAGAGAGAGATTACGATAGTCGATTAGGAGGTACAAGGTGGAGAGCAAAGGTGGTGACAAGGTGGACGGAGACATGGTGGAGATGGCTGACGGATGGGAGATGCCGGTGGTTATGGTCGTCGTGGCGATTTGAAGAGGAAAGGGTTCTCGAGTGAATCCCTTTTTTTTGTGATTTTTTTTTTCTTTTTTTGCAAATACTATTTTTTTATACCTTTAAATAGAAAATGTGTTAGAACAGAGAGGCAAAATATTATTTCTTCCGCGCTTCTTTAGTTTTCACTTAAGTCTCGGCGGAAAACCTAATTTTAGGTTCCCGCTTACCAAAATTCTATCATAGCATTTATCTAACGCTGTTATATAATACGAAAATTTCTAAATTATCTATGATAACAGTTCAGTAAAACGTACTATAACAATCTGCTATCAATGTAGATTTTTTTTGTAGTGTAGGACTAATATCATATGAAACCCATTCATTTTCACAAGCATTTATTATTCATATTGTACTTAGGTTCAAATAACATCAAACTTATATAAGATGCACCAATTTCAAATTTATTACATATTACAATACATACTCATTTGTAATCATTTGTAAAAGGCACAAATACTACACCAGCAACACTGCTCCATTCTAATCTGAGATACCACTATAGTTACATGCAAAACAAAGAGTCTAATGAGAAATTAATTTGCTCAGTGAGTCAGGGTTCTCAAACGATTAATCATCCCCCATTATGCATCAATCATCAAGCAAAATGAAAAAATAATTTGAGCATTATGCAGTATAAAAACTAAACAATCAAGTAACCCATATATCCACCCTTCATAGGTGGTTAGATCATCACCGATCATCGAGGCTGCCTCTTGTCATTGGTAAAGACGAACTTACACATTTCATCCCACATTGGCTCTAGACAAAATATCTCAAATTTAAAAATTTAACTAAAGAGGCATAACCACCCACATCTATCCTAGGCACAAAGTCTCAAAAGAAATACTGAAAAGCCATATCCTTGGTGCATCGTCATGCAACCAGACAATCGAGGGTAGCTAGTCCTATCGCACATGTCTTCCCGTCGTGCCCAAAACTAATTTTGTTATGTCCCCAAACAAGGCACGACACTCTGGTAGAGCTAGTGACTCTCACAAGTCATGACAGTCTACCTGATTGTCGGACCCTCACGAATATTGTACCCAAAAAAAACATAACTCGAAAGAAATAAACCGATTAGACCTGAACCCAAAAATAACTGACACTAATATATTCAACCCGATAAGAATTGATTCATACCTAACTTAAAAACATGAATATCCAAGATTATGACTCAATGTGTTCTATCTTTTATATTTTAATTTATGATTTAGTTATTATATTTTTTTGTTTGCATTCTCCATTATTATCTTGTAACGTTGTCAAATTGTATGAATTAAAATTCAGAGTTCTAAAATGTGTAATTTCAGTTACTAATAGTTTTTTGGTGTTTTATAAGAAAACATAAATATGATGAATTTTGGCTAAAATTTGACAAGTTTTGGATTAAAAACAAACAAACCGGAACCAGATTATACCCAAAAAATTCTAGGTATTTATAGGTATACAATATTTGGAATCAAATTGACTCGAAACCAAACCAAAAATTTGTAAGTATATACCTAGATGACTTCAAATCTCTAGGATCCGAAAGACCCCAATGAGAACCGGTTCGAACGAATATCTGATGCCTTGTCATAACCGTGAAAGAAAAGTAGGAAATCGATTTATGTAACTATTGATTGTGAAAAAAAGGTTTTGTGTGAGTATGTTTTATCTTAGCTTTTTCTAGGTTATATTAAAATTAATAACACATCTTAAGTAGATGTTTTTTTATGTTTGTGATTAATTATGTTAAAGCACATATAACGTATAACATACTCAATATTGTCTCATGAGAAGGTCATTAATTATACCATGTATTTAGGATTTTCTCTAAGTTAGATTTCTGTATAAATGCATATAATGAACACAAAGCATCTATAATTTTGTGGTTTTTTTGGGGTGAAATGTTAAATATTATATCAAGATTTTCAAGTTTTTTATAGAATTACATAGAAACTAGTAGCAGAGTATGCATAAACTAAACTAACAAATAAATGCCTAAACAATGAAAAAAACTAATCTCAAACGGAAGATACACGACTCGGGTTGAGACTTTAACATAGCAACAAAAGACCAGAGAAACAAAGATATGGGCAGAACAAGCAATCAGTCACCACAGGCTACCTGAGAGAAAGGCGCCCTCAAACTTTGAAACATTTGGCTCCTGCAGCTTCCAATAAATCCACATGCCATAACCTTCTCAAATAATCACATCCAGAACCCGCTAACACACTCAAGAGACACTTCATTGGCAGCACCGAAAAGGATCCCACAACACGATAATGCCGTCGCTCGAAGGAAACTTAAGATTGCTGCCTCCAGTCCACCAACCTGGGACCGTGTACACACATTTAACCACTAACCCCATATAGAGAAAAGGGATGGGAGGGAACACCTCCTCCAGAGACGCACTACCAAGCAAGTTAGAAAGTCGGAAGCCAAACTGGAGCCAACCCTTGCCATCAGATCCAATCACACTCCAGCCCAGATACACCGAGCCCGAGGTACCTGAGGAGAGAGAGTCGACCATGAGGAGCGCCACACCCCGAGCCCATCCACTTTAAAGAGAAGCTAACCACCTACAGAGAGCGGCGAGCTGTCCTCAAGCACACCGACAACAACATGCTCCTCCAGATCTAGGCCTAAAACCTCCAGATCTGAACTGGAAAGCTTCAAAATAACTCGACCTCTGCCTCAAGGAGAACACGAGGAGCAAAAGGACGAGGAACACAAGGAGAAGCGGAAAACAGAGGAATACGAATGGGCTCTAGCAACCGCCCAAGAAGCACGGCGGCGGCGGCTGAGGAGTGAAACCCTAGTGAGAAGCTGAGAGTTTAAGTTCTTTTTGTAATTTTTAGGGTAGTCACCTTGTTCAACTCTTACTGCTTTATTATACTAAGGCATGGGCGTTCGGGTACCCGTTGGCATTCGGGTCAGGTCTTACGGGTTTTCGGATTTAGGCTTTTAGGTCCCGTACTAAATTTTTATTACTACGGGTTGGATTTGGATAATATCACTTTAGTTTCGGTTATAATTTTTATTGCATTATAAAAACCGTAAAGTAGTCATATATCATTCGGTTTTGGGTTTTCGGTTCGGTTCAGGTTATACTGAAGTAAAATACATAATAAAAAATAACATAACATAGAAAACATAATATTAAACTGAATTAATAGCATCTAAAATACATTAGTCCGAAGATAGCAACATTCCATAAGAAAAAAAACATCCAAACACATCAAATCCGAACAAAAGCATACAAAACACATCAACTCTTAAAATAGCAACAAAAGAACAACAACAAATCCGACACTTGATAATCTTCTATTACTGCCAAGAAAAATAACAACAAATCAAAAATCATTATAAAAAAACAAACTATTTGTAAACTTCATAGAAAGATCATACATTACCTTCATAAAACTGCTAATTCAATCAGCAAACTCTGATGCAAATACAAAAACAAGCATGTCATATAAACTAACAAACATATATAAGAATCAAAATAATGTGAACAAATAGATTGAAGACATAACTCTTTCAATTTTCTCAAGTTCTTCAATATCCTCAAGAATTTGTGCATTAGTAAGCACTCTTGACTCACATCGAATAGGATAGAACATCGTATTCCACACAAAGCATCAAATATGGATTTTCAACAGCTTCTTTCAAGTATATATCCAGCTCATCACGTTTGTCTCTCACTCCTATCTCACTTAGCTTTTCCTTGTACCTTATGTCAATCCTCTTGTAACCTAAACCATCTTCAATAAAGTCCAAAGTAACAACTGATTGTTGTCCCTATCGACTGCACTGAGAGCCCTCGGTGCTGGATTTTTTGATTCATCATATTGCTCTCTTTGACTCTTTCCATATCTCTCACTGTACTCCTTGAACAAGCAACACAGAACACTTATGACAGAGTCATACATTTCCTTGCGTTCCAAGCTGGCCTCTCCATAAAGCTCATCAAAACATATGCTTGCAAGATCCATCGTCTTCGCTGGATCAAATACTATCGCCACAATTAACATCTTGTTGATGTTTTTAGCCCATCCCTGTTCTTGTTAAACTTCTTATACATCTCCACAGCCTTTGTCTTCATCTCATGATCTCTGTTATGGCTCATATTGAGCAGGTTAGCCGATATGGTTACAATCTCCCGTAACACTTATAAGTATTGACAGAGGTTCAAGCTGATACAACTACAGTAGAGTTGTAGAAGATGATTAAGAATTGGCTTAGTCTCTCTATGGCTTTCCAATCAAGCAACTGAGGAGGACCTGCTCTTTTATTCCCTTTCTCCATTTCCATAAAGTAATCGTTGTACAGCTTGTCTTCTTGCTCCATCTTATCAAAAGCAACTTGAAACTTCAGGGTTGGGCTCAGCATAAGGTGAGTAAAGTTCCACCTAGTCGTGACATCTAATGGCAAGCTTCCTCTAGTAATTTTACCAGCTTCTACTTTCTGCTCAAACTATAACAGCCTATTTCCTGAAGCTCTAACATAAACCACAGCATTACGGACAACCTCAACACTCTCACTAACATCAGCCATTCCATCCTTCACAATCAAATTGATGATATGTGCACTGCATCTCATATGCATGAATTCTCCATCTAAAACTAATGCATCATCAGACTGTGAACAAAACTGACTCTGAAATCTCCTTAAAGCAGGAGAATTAACCGTTGCAATGTCTACGGTTACACAAAATAACTTGGATATTCCCCACTAAGCTAAGCAATCAAGAAGAACTTTAGATATTTTCAGACCCATTGTGATCAATGACGTTTTTAAACCCAAGGATAAGCTTCTTCAGACGCCAACAATCATCAATGAAATGGACTATGACAACCATGTAACTAGCACATGTGATAAAGCCAAACAGAAGGAACTCAGTTTAAATCGCTTATCATTTGTTAAAATGAACAAAGCAATAGACAATGAATCTAATAATGAACCCAATATGAATTTATTAACGAACCCAAAATGAATCTATTAACAAACACAGAAGGATCAAACCAAAAACAAAAGTAACAAAACATTAGAAAATGAAAATGAACTCTTTACGCGTTACATTAGCTGTTCAGATATCAGTAGTCACAGATATTTTTTGCTTACTAGCTTTAAACCATTTCTTCATAGCAGCCTTCCTCTCCACACGCATCTCTACAATGTCTCTTGTTGATTTTGTCCTTGAAACAGGTTTCTCGAGATCCATCTACATACATCATACACAGTTAGATACCATAACATAAACTAAAGCATTAAACTATAAATGAAATAACATAAGAGAAATATGACATTTTTACAGAAGTGTTTCCAAGCAATGCTTTCTATGAAACACAATGGTAATTTTCCTAACACCATCATCTCATTTGTATCTTCTCAGAAAGCATAGCACTGACCTTTGCTGACTTCAGTGTTCCTTATTTATCAATATTGGTTTGAGTCGAACTTTGGCCCTCTGTAAATGACCTGAACTGTTTGCAGATACTGATATGCTTCAGCAAGTTTGATGTTCCTGACCTTGTTGAGCAACAAAACGCCTTCTTGCAATAATTATAAAGAAATTTGTCACGATTCTCCTTTGTTCTTGTGAAATGGTTCCAAATTTTCGATCTTGTAGGATGAACCCGAGGAGATTTCTTTACTTTACATGTTTCTTCACTACCTCCAGATGATTCTTTACGCTTGCCTCTACTATCCAGAGTCAACAACTCTTGTCCTTCATCACCTTCAACATCTTTTTCATTCTCACGAATACCACCGTTTGGAGTTGAGGATGTATCCATCTGCAAAAACAAATTAGAGTCAGCAGCATTCACGATAAAAAGAGAAGAAGATGGAGAGTGAAGAAATCGGAAACCCCTAACGTAAACCTCTAACATTCAATCGATTTTAAATCAGAAACCCCTAACAGAAACCCCTTACATTCAATCAGATTTTGTCTTAAAACTCAAACCCCAATCGAATCACATAAACAAATAGAGATATCAAATTTTAGGGATTTCGAAATTCATAAGGTTTACATGGGATTGATTTCGTGAAATCAAAGAAGATGGAGAGTAAGTGACGTTTAGAAACATGAGAGGCTCTTTAGGTTTAATAGCAAATACGATTATGGATTTCGAAAAGTAGAAGAAGATCAATAGACTCTTGCTCGATGCTTTTGTGTCGTCAAAGTATCAAAACTCATCAAAGCATCGAAACTCAATGTTTCAAAAAGAGAAAGTGTCTCACGCGTGTTCTGTAACATTTACATATATGTGATATGTATTTTAGGTTTGGTTTACTTCAGGATACTCATCGGATTTTGTTTTAAACTGAACCGTTCTTGATACCCAATGTATCGCTTATCTAAACCCGATCGGTTTTAATAGATCCAGAACCGACCCAATCCCTCCACTTCGGTTTGGGTCCGGGTTCGGGTTTCGAGATTTATGCCCAGGCCTAATTATACTAATAACAAAAACATTTTTTGTTAGTGTAATATATATTTTTGTCCTTTCTTTACTCGCTTTTCCATGCACTAAGTCCATGCACTAAGTGAAGCCTTTTTGAACTATATATAACCACTTAGTTAAGCCCTAAGATCTAGAATATGTTATCTCTTTAAATTTACTTACACATTGTAAAGGCTATGATGATTATCATGATCATCTATCCGTCCAATTGAAAAAATGTCAGTCATGATTTGATGATTATGAATTATTTTTATAATGGAGCTACAAGTTGTATTGATGACATATTTTTTCTCTCTAAACAACAAAAATACTGAGAAGATTACTGAAATGCAAGTTAATGGTCACTTGCAGTTCAACCTACTGTATCTTCTCTAGACCGGTTGTAATCGCACTCAAACTTGAAGCACATATAACATTGCCTACTTAGAATGTTTTCTCGCCTGAGTTGATGAGAGGCTATGTTCGTATGTACATCTGAAAAGTGCATCCAGATGGTCCACTTAGATGCCTTATCCAGATGATCCATCTGGGTGTTGTTCGTTTGTGTATTTCATTTATGCATCCAGATGAAGCATCTTAATGCAACCAGGGGCGGATGCACAGCCAGCGGTACGGGGTCACGTGCCCCCATCAAATTCTTAAATTTCCTATAGTTATTAGAATTAAATATAAAAGTGCCCCCAATTTGAAAATTAGATACAGTGTAAAATTGTTATGTGCCCCCCACTAAATATAAACCTAAATCCGCCCATGAATGCAACTTTGTTCGTTTGCATCTCCATCAAGATGCACTTGTTACTAAATGACTAAAATAGAGATGTTTTAATGGTTTTGGTGGAAAAGTTCATTTTTGGTTTTGACAGCAAAATCATTTTATGGTTTTAGCCGAAAAGTACATTTTACGGTTTAGCGGAAAAGTCTATCTTTACGGTTTTGATGGAAAATTGTATTTTTACGGGTTTTAACCGAAAAGTGCATTTTTGCAATTTTAATGGGAAAGTGCATTGTTACGATTTTGGCGAAAAATATATTTTTAGGTTTTGGCCGAAAAGTGCGTTTTATAGTTTTGGACAAAAAGTGTGTGTTTTACGGTTTTGATGGAAATGTATGGTTAAACGATTTTAGTGGAAAAGTATGTTTTTAAGGTTTTGAAAAAAATATGTTTTTGCATAAAATAAAATTCTTAGTTTGAGAAGAATATGTAATTTTAAAGATATTATTTTTTAAATTAAAATATTATTTTTGTCATTTTACAGTTTGAACAGAACTACATGCATTTAGATACACCATGAAACTTACCTTTATTTGGGTGAGAATTTGACGTGAATTTTTAAAAATGCAGTTGGTGTTCTATATGATGTTGCATTGTTGTGCATTAAACGAAGATTGATTTGCATTTTGTATGCTATTTCCAATGTATTTGGAAAAATAAAAACTTTGGTTTCATTGAACCTTTTAGAAAAGGTAATTGACATATCTATTACGGATAGTGGTGACAAGTTTTACCGGCTTCAATTGTCAATAGTTCTTCATTTGATGGTGATGGAGTTATTGCTTCAAAATATGGTTATTTCAGAAAGCAGTATCAAATTCTATCACGGTAATCTCTTTGACTATATTATTATCAATAAAGCAATATAAAGACTTGTCTTGTCTTAGTAGTTTCTACTGGAGTATTAAAAAGAGAGTGACGATTGTTCTCAATTCAGTCTGAAGCGTAGTGTTTTTGGATTAAGACGATAAATATCCGTGTGCATGCGCGGATAGGTGAGCTTATAATTCTTATTTGTATTCACTAAACCTTTACAATTTGCAATATCCCCTATATATTAATAGAGAATCATTTAAAAAGTTGTAAAATATAGTTTATATTAACTACAAAAGAGATTTGTTAATGTGTCACTTAATTAGAATGTCAATTTATTTTACGTGGCAGCTTAAAAATTTATTGAAAAATTTGTTAGTCAAAAATCGATTTAATTCTAACGACTAGGGACATTAACAAATTTTTGACTAGCAAATTTTAATACTGCAGTATTAATGTAGCCATCATTAAAATCGATGACATTAACAAATACTGCAGTACAATTTTAATTCTAACGACTAGGGACATTAACAAATTTTTGACTACCATGATACATTAATACTGCAGTTTATTAATCATGTAGAACTTTAGACCAACAAAGTTTTTCGACGGCACTAAAAAGTATTCTCATACAATTTGATAAAACTTATATATACGACCCACTACCTTATACTGAACCATAATAATAATTGTATATAGATACAAGTCACTACAAAATTTCAAAAAGAAATCATGACAGAAATTCATAATAATATTGTTGTTTTATGAATTTCGTACAACCCACTATTAAGTCCATTAACTATAATAATAATTTTCTGCATTGTTTTGTTAAGATAGTTATAGGTTGTAATGCTCAAAACATATTTCTTTTAACTATTTTATTATTCTGTATAAGTTGCAATGTTATGTATTGAACAATATTTCGTTGGTTTTGAATTGTATGTTGGCGAATGTCCAAAATATATATGTTTGAATATAAGGGTGATGGTGCAACGCCAAAAAACAACATGTAAATTTTAGGGACAAATCATATATGTTTTAATCGTTTTGAATTCTATGAAATTGTAGTTCGTCTAGAGATGAGTTCATTTATATAAAGACTATTGCGTATAAGTCTGTAATCTAATACATTTGTAGTTTTTTTTTTGTCAATAATACATTTGTAGTTGGTAATTAATTTTAGTTGATTATTTAAATATTTGTTATACTGTAACAGATAAAATAATGGTCCATCGGTAGAAGTCAATTAAATTCTCTTATTAGCTAACTGACAAAGTATAAACCAAGTAATAAATTAATACACGTGATATACAAGTTGATTTTAAATCTGTATTTAGTAATATACAATTCTTTTGTATTAAATAAAAAACACATTACCTACTGTATTTGTGCCGAAGTACATGTGATTCCAAATATATATCGTTATAACTATATCTTAACATATAGGAAAAAATAGATATATTTTTAGCAAAAATCGTTATAACTATATCTTAATATATATTTTTAACATATAACTATATTTAGCAAAAAAAAAAAAAAAAAAAAACATATAGGAAAAAATAGATATATTTATGGTAAATATGAGAATATATATTTCAAAGATATTAATTCTTTGAGTAAACTATATCAAACACTATATATTACGTTTGGGACTTTGAAAGATGAATCTATTTTTTGAAATTTTTTAGGTTTAATTATAAAATACAAAAATCCTTTTGATTATATTACGTACCATTTAGTACAAGAAACACGTTTTCAACTATTTAGGATTTAGCAATTTGAATTAAGGGTATTCAATTCGGTAAAAACCGTAACAACTAAAACCAAACCAAACTGAAATAGAAAAGATGGTGTGATTTGGTAATATCGTATAAACCGAATATGTTATTTTTAAAAACTGTGCTATATGAATATGATTTAGTATATAAACTAATCAAACTATATAAACTGATTAATTTAAATATAATAGTATAGTTTTATGTAAATTATATAATATAGTTAAATATATGTAGTTTATTTATTGATATGATCTTAAGACCTTAATTTATATAATTGGTTATTTTTAAGTAAAGGATTTCATTGACACATTTGTGTTAAAATTTAATATATTATTCTTTTTTTACTTTTCATCCCATAAATCTTTAATAATTATAATTTATTTAATAATTACTTTCACTACAAGAAAACAACTGATTTGCAAGAAAAAATTGCAAGAAAAAAAATTTCAAAGCAAATTTGCGATAGATTTGCAACAAAATTGCAAAGCAAAATAAAATCATCGCAAATTTCCAAGGAAAAGTTTGCAATTTTGCGAGAGATTTACAAAGCAAGTTACATACTATTCGTACTTCCCTCGCAAATTTGCAAAGAAAAGGTTCTCTCGCAAATTTGCAAGGAAAAGTTTTTTTTTGCAAATTTGCAATAACTTTTTCTGTCAACTAAATATTTACAGAATAAATATTTCATGACACTTGAACTAATATACAAAGTATTAAACACAAAACTCTAAAATTTATACAATAAATACACTTTAACTAAATTTCTAAAAAAAAATAAACATATTTTCAAATTCATTATTTTTTTCAAAAATTGAACACAATGAATACATATTAGTCCATTAAAAACCTAGAATACATATTAATCTACCTAACACTTAAAAACCCCTAATGAAACCTTAAAATTCATTAATTTATGGATTTGCAAGGAATTTGCAAAGGATCCCACGCAATTCCCTTGCAAATTTGCGAGGAATTCAGTTTCTATTGGAAATTTGCAAGGGATTTGCGAGGGATCAATTGCAATTTTCTTACAAATCCATGTTTTAGATATTCGAACGGTTTTGGGTTTCGTCAAAGATTTTGGTGTATGATAGCTCATTTTATTGAAACAGTTAGTCTTTAAAATATATGTGGATAACTTTTATTTTGTCTCTCACTTTCTTTTCAGTTTTTCTCTCATTCCATTTAATTTTTCAACATTACAAAAACCTTAAACTTTAAATCATAAACTCTAAAATTTAAAAACAACCCTAAAACCTAAATATTTTCTTATTTTAATCTCAAATATTAAAATTAAATTAAAATTTTATTTTTGTAAAAAATAATATTTTTGAATATAAAATCCAAACTTCAAACCCTAAACTATAAACCTATACCCTAAACTCTAACTGAAAATTTTAACATTTTAATCTTTTATTATTTAAATTTAAAATCTTAAATTTAATCTGAAAGTCTAAACTTAATCTTAAAGCTAAATTCAAAACACTATACTTCAAACCCTATAATTATATATAAATCTTAAATTTATTTAAATAGACACTTTACATATATGTAAACTTCAACTTTTAATTTTTAAGATAAATATAAATTTATACAGTTGAAATTAAAACCCCTAAAACTTAATTTTTAAACTTCATTAATTATTAAAAAGTTATATATAAAAATAATTCTATTAAAAATAATTTAATTAAAATTTAATGTAACAAAACAACTTAGTTCTAATTGGTTGAATGAGAAGAAGGAGAAGGATCACTCTCTTGCTAAAATCCATCGTCCATTCCATTTGATTAAATAATTGGTGTACTGAACGACATGGAGTTATTGGACCAAAACGATGGTAATATGATGGATTGTGAGGTGCAAGATGATGATCTATTGGGTGATGAGCTCATGGATATGGAAGAGCAGGTACGATCTTCATAAATGGCTGGATCATCAACCTCAAATGTGACTCACAAAGGTTCAAAAGGCTCGAGAAGTGGCGCTAAATTGCTTGCCCCTTTGGGTATTCAAAGCAAAAAAATGGAGTTCCTTCATCGAGGTTCTCCACGCAAGCGATCAGTCAGGCCTTCTGGAAGCACTATTCTAGGAGCAAATGAGAAGCTTAGGAGCCATGGTTCTAAGAGACCAAGAGAGAGTTCAACCAAGAATGATGGTTTGATGTGTTCCAAAAACCCATCGAAGCATCATCTATGACGACAATCAGTTGGAACTTTCGGTGGATTTGTAACGACCTTACAGTTCGACGCTTTACGGAGATGTGTCAGAAGCATCGCTCATGATTTTTGTTCTTATCTGAGACGAATAACATGAAGCTGCTGTTGCAAAACATTCAGACTGGCTTAGGATTTGATCATTTGTTTACCGATGAGCCACTTGGACTCAACAGAGGCTTAACTTTATTTTCTATGCATGAATTTCAAATAAATGTTTTATTTTTAAATAACAGAATAATTGACGTTGAGGCAGTCATTGATGTTTTTTTTATAGTGATCATGTGTTAGAGTGTAGAGATCAAGTTTGGGAACGTCTTATGCGTTTCTCAACGACATGTACTGGACCTTGGTTTATGATAGAAAGAAGATTTTAATGAAATCACTAGTCACAATGAGAAAGAAGGAGGAAGATAACGCTCTGACAGCTTATTTCTACCTTTTCAAGCAGATGCTAAGCGATTGAGGGATGTGTAGTTTCCATTTTCTTGGAACATGCTATCATGGGTAGGAAAACAAACAGGAAGAACCACTGTCAGATGTTGCCTAGATAGAGCTGTTGGAAATGAGGATTGGCATGAGAAATTTTCTCACTTTGCCGTGAAGTATATGAGATTGTGGGGAACGGATTGTCATCCGGTCCTAGCTTACATTCTTACAAAACCAACAAGGAAATAAAAAAAAATTTAAATTTGACAGAAGGTGGCTAGATAATGAGTAATTAAGGCAAATAATTATGGAGGGATGGAAATCTCCATATCTCCCTCCGGACGCAAATATTATGGAGCATATTTCGAGTTGCCGTAGAGCCTTAAGTGAGTGGAGCAGACATCATAATTTGAATTCAGAGAAACTTGTGGTGGATCTTAAAGAGAAGGTGGAGGACCTGTACTCGAATGATTATGCTATGATTGAGGAAATGGCAGAAGCTTTAAAGGAACTGTTTCATGCTCTTAAGGCATAAGAGATGTTCTGGAAACAAAAAGTCGAGTTTTCTGGCTAAAAGAAGGTGCATAAATACAAAAAAAAATTATGCACTGACAAAGCAAAGAAGAGCAAGGAATAGGATCACAAAGCTTTTTATACAACTGAAAATGTTGTTGAGGATGAGGAAGGACTGGTAACTATTGCTACTAACTATTTTACGCAAATTTTGAGTCATCTTGTCCAGAAGATATAGAAAGAGCGCTATCTGAGGTATCAATAACAATCATTGAACCAATCAATGATGATCTTATTCGCCGGGTCACTGAGTGGGAGGTGAAATTGGCTCTCTTTGTGATGCATCCTGAAAAGGCTCTAGGGCCAGATAGGATGATTGCTCTCTTCTATGAGAAATTCTGGGATATTGTAAACGAGAATTTAACTCGTATGGTTAATCGATTCCTTTTTGAGAGATCGATGGCAAGTAGACTAAATGATACTAATATCTGCCTATCCCGAAGATAACCAAGCCGATAGAAATGGCTCAGTTCCTCTCCAGTAGCTTATGCAACGTAAGCTATAAGATAATCTCTAAGGTCTTATGCCAGAGATTGAAAAAAATTCTACCTGACAGAATTTCGGAAATTCAGTCAGCCTTTGTTGCTGGAAGGCAAATTACGAATAATATCATGATTGATCAGGTAATGTTCCATGCTCTGAGAACAAAGCCAAGTGGGTGAAAGAAAAGGATGACCATTAAAACGAATATGAGTAAAGCGTATGATAGGATGGAGTGGTAGTTTATCGAAGCAGTTATAGGAAAAATAAGATTTTTGGAAACTTGGATTACATCGATAATGTGTTGCATATTTTCGGTTAAGTACAAGATGCTTTTGAACAACCAATGAGAAATATTAGCCCGGAAACGTGCCTACGTCAAGGAGATCCTTTGTCTTCACTCATTTAAATTATGTGCACGAAAGCGCTCGTTAGCCTTCTTAATCACGCAGAGAGTCAAAGAAAGATAACGGGGATGCGTGTTACATGCTCGTGTCCCTTGAATTCTAACCTCCTCTTTGCTGATGATAGCCTTTTCTTTTATAAGGCGGAGCCCCGTGAATGTGAAGAAGTGATAAAATTAGTCAGGAAATATGGTAATACATCTGGCCAATGTATCAACTTTGAAAAATCACCTTTGCTCTTTGGTAAAAAGATTGGGGAAAATGTTAGACATCAAACTAAAGATACTCTTAGGATCCAGAATGAAGAAGTCATGGAGACATATTTAGGAAACTCAGAAGATATTAACGACTCTAAATGCCAGCTTTTTGTTTTTCTCATAGATAAATTAATGCATATAGTGAATGAATGGACGGGAAGATTGCTATCGACAGGAGGGAAGGAAGTATTACATCGGCACAAAAATTACTGCTACTGGGAGTTAGACAAAAAATACATTCTTGATATCAGGCTAAGGCATGGGAACCCTTAGATTCCTTCTACACCAGCTAGGTCGGCTCAACCTATAGCCCCTGTATTGCACCCGAATTTGAGAGTCATCGATCTCATTATTAGAGAATTAAAGGAATGGCATGTTGGATTACTAGAGAATTATGTTTCCCATGATGATATTCCTCTCATAAGCAGCTTACCCATAAGCTCAACTCATCGTCGTAATACATTCTACTGAAATTACACTAAAAATAGACAGTACACAGTTAAATCAGAATACTAGGTATCTCAAAACCTAATGAGGACTAAGGAAGAGATATAGATCTTAGAGCCCGGTATAAACAAACTACAAGCCTTTGCTTGAAAGGTAAAATCACCTCAGAAAATATGTCATCTTATGTGGCAATTGATAACATGACATGTAGCTGTAACGAGATGTGACAACTATTGCCCGAGATGTGGAGAACCATAATAAATTGTGACTCATACCATATTTGAATGTTCTCCAGGTTTGCAAGTATGGTCCTATCAACAAGACCATTTAGTTCTAACATCTTCCCGCTACCGAGTATTTGCGCCAATATGGATTACCTCTTCTGGAGGAAGAATAACATTGTTGAACCAGAACTCGACGGGACCTTTATTCATGGATAATCTAGTATATCTAAAAAGTTCGGAATGATAAATTATTCAGAGGGATAAATACAAATGAGATGGTACCAACTAACACACAAGAGCATAATGGTGAGAAACCTCAAATCATAAGTTTGAATAATCTATATATGGTAGATGGTTCATGGACTTCCACAACACAATTCATAGGTTGTGGTTGAGTTTGGAAGGATAGCACATGGAGACAAAAAACTTAAGAAGGCGAAAGATTATTTTACATTCAGAGCTATAAACACTACAGTTGGCAAAATAGAGAACATGCTTTAACATTTGCCATGTAAAAGCTTTAGGACATATCGTAAGAATTTGATTGCAATGACAAAAGAGCTTCAAACTTAACCAAGTTTTACAACAAAATTAGAGGTGATACAAACACTGCAAATATATTTTCAGACTTCAAGATATTTTATATCTTAAGAGTACAAAATAAAATTTTGGACTCTTTAACTAAGACTATGAGACTTTTTCATAAGAACTTTGTTATATTAGTTGTTTTATTCAGAATAATTGTATACAGTAAAAGAAAAGAAAAATATATATTTATATATATTGATTTAAGAAAACGATGATTCTAATTATTTTTACTCGCAAAATTCGAAATATTCAGATTAACGATCGGTATGAGTCGAAATAAAAAATGGAGTAGAGAACTTTAACTAAAAAAGGAAACTAAAACTTTTCCAAACACGTGGCACGATATAATTAGGTTACAGCAGTGTCAGCAAAATGACCGAAGGATCACACACGAAACACAAAACACGCATATATCATTATACATACATAATGTATATATACATTTTATATACCTCTGCCGTCTTCCTCCACGTTTCTCTCTCTCTCTTCACACAACTTCGAACGAACGAACAAAAGCAGAAAAAAATATAATCTTTCATGGTGTCTAGAAATATGAATCCTGCAGACGGATCTTTCTTGGATCCGAAGGGCACCATGACCGCTGTGGATGCGGCGACGTTGGAGGATCTGAGCAAGAAGATAAGGAAGCCTTATACCATTACCAAGTCCAGGGAGAGCTGGACGGAGCCCGAGCACGACAAATTCCTCGAAGCTCTTCAGCTGTGAGTCTTTTTCTGAATAGAATCTGAGTGTGCTTTGCTGAGAACTGGAATTACATTGTACTTAGGACATGGAGAATTGGATTAGAAAGTAATTGGGTTGTTATATATACTGGGAATGATCTCTATGCTTATGTTTTACCCTTTTTTCCTTAGGTTTGACAGAGACTGGAAGAAGATTGAAGCTTTCATTGGCTCAAAGACTGTGATTCAGGTGCAGTCTAAACTATATCTTTCTCCTTGGAATTGGGTTGTTTCCGTGCATTTGCTATCTCCAGAAAGTGTTAGTCTTTTAAGTTTTCTTGCTCTAGACAAGTGAGCTAGCTTGTCAAACACCATTGTGGTTTCTTAATTATACGGATTCCTTTACTATTGCAGATAAGAAGTCATGCTCAGAAGTATTTTCTTAAGGTACAAAAGAGTGGGACGGGTGAACATCTCCCTCCTCCTCGTCCTAAAAGGAAAGCCGCTCATCCATATCCTCACAAGGCTCACAAGACTAGTTAGTGGCAATTGCATTATTGTTTGCTTATTGCTAATTAAACTTAATATTGATGCCATGTTTATGGCATTTGCAGTTCAAACTCAAGTACCTGTGTCAGCTGAACCGAATGACCCTAGTTATATGTTTAGGCCTGATTCTTCTTCGATGCTGATGACTTCTCCAACCACTGCTTCTGCGCCAGCTCCGTGGACTAGTCGTGTGCAAACAATTAGCTTCACACCCCTGCCAAAAGGTTTTATTCTCTCATTTACAATCGATCACTAATTTCATTTCCCTTTTCAAATTTCCCTAAATGAAGCATACTATTGTTCTGATGGAAACAGCTGGGCCAGGAGCTAACAACAACAGTTCTAGTAGCTCTGTAAATACTCCAAGACCACAATCCAACAGGAACACAAATGAGCAAGCAAATCTTGGCCATTCATTACGAGGTAAGCGTTGTTACACGTCTCCTCCTACGTATCTTTTTCCTTACCATTTCCTTCTTCTTTCTTTCAGTTTTACCGGACTTTGGCCAAGTATACGGCTTCATTGGAAGTGTTTTTGACCCATACGCAAGTAGTGACCTGCAAAAGCTGAAGAAAATGGACCCCATAGATGTGGAAACAGTACGATTCTTTGTCTTATTGATTTCAACTGAAACTACGTTGGTCAAATGACTTAATCGTTGTTTTATTTGTTTGCCCCCAAAATGCAGGTGCTACTGTTGATGAGAAATCTGTCGATCAACTTGTCTAGCCCTGATTTTGAGGATCATGTAAGCATCTTCCTTCACAAACTCTTCTAAGACAATTTTAACTAGAGACACTCTTTCAGATCTAACAACAAAACTCTTTATATTTTTGAAACAACAGAGACGTCTGCTTTCGTCTTATGATATCGGCTCTGAGACAGCAACTGATCATGGTGGACTAAGTAAAACCTTAAGTAAAGAACCACCTGAAATCTCTACTTGAAGTTGATAAAAAGGGGAAGACTCTGATGAAGTGATCGGTGAGCAAAACCCATATTGGCTACAGAATACAGATATATTCTGTTGTGGCTTTTGTTTGTACATATGAAGAAGATGAAGCTGACATTGGAGTAGTTTAGTTTTTTTTTTTTTTTTTTTTATATACATCTTTTGGATGGTATATGGACAGTGTCATATCTTAAGTTAAAGTGCCACTCGTTATTCTCAGTTTGGAGGAAAGCAAAGATTGCTAGTGAATAAACCAACTCACTTAGCTTTTAGCCGACTATTCACTTGAAAAGGACAATACAAACAGACGCACACGAAAAAAAGAAAGACATCTTACAAACCGACAACCAAAAGACCAGGAAAGACACCAAGACAAAAGACACTTCGAACTTCTTAAAATACTCGAAACGACCAAAACATACGGCGAAGCTTCGTTCTCTTAATCGACTTCCTCCATTTTGCTCTCTTCAGCAGCATCCTCCTCCAGCGCAGGCATGTCACCATCTTCCTCAACATTCTCGTCCTCATCGATACTCAGACCTAGCTTCAACATCCTGTGAATCCTTGCTGCAAACGTGTTCGGCTCGTCAAGACTGAATCCAGACGTCAAAAGAGCTGTCTCGAACAGCAACATCACCAGATCCTTAACAGACTTGTCGTTCTTGTCCACCTCAGCTCTCTTTCTCAACTCCTCCATTATCCCGTTGTCAGGGTTGATCTCCATAGTCTTCTTGCTCGACATGTAGCCGCCCATGCTACTATCCCTCAAAGCCTGAGCCTTCATAATCCTCTCCATGTTCGCAGTCCATCCATACTCACCAGTCACAAGACAGCATGGAGAATCAACGATTCTGTCTGAGACGACAACCTTCTCAATCTTGTCACCGAGAATGTCCTTAATCGTCTTGCAGAGGTTCTCGAAGGACTTCTTCTTCTCTTCCTTCTTTTTCTTTTCTTCTTCGGTCTCATCTTCAAGCTTTAATCCTTCCTTCGTGGCAGAGACGAGTTTCTTTCCATCGTACTCCTTCAACTGTCCAACAGCGTATTCGTCGATCGCGTCAACCATGTAAAGAACTTCGTACCCTCTCTTCTTCAGCTTCTCCAAGAATGGAGAATTCTCTACGGCCTTCTTGCTTTCACCAGTGATGTAAAAGATATCTTTTTGACCTTCCTTCATCCTTGTAACGTAGTCTTTCAAGCTCGTCATCTCATCACCGCTTTTCGTCGAGTGGTAGCGAAGAAGATCAGCAATCTTTGACCTGTTCTGACTGTCCTCGTGGATGCCCAATTTCAGATTCTTAGAGAAAGCCTCGTAGAATTTGTTGTAGTCCTCTTTGTTCTCAGCAATCTCGTTGAACATCTCAATGCACTTCTTCACCAAGTTCTTTCTAATCACCTTAAGGATCTTGTTCTGTTGGAGAGTCTCACGAGATATGTTGAGTGGCAAGTCATCAGAGTCCACAACACCTTTGACGAAGCTGAGGTACTCAGGGATCAACTCTTCACAGTTGTCCATAATGAACACCCTCCTGACATACAACTTGATGTTGTTCAACTTCTTTCTGGTGTCGAAGAGATCGAACGGTGCTCTCTTGGGAACAAACAGAATCGCCTTGAATTCAAGCTGGCCCTCCACGGAGAAATGCTTGACGGCGAGATGATCCTCCCAGTCATTGGTCAGGCTCTTGTAGAACGATGCATACTCGTCCTTGCTAATCTCTTCTGGCTTCCTTAACCAGATTGGTTTCTGCTTGTTGATGAGTTCCCACTCGTGAGAGACTTCCTTTATTTTCTTCTTCTTTTTACCATCCTTCTCCTTCTCCTCATCAACTTCTTCAACCTCGCCTTCGGTTTCTTTCTTTGCTTCGTCCTCATCCTCATCATCACTGATCTCCTTCTCGGTGGTTTTCTCAGTCCAGAGGTAGATAGGGTAACTGATGAACTCAGAGTGCTTCTTCACCAAGTCCTTGAGTCTCCTCTCCTCCAGATATTCAAGCTGCACAGGTAGACCCTCTTATAAGAAAACAAGACGGCAGTAAGCAAAAGAATAACTCTCAAATTTTCAAGACAGTGACTTCATTACCTGGTCCTCCTTGAGGAAGAGGGTGATCTTAGTTCCTCTACCGAGAGGTTCCCCATCCACATCCCTTGTAACAGTGAAGGAACCACCAGCTTGAGACTCCCATACGTACTGCTCATCATCATTGTGCTTGGTGGTGACAATGACCTTCTCAGCAACAAGGTAAGCAGAGTAGAAACCAACACCAAACTGACCAATCATGCTGACGTCAGCACCAGCTTGGAGCGCTTCCATAAACTCCTTGGTTCCAGATCTAGCAATGGTTCCCAAGTTGTTTACAAGATCTGCCCAAGTAACAACACAAGAGTCAAAACAAGTGGCACAAGAAACACTAAAACCTCAGTAAGAAGACAACATCAGAGATAGATTTGTGTTACCTGCTTTGGTCATGCCAATTCCACTGTCAATGATCGAGAGTGTCTTGTTGGCCTTGTCTGGGACCAACCTAATGAAGAGCTCAGGCTGTCCATCGAGCTTGCTCTTATCCGTCAAGCTCTCGAATCGAATCTTGTCAAGAGCCTATAATATTCACAAGCATAATCAGAACATGATACTCTCCTACATCTTGAACCATTGACGAGGATGAATCTAGCTCAGATCAGAAACACCTAATCAAAGCATGATGCATACGGTAACCATTCATAGCAAGATTAAGAGATCGATTCCTAATCTACCTTGAGACACAAGTCCTAATATTGATATCCAAAGCTACACCTAATCGAACATGGTAAGGAGGAACATGCAGGAGAATAAGAAACAGAGAGGTTCAAGGAAGACGTACATCAGAAGAGTTACTGATGAGCTCACGGAGGAAGATCTCCTTGTTGCTGTAGAAAGTGTTGATGATCAAGCTGAGAAGCTGGTTTATCTCAGCCTGGAAGGCAAAGGTCTCTGCGTCAGCCATCTGAATTTCCGCCATTGCCCAACGATTCTTTTCACAAAGGAAACGAAGATCGAAGAGATTGCTAGTGTAAACTTGAGAGAGAGTTTCCAAGAGATTGATTGATTGTTTTTCTTTCTTATGCAGGCAAGGAGGAAGGACGCACAATGTGTAATATATAAGAGGAGCAAGTTCTAGTCACTTCTTTTGAATGCGAGGAAACGAGGGGATTCTCGATTCTTCGGTCAAACGCCGTCGTTCGAATGCTACCATCCACATCCTCCTCTTTCGATGAAAGCAACCGTTTTCTTGAGGGTCCCACCCTTCGTGTCTTTGTGAGCAGCATTGAGCAACGAATTCCAGAAGATTCTTCGTTTGTTTCCGGTTTTTCAACCCCGAGTCGTCTCGTGTTATAACCGGGAATGGAAATTGAGTTTCGGTTTGAGAAATTTTGCCGGTTCAATTTATTTGCCTTTTAGAAAAATTTGGTTTGGAATTTTTTTTTTTTTTTTTTAAGACAAAATTTGGTTTGAAATTATAAAACCCAATTTCTCTTTTGAATTCGTTAGTGGATAATGCAATTTTCTCTTAGTTTTACCTAGGGGTATTATTCAGTCATCTATATTAATAAAATTTAAATCTAAGAATTCGAATGACAATTTTAAATTTTATTTTAAAATCTAATATTATTCAATAAATAATTTAAATCTAGTTTTTAAAATCTAGTGTTATTCAACTTTTAATAAATGAGAACTCAAAATCCAAAACATACTACAGAAATTTTATAATTTTTCAATTTAAACTATTTTAAAATTTGATAAAAATTGCAAACGTTAATAATTGATTTTAAATGACTGATTAACTAACACTCTTTTATATTCATCCAAATGTCTGAATAAATGTTTAAACTGAACAGATTTAGATAATTGTTCATTTCAGTTCGGTTTTCGTCCACGTTTCAGTTTATTGAATAATAACAACATCAAAAATGAAACCGTAATGTTGTATGGATCCTTTGGTTTGGTTTCAATTTTGGTTCAAACTTAAATATGTCGAACTCGAGTTTTAGTTAAACAAACCATATCAATATACAGTTGGTTTCAAATTACTAGGTCTGATACAAATCAGATCAGTTCCTAAGACCATGATTATTGCAGGGTTTTAGGATTTAGTTCTTAGCGTAATATAAGAACCGTCTATTAATTTTAACTAAGAAAAAGTTAAGAAACGGTTCTTAAATAAGAGATTTAAAAACCTTCTTAACTTTTTCTTAGTTAAAGTTAATAGACAATTCTTATATTACGCTAAGAACCATATTCTAAGAACCCTCAATAATCATGTTCTAATGGATTGAATATTCTACCAGATAGATATATGCTTGATTATTTAACTAGTGATACATAAATAAAGAGAAAACAGTCATTAAAACCTTGAACTTTTAAATTTAATCCAAAAAAACCTTCAACTCATGTTTGAGCCAAAAAAATCTTTAACTTTTAAATATTGGTCATTTTAACTCTCATATTTTGTTGACTCGGCCATTTAAGAAACATAAATAGTCAACTAATCAAACCGATTAAAAAATAAACGTATGTTAACTCTCTGAACGACATCATTTTAAAAATTGGTTAAAATATTGATCAAAAGAAGTCATTTTGCTTCTGTAAACACTTAAAGCATCTATTTTGTGAAACCACAATAAAGAAGATGAAGTTGATTTGGGGCTGTGGTTTCACGAAAGAGATGTTTTAAGTGTTTACAGAAGCAAAATGACGTTGTTTGATCAATGGTTTAACTAGTTTTTAAAATGATGTCGTTTAGAGAGTTAATAAACATTTATTTTTAATATGTTTTATTAGTTAACTATTCATATTTCTTAAATGGCCGAGTCAACAAAATATGTGAGTTAAAATGACTAATATTTAAAAGTTGGAGATTTTTTTGGTTTAAACACGAGTTGAAATTTTTTTTAGCTTTAGTTTGAAAGTTTAAGGTTTTAATGACTGTTTTCTCCATAAATAAATAAATAATGATGGTATTTCGAAACAATTATGATTTTATCCTACAAATCATGATCAAGAAGACGAAGCATGTAGCCGTTATGTTTAAAATATAAACCAACTCTCATTTGTCCTTCACCAATAGTCATTACAAGAACACTTGCCACCTTCGAACCGATGAAACCGATTGTTATCCCTCACTATGATCACTCGTCCCGTACATACCGACATGAACTTGATCGCGTTATGGCAATCCCCGCACACTCGCAGGTTCTTAATCACCCTGATCGGCCTATCCGCCGGAAACGTGATCAGTCCAAAAGCAATTGCTAATCTCTCGCTATGATACCTTATGGTCTGGTTCTTCTCGTCTCCACCCACTTCTCTCAGAACAAAGCTCGTGTCTGCAACGTAGCCCGCTTTCTCCATCTCTTCCCCTAACTCGGCCAGCTTCTCGTAGATCTCCTTGCTCCTCTCATGTCGTCTCTCTCCAGCTGCAAATGTGTGAACTTTGTTCCTTTCTTCAACCCAACTTAGTCCTGTTTCTTTCTTCTCCCCTCTGTCTCGAAGCAACTTTCTAGCTTTGGCTGCGTCTTCGAACCTTCCATCGGCTGCATACGCATTGGATAGCGAAATGTGCATACCGGAACTCACTGGTCCTAGTTCAAAGACCTTGTCTGCTGCAAACGCTGCAAGCTCTGTGTTCTTGTGGAGTGTACAACCCGTTAGTAAAGCTCCCCATACAGATTCCGTGGGATCGATTGGCATATTCGTGATGACTTCGAGTGCTTCTTGTAGCTTACCAGCTCGTGCCAACATATCCACCAAGGAAGCGTAATGCTTATCCGTGGGCTCGATTCTATATTCTTCCTTCATCAGATCAAAGTAGTATCTCCCTTCATCGACCAAACCCGCATGGCTACAAGCATTGAGAACGTTTAGAAAAGTGATGAAATTTGGTTTCATTCCAGAGCGTTTCATCTTCTTAAACAACTCGATAACTTCTTGAACGTGCGAGTGTTGCGCACATGCCTTGAGCATTGCGTTCCATATCCCGAGATTCTTCACGGGTGTCTCATGGAAAGCTTGATAAGCTCCTTCAAGAACACCACACTTTGAATACAACGAGACTAAAGAGCTTCCCACGAAGCTAGACGAGTCGAAGCTGGACTTAATACACAAACCCTGAATCTGTCTACCTAACTCAAGAAGAGTCGAATTAGCGCAGACACTGATGACACTTGAAAACGAGTGATCGTTGACTTCAAGATTATCAAACAAGGCTTCTTTAAACATCAACAAAGCTTCCACGTTCTCACCCATCTGCGCATACCCATAAATCATCGCACTCCAAGTAACAACATTTCTCTGAGGCATTTCGTCGAACACCTTCCTTGCATCAACAATCTCTCCACATTTCCCATACATATCGACCAGAGAAGTCCCCACAAAGACATCAGACTCGTACCCAGTCTTCATTGAGAGACAGTGAACCGATCTGCCGATGTCATAACGACTGAGAATCGCACACGACTTCGTAGCCGACGGGAGAACACGATCATCAGGGCGGAGGTTCCCCGCCATCATTTTCCTGAGGAAATCGAGGGACTTCCATGGAAGCTCGTTCTGGGCGAAGCAGGAGATGATGGAGCTCCAGGTCGTGGCGCTCTTTTGCTGGGTTTCTTCGAAAGCTCGGAGAGAATCGAGGGGAAGCTGGGATTTGGAGTAGAAGTTGATGAGATTGTTGGCGATGAGAGGGATAAGAAAGAGGCCTGATTTGACGATATAGCCATGAAGCTGAAGTCCTTTAGCAGTGGATTTGGAGCGAGCTGAGGAAAGAAGGAGATCGTTAATTAGATGGTAGTTGTGGCATGGAACGACGAAGAAAGCTGAAGGGACGTTGTCGAGCATTTGGACAAGCTCGACGAGAAACCAAACCTCTGTGGTTTAGTTGTCTTTATTGGGTAGATTTTGCATGACCTATTAATCGGCTCAGCCCATTAGCCATTTTTTTCGACCATTTTATTGATAAGGCCCAATGGGCAAGTACATGGTTATGCAATTTACGAAGTAAAGTCGAGAAATTTAAAACCCAAAGAAAACACAGGATCACGTAGAAGAGCGGTTGATAATTTATGTCCATTCCACGCATTGCTTGAAAAAAGATTCACGAGACACGTGTTGAAACATGCCCTTCATCCGAAACAGCAGTCATGGATGTCGTGATTCCTCGCCGCCGGGAAATCTTTTGTATCGTTCCTCTATCCTTAGTTTTCTGATTCTTCAGTTATTTCAGACCTTACCATAATTGCTACAACCATTTGAAGCTGTTCTCTCTATCACCGTAGTCCCCATCTTAAATCTTCTTCACCAACCTGAAGAAGCACGCTTGCTTCTCCGGCGTAATCAATGACCCGAAGAACTTCATGCTGCCCCACTAAGGACTGACAGAGACAAACAAGCGCGAAATTACCCAACCAAGGATGATGCCTCCGACTGAATAAAGGTTTTCCGGGATTTGATTATGCTTCGAGAACCACTTCGAGATTCCGACCAACATCGGAAAATATGATGATTCCTCTGTTGCAGTCTTTTTCTAATTTAATTGTTTTGTCCATTCAAGAGAGAACCACCATAACTCCAACCAAAAGACGATCGGAGATTTATTAGACACATCAAAAAAGTCGCCTTGCGAAAACTAAGATCCGCTAACCCGGAAAGTAGATCGATCAACCGATCAAAGATATTATACATCCAGAAAACAAAAACAAAAGAGGGGGTGGTGACCGGCGGCGAGTAGCCCACCGGCCACCGGAAAACAATTTCTATTTAAGTGAAGTCTAGAGAGAAGCTGGAGCGTATAGAGAGAGAAGTCCCTTGCCATTTATTAAGTTATTTGTTATGTTCTCCATAAAATTTCTTTTGCTTATTTGTTATTTTTATTAATTTTAAAAGATTATATGTCATATTTTTCATGATTTTAAGTTTATTTATTAATTTTAGTTAATAATTTTTCAATAACTTTTTTAATTAATGATTATTTAATAAATATTTTTATTATATTCATGATAATTATTAACGAATATTATCAAATTTTAGTAATAATTTTATAGATATGTTCATCTTTTTTTTAACCACTTTAATTTATTAATTAAATAGTTAAAAAGTTATACAAATACATATACAATACCAAAACTATATAGCAACAAATATCATAATGAAAATGAATAGAAAACATCAGTAAATTATATGAAATAAACTCTGACTTTTCTTCCGAGGTCTTCTTTATCAACAGAGTATCAACTCCATTGATATTCTTGCGAGCTTTAAATCTTCGTCGCATCATAATCACCAAATTCTCTTGTTGTATTACATTGACCTTATTCCAGATTAGAGCTATAGATATTCGTCGGTTTAGAATCCAATGTATTGATTCAACCGTGAAAACTAAAAACCGAAATAGCCAACTTTCAACGATTGTAAGAATATCGCCATAAAACAAAGAGAAATCATCTTCTCTTCCATAATATCGTTTTTTCCATAGTGGTTTCCATGGTGTCAACGATAATTCAGACTTATCTATATTTCGATACCAAATATAGTGTATCGAAATATAGATTTTAAAAGATTTTTCATCTGTTTGTGAAGTTGATCTTTTATTCTTGATCTCATCATGTAACTTCTTCAACCAGTCTTGCGATTTTCCTGGATCCCAAACTCTTCGACCAATGCACCATTTACATCGATGGAAAAACAATGTTGCAAAAGACGTTACATCGCAATGGACTTTTTCCATAACGGATATGAAGCATGTTAGAATAGAACCGCCGTAAGGTTGTCCCACGCCAACAACATAATCAAATTCCAATAACCTGCTATGTACCGAACGATGATGTCTTGACGTTGATGACATTTGAACTGATCCGGAATCATGAATACCCAGAATGTGATTGATGATCATCACTGTCAAACCAAGGTTTTTCATAACTTTGGTTACAAGAAAGAAAGAAAAAAGAACACATTGTATGCAGGGGCGGACGCAAATGCAAGCCTACGGGGGCAAGTGCCCCCAACTGATTTTCAATTTTTCTTAATTAATTATTATGAAACCTTTGAAATGCCTTTAACTCTAAAATTAATTACAATGGAAAAAATCACGTGCCCCCGACTACTTATGTTCCTACATCCGCCACTGATTGTATGTGTCTTTGGATAAGAGCCAAAACCATGACCAATAACAACACCAACAAGATCATCATAAAGATGTCTAGAGCGTATAAGCATCACGTGAACACCAACAAGTTTTGCCTTGAACAGAGCAAAACTTCGAATAATTAAGTGGAGAAGACAATCGCCACTTCGATCGCCATAACCACCCTAAAACGGTTTTCTCGTTCGCAAAAATTTTGTAAAGTCTTTTTACATAGATATGTTCATCTTATATTTACTTTAGTAATATTAAAAGGTATAATATTATTTTATTTATTTATCATATTTTTATTAGTTTTGAGAAGCTTATGTGCTATATTTTCCATGATTTAAAATTGATTCATTAGTTTTAATTAATAATTTTTGAACTGTTAGGTTTTAAATTTTTTAGTGATTATATAATAAATACTTTTTATTATATTCAGGATAATTATTAACGGACATTATCAAATTTTAGTAATAATTTTATAGATATGTTCATTTTATGTTTACTTTAGTAATATTAAATCGTATAATATTATTTTGTTTATTTGTCATGTATTTATTAGTTTTAGAAACTTATATGTCATATTTTATGATTTAAATTTATTTATTATTTTAATTAATAAATTTTGAATTGTTAGTATTTTAATAAAAAAGTATTATTTATTAAATATTTTTATTATATTCAAAATACTATTAAACGAGTATTATTATATTTTAGCAATAATTATATATATATATATATATATATATATATATATATATATATTCATCTTATGTTAAATCATATAATATTTTTTTTAAAGCAAAATTTTTCTTTTTTATATCACAAAAAAATATACAGTGTTATGGGTTTCACCGGCATCAATTTACCAATCATAACCAATTTCTTGTTATTATAGTTAAAAAATTAAATTTTTATTAGACATATATAATTTGTTACTTTTAGTTAATAAAATTTTAGTTAAATAAAAATATCTTTTTAATTAAATTGATGTTCGATTACGAAGAAGGGTTTGATTGTATAGGCTTACTAATAATTGGTAATTATAATTTTATTTTGTAAATTTATACTTTTGTGTGATTTTAAAATATTAATATAACTTTGTTAGATTATTATGATAATGATTTTTTATATATATAATTTAGAATTGAATAAGTAGAAAAAAATTAAGTAGTATACCACTATCTAAGTTTTGTTGTAATAAAACTGTTAAATTATATGTTATGATAAATTTAATATTTATAACTAATTAAATAACTTAGATTGAAATAAAAATATATATTAAAACTATAATTAGTTGGATATATATTAATCTGCATATAAGTTACAGACCATCATCTCGTTCTCTTAATTGGCGTAAGCTCCTTCATGTCACATGGTTGACAAACACATATGACCGCAATAATTTGAGTAGTTCATACTCACATCTTATTTTCATTTGGAGCGTTGGTCCTTAGCTTACGAGAAAATGATCATGTTGGGAAAAATTGGCTATACGGAGAAGCTATATCGAGAATGGAGAAGGAAACTAGGCAGACATCTCTCACTAAATCTGGTCCGAACACCAATGCAGGATGTTGGAGTACTGAGAATAGTTTGAATTGTGTTCAGGATTGACTAGAGGCAAAAGCTCTAAGTTGAGATGGAAGAACTATCTGAGACCAAATATCAAAAGAGGAGACATGTCACCTGAAGAACAAGACCTCATCATCCGCATGCATAAGCTCATCCGAAACTGGTATTTCCTCGTTTCACCATTTATCCCCAAACAGCTAGTAAACTACTTCTACATTTCTACCAGATGGTCGTTGATCGCGGGCCGCCTCCCAGGTCGGAAGGATAATGAAGTCAAGAACTACTGGTATACACATTTGAACAAGAAATCAAATTGCAAGAAACAGAAGGCAACTGAGTCAGTGGAAGCCCACTCCTACATTCATCGACAAGCCAGTTATCTCTCCAGAAGTGAGAAGAAGCCATGGAGAAGAGGATGGCACTACCACTACCTGCATGGAGGAGACGAACTGCTTTGGCTATGATGTCCCCATCGGATCTCCAGTGCCTCTCATTTCTCCTTACCCAGACACTCTTGTGTTTGACCCATGTTTTGTCTTCACCGATTTCTTTCCCCTGCTTTAGAACTCACCTGAGTTCATCTCTGAGGGATAACTTCTTGCATAGACTTTGAGATTCATATTAACTTTGAGGGACGTAGTCTACGCAAGAATTAATCATCAATTGTAATAAGCCCTAGTTGAATTTGAAGGATCCTATTCTTAACTTACCATCATCAACTACAGGACACTACATGTCCCTACTTATTTTTCGACTCCAGTCTCCAGAGTTAATCATGTGAAGACAACAAAAAACATATGTCCATTGAATTAACAACTGTCCGTAAAAGAAATTCAGATTGTGGTAAACATGTTCCGAAGAAGAAAAAGGAAAGTTGTAATTACTTACAAAACATCATCGTCCTGAGGATACAAGATACCTTCATCAAGGGGTAGTGAAGGAGGGGTTCCTGGAGGGATACTAGCAGCACCATTTTCACCAGCACATATGCAAAGTGCTTCAGCATCTCTGATTGTTGAATCGAGGTCGATCTGCCCAGACAGCTCGTTGATGAACTTCAAGAGTGTGTCGAAATCCATCTGTTCTCCCATTATCTTGCTGCGGTATCGCTTCAAGATTGCTACACAAACATATAGGTGAAGGTGTTCCGTGAGGTATTGGGTCCATAACACCTCCCATAGCTGCATTGTCTTCTCGTACTCAAACTCCCTGAGACATGTACAGTACCACCAGAATTATATACAACCCATCCAAAAAAGCTTATATTTCTTTCCAAAAATGAGAAAACAATACTGAGACTTCTCTTCATTCACATGCAAATTGTGATCGACCTGTATTTCAGGTGTTTTAAACTGAAAGAGGCGGACAATAAGAAGCAAACCTTTTAAACTGAATCAGGATCCAGCGGAAACAGAAGAAGTAATTCAAGCAGTCATTCTGCTTGAAGTAATCATGCAGCGGACTATCGAGCAACTCCACCAGCTGTGGGACAGTCAAAATGAAGATGAAAATTTAAAAATTGATGCGGAATGCTGATAGAGAGAAGAAATGCAAATGTAAACTGTAGACGTGCTGTTGAGAAAATTTTATAAACCTTTGAAAGTGCAAAGAGCTGAGTATGCATCCCATTCTGGTCACGGTTGAAGTTGGGTCCAAGGCGTTCCATCAGTGCCACAAAACACCAAAATGCTTCTGATTCATCCTCCATCACGAACAAGATAGGGGACAGATAATCACTCATTCCCTAACAACCAGAAAAAAAAAACATTTCTAAGTTAAGCCACACAGTGGGATAATTTCAAGCAAAATCCAGAAATGGAAGTGTCCAGCATTCCTGCTTATTTGCTAAGTGGGGATACGACACAGAACGTGGAAGCATAACAGTAATGAAACCGCCAACTTGTAATTTAGTGCTAAGGATGAAATTCAAAAACTGATGTACCTGGCAGTAACCGAGGTCAAAATTGTAGAAGGAGTAGGTCAACAGAATATCACGCATGCTATTGACGTTCAGATTGTCATCCCCTTCATAGTATTCAAATGACCTATCAGTTCTTACCTACACAAGAAGAAATAACAAGAAATCAAGTTAAATAGGAATTCAATGAAAAGGGCACACCACATACGTTAAAAAATTCACAAACTCTTACCACATCTTTATCTATCAGACCTTTCCTCTCTCGATATTTTGTGAACCTTTTTGCTTGTTCAGGCGAGATGCTCTGTCAAAAAGAATAAATACTCTTTAAGAGCTAGCCTAAGAAAACCTCAATTTTATTTTAACTAGATTAGCCAATTAAAGAATCTAGAAAAGAGATCAAATGATGATGAACGAACCTGCCACTGATGTTTCAATGTTGCATATTCCATCTGTTTGACAGATCGAAGATATTCTCTCTCTGCATACGTTGAGTCATATGCATGATATCCCAAGAGAAAGGGCCAGACCTATAGTGGTGATCCTATGTTATCAATCGGCGTATAATTGTGAGAAGCCTATATTTAAGTTTCATCTGAGAGAAAAGTTAACCTCTTTTCGCAATTGGTGTTCAATGCCTCCATAGAAAACTCTCTCTCGAAGAGCTTTTGATTCTACAACTCGGCCTTCATAATCCAAGAATGCTGTGAACTGAGAGCCCAGGAAAGTTTGAAGTTAAACAAAGATGAAAAGAAAATAGAAAATATATGCGTACAGATTTGGCAAACAAAGAAGGAAAACATATTCCATACCAGGGTGCACATAATTTCTAGACTTAGGAAAATTGCAGAATTCAAAAGTCCTTACCTCTTTGGAACCCATTGGTGACTGCCTTGGTTTTCCCCACACCAAACTCAACTTGTTAAACTACAAAGGAGGAAGAGTTATATGGCATAATCTACAACAAATTCACAAATGCCATACTTAACATATAAGTGCCATTAGGAGTGGTTTGTTTACATCTGTTCCAGATACTTGGTGTTGATGAAGCATAAAAAGCATTCGATCCCAAAATGTCTATATAGCTAATACAGGGTGAAGCTTCCACATACATTGCAGAAGTGATTATCAACTAAATCTGAGTGTTCAAATCTATGCTTCACATGCCTAAATTGAATGAATAAGAACTTTCGGAGTTGTGGTTCCAACAAATCTTAACAAGAACAAGAAAACTGCAGTAACTCAACTAGTCCCTGGTAGCTAAGAAGTGTTCCAAATAACTGAAAGTGCAACTAAAATGCATGCATAAGTTCACCCACTGAAACACTCCATAAATCAAATTATGCCCGGTAGGATAACTAAATATAACTGTCCTGGTGATTCTAAATCGGGTACTCATAATAGATCACAGGCAAGGGTATATTTACAATATACGGCAATAATTTCTACCAACATGCTAATGCTTATAACAAACCAGCGAAGAAGAAAAGAGAATCCTCACCTCTAAAGGATCAGCAGGGACATCAATGATATTAGGAATTTCTTCATCATGCTCATCTACAGGATAACTATGTGGGCTTTCATGATATTTTTCCTCAGAAATATTTGACAACTTTTCAGGATAATTATGCACGGGTTGGTTATTCCATCTCTTGTCAACGGAACCAAAGCCATTGTTTTCGGAAAACAACTGAGTGGTTGTTTCTCGAGCAAACTTAGTAACAAGAGAAAACTTCTCCAGAAGATGAATTGAAAGGTCATGAGCAGGATCATGACTCTTTTGCTTTCTCAACCCATATCGGGAAACACTAGAAACTCTGTTATCAACACCTGCACTTGTTCTCCCTTGGTTTTCACTAGACGATCCTCCGTCTAATGGGTATACAGATTGTCCACTTGCAACAGGTAGTGTACTTGGCAGTTCCAATGAAGAAAGAGTTCTCTGTCGGATACAACCATAGAATGTATTAGCCCACAAGATAAATCAAAATCATCACTCCACCCAACATGAGATGATTAGATATAGTTACCTGCAAGGGGCTCTGAAAATCATTCACAATGAACACATTTGCATCTTCTGCCGACCTATATAAAGTGCAGATTATGTAAGAACAACTAAGATATGTGTGACATAACTATGTAACGAGTCATCCAGTTCCATACGACTAATGAGTAAGTAACTACCACAATAAGCCGTCTGAAAGTAACAACATTATATATCTCTAAGCTACTTTGACACAGTAACCCAACAAATATAAAAGCATGCTTTCCCTAAATAAGCATGTCAGATGAGACACAAACCTTGCAAGAAAAACATGTTGCTTGACAATGGCTAGAAACTCCCTGACACCTCCATTGTAGAAGTACAGAGGCGGAAATGCAAGCCCTGCAGACCATAATAAGCAATTAACAGTTAAATAAAACCAATAGAGAGATGAAACCATCTTCATAACGAGTATATCTAAAGAAAGCAGAAATTTGCTTGGTTACCAGAAGAGAGGACAACGATTACATACTGCCATCCGAGAGCAGGAGTGTGTCGCCTGATGGACCGAACTTCAGTGAATGGAACTGCTGTGATGGTATAAAGACTCCTATCTAGAAAAGATAACCAAGTCAATCCATTTTCTTTAATACTAATTTAGCTCCAATCGAAACCGTGATTACCTTTCTCTGATAGCTTTGCATTAGAGGTTTGTCCCTTGTACGGAATCCACGACTAACCATCACAGATGAGAAAAAAAAAATCAAATCCAATAATCAATTCGTATATAAAAAAAAATGGAAGAAAGACTTTGATTACCAGGAAGAGAAGAGAATCTTGCTTGGTTAACTTCAATTGACCACTAATCCTCTCGGATGCGAACTGTGTGGGATGAATCGCAACGTTATCCTTCAGATATATCAATTCAGCGCCGTCGTGATCATTAGATGAACTTATCTTCTCGCTGTCGCACCGCATCATGCTAGTCGATCCCTGAAACACAAATCAACCGATCCAGTCAAGGTGGAGAAATTTGTAGCGATTACGATGGGATTTGTAACACAAAAGGAATCGGGATTCCGAAACAGAAAGTATTACTTGTTGTTGAGAGGCGGCGTAATCGGCGTCGTCGGAGAGATCATGGACCTCCGATGATTCGATACTCATGGTTTCACGTGAGAGAGAGAGAGAGGAAAGAGATGACGAGATCGATTACCCTCGAGACGAAGTTAAAAAAAAAAGTTGAAGAAGAAGAAGAAGGTGTTAAAGAAGCTGTAGGCGCGTTGCGAATATTCTATTATGTGTGTTGTATCATCTCCTACAATTTGCAATTGAAAAGGGTTTCAATTTGCAATGTGATTTGTAAATACCTCTTGCTAGTTAGATCTGTATTTTTTACACAGTTCTTATCACTACCACAAAAGAGATTTTATCCAATTTGGCATAAAAGAGTACAATTTGCAAACGGTTCTGTAACACATTTTCTTCTTTCTTGAGAATGGCATGCAACCAACAAAATTTCATAACCACATTTCCTCTCATCTTAAATTCTTAAATAAAATCCGAATGAAAAATTGTCTAGTAACATCAATCCATCCAAATATATCTACTCGTCTATCTTATCTAAAATGAAAAAGAAAGAGGGTGAATAACAAGAGAGTCAATCAGTAAAATATAGGATGATTAATCTGAAGTCCAAATATATAATAGTTTAATCTTAACGTAAAACAAAACATGACATCTAAAGCGCTCAAAGAAAAAATAAGCTATTAGTTACGAGATTACTACTTGCACACCCCGGTATAGGTCTCTTCTATGTAGAATTCACGGATGGGACTAGTGCCCACACACACCACCTGAAGACGCTTTATCGATCTCATTTGTTGAACGGCTCAACAGTTCGATTGAGCTGGCCGCATCACCACACAACTATTTCAATACATCTCTATATCCGACCAACAATCACACTCATCTCATTAACCAAATATATTTAACACATTAAATGAAGCAAACAATGCTAATTTTATATTACCAATTTAAGCAAAGAACAAAATTTTAAACACGCAGACTCAAAAAAAACTCAATTCAAACTTATTGGAAATATAATAATTAAATTATACATATTTGAGGTTCTAAACCACGTAAGAAAATTATGAGAATATCCCTCATCTTAGCCAAGTTTAGAGATAAATCAGGAAATACTCGAAAACTGATATGCCGCATCCAAGGAATCTTAGTCTAAACTTAGAAAGAATTACTTTTCAAAAAAGTCAAACATAAAATTCCATGGTTTCTTCATATGCATGAAATGATTAAAGTTTACATTATATATGTTTCTTGCAATACAAAAATTAAGGATAATGGTACTTAACCTCATATCTAAAACTCATCCAAGATCTAGCCCAAGATTTCGATCAATTCACGCGGAAAATTCTCAGGCCGGCACCCTAGCGGCCTTAGCGTGAAGCTCAGATCCTGGTATCAGAAGAGTAATCCCTGTAGAATTCATAGAACACCCAAGCATCGGCCCACCGGTCGTCGTACACTTGATTAATTCTCAAGAAGGTGATATAAACGAAAACGATCCCCCATCGGAAGAAAAATCAGAACAACTTGAATTCGGCTGCGACACGCCATGGCTGGGAACAGTTCGCACGTACATCGCCAACGGAGAACTCCCTGCCGAAAAGTGGGCGGCTCGAAAAATTAAAACCCAAGGCCCCAGATACGTCTTGATGCACAGGGAAATCTATAAGTGGAGATTCTCTGGACCGCTCATGACAAGCATTGAGGGAAACAAAGCGAGGAAAATAATGGAAGAAGTCCATAACGAATCTTGCGGAAACCACTATGGCGGGAGATCTCTCGCGATCAAAATTAAATGACATGGCTATTACTGGCACACTATTGTAAAAGATTGCGAGAATTTTGAGCAAAAGTGCAAAAAAATGCCAAAGATACGCGCCAATGATCCATCAATCCGCTGAGGTTCTGTCCTTGATTATTGCCCCATACCCATTCATGCGTTGGGCAATGGATATCGTCGGACCCTTGCACTAGTCAAAACAAAAATGCTTCCTCCTAGTTCTGACACACTTTTTCTCAAAATGGGTAGATACTTCTCAAGTTTCCAGGATAATCATGAAGATCGAGAGGATAAAGAAGATTCCCGCAAAGAGATATACTCGAGTCATGGGCAGAAAATAAAATACGACTGACCTAGGTGGCATATATAAGAGAAGCCAAGACAAGAAGCGAAGGGGACCCGGAAATTTTAGACCTTAGGAAATTCTTGTTAGCTTTAGGAGAACTTAGAACTCAGGTGTCTAGATTAGCAAGTTCCATAGCTAGAACGTTTATTGCTTGCTCTTTTGTTCTCTATTGTTGACAAGTCTCTGATTATCGTGTTACCGGCAAAGCTCTGTAACTTTTCTCCATCCAATCATTAAAACGCCTATGTGCACTTTCTTAAGATATTTTTTAATCTTTTTTTTTCATTTTCGTGTGTTTACGCAGAGAATTTGGATTACTAAGGAAAGTCGAGAATTTTTCCTTTCCTCCATTCGAAAATCGACTGTGTGGATTTTGGTTCCCACAACGAATATAATATTTAAGAGAAAAGATTTGAGGGCCATCATTGGAGAATCATCCCATTATCCCCTTATTTAAGTGTAGATCTCATTTAAAATGAGGAGAATTGTTGGAGATGCCCTAAGGACATCCGTATTGGACAGTCTCTGAAAGAGTACCTTAGCATTAGTATAATTAAATAAATGAAATATGATAGAAAAGCGAAGCCATCGAGACAAATTGAAAAGAGACGTCTCCTTATAAAGAGACGATCCTAAGCATTATCAATTTTTGATTGGTCCACCTTTTCAATATCTTAAATTTATTTACAGTAATTAGTTTATATTAATATAAAATGTATGAGAGACTTTAATTTCTGTTTTGTAGATGCTGGTGCTCTAAAGTACTTGCAAGTTTCTCTCTCTTCTTTTGTATTGTTTTTTCTAAAGTCAACAATACGTGACTTTTCAACTTTTTCATTTCCTTTATTTTTTCTAAAACTATTTTTTTCCTTTATAATTAAATCGTCTATTTAAGTTTATAACAATTTTATTAAAACTAAAAATTGACAAATAATCATTGAATATTTTTTCTTGTTCATTTGAGATACATATTGTACTACTTTTATAATCATAAATATTTAATGTTTCAATAACAGTATAATTGTTTATTATGAATAAAATACTTAAAATAATATTCAAAACTTCTACAATTTTAATAACTATTTTGATTTTAATAAGACTTAAACTAACATCAAAAGTTTCAACAGTCAAATTCTCTATATCCACAATTCTAAAGCCAAAGCCTAAAGTGAAAGTCCTTCCCAATCGACATATTATTTTAATATTGACATATTCTTTTAATATCTTTGAACCAAACTCTAATAAAGCAAATATGAAAGTTGTTAATGCACCTTATTGTCCGATCATTACAAGTGTTATATTTTTTATTTTGAAAATATAACTTCTTCTTTTATGTACAATATGATTTTTTTTTTCAAAATACGAAGTATGAAACATTTGATCATGTTTATCATAAATTTTATTTTCTTATATATTTTATTATTTTAATTGCTAACACATTATTTACTTTTATTATAATAAAAAGATATATATTTTAATATTTACATTGCTAACACATTATTTACTTTTATTATAATAAAAAGATATATATTATAATGTATAACCTTATATGTAATATAGTAGTTGCATATCAACAAAAATTTAGATCAATGACTTAATATAAGACGTGCTGGTTAAATTTTAGTTATATGAAGTTTAACCTTCAGAGTTAGAAATATAATTTGTAAACTTTATTAGACAAACATGTAAATAATTGTGATTGCTATGATGGTATGTAGCCGGATAAAACTTTATTTGTTCTTTTAAACATAATATTTGATTCAACAAACCAAAACACAAATATTTGAAAAAGTTGTTATACGGATAAAACTTTCAAAGCTCAGTTAAAAATAATGTAAACTATCAATAAGAAAGTTGGACGTCAAACAATGATTCTCAAGGATTAATTCCAAAGTATAAAAATATGAAAAATAACTATATGTTATTAAATAAATTACGGGCTAACAATAAAAATAAGAGGTAAATTCAAGTACACTATCTTCGATGATCAAATAATGTGATGTTTTTTTGTTGTGTCCTCATCTTTTCCAACCAATATGCAAAAAGTCCTCATCGTCATCTATATTTTGATAAATATGTATGTGGACTGATTACATTATATATAACACTAAATTTAATCTTAACCGCCTTAAATAACATGTAACAAATTAACATAATATTTTTGATATTTGATAGACTAGTTAGAAATGACATAGAACATATAGAATTTTTATTATCCTGCCACGCCGATGAATAAATCAGTATCACAAAGAGAGAGAGCTTATCATAGATCACTACTATGACCTGCAAATATCACATATAAACAGTCAAACGTGGGAAGACAAAAAATTATATCACATTGTAAAACTTAAAGTGTTCTTTTATACACTACTAAAGAACAAAGAAAAAGAATTTAAAGAGTGAAAAAGGAAGTTAATAGTATAATCACATGTGCCTTTACCATCCATATTACTCATAAAACCGCTAACGATTCGTGTGGCCAAAGAGTTTAAATCCCATTATTTTATACAAATATTGTGACATTATGCGCATTGTCTCATTTTACTAAAAATACTATTCATATAAACCAAAAAAATAAAGTCCTAAATTTTACGATGATGAACTATACAATCTCAGATCACAATCAGAAAATATATATACCATGTACTTAAATTTCATCTTGTTTCTAATTTACTGTGTTGGGTTCAAATTTTTTTTACGAGGCTAGATGACCAAAGGTTTTAGCTGCACAACACGTTTGGAGTTCTGAATCAGGATTGTCGTCGAACATAAAGATGCAATCGATGAGAACATCAATGGAAGATATATTATTTTATAAGATTATTAAAAATCAGAAATGTATTCATAATTTTGTTATTCAAAACCCAAATTTATATACCCACCAGATTTTTTGTGATAGGGTAACAGAAAAATGGTACAAAATGCGTTGAAATTAGGTAATAGCGTAATATTTTAAAAAATTAAACAGTGCATAATAGTGTCTTTGTGTACATAGTAAAATATGAATTAAATTGTTGGTAGAGAGTTCAAATAAACATCACTTCATATTTAACTATCTATATTTCTTAGAGCTTATACCGTTAAGGACGCTTTTATGTCCCAATATCAAAACAAACTATTGTTATATAGCTTAAATTATCAAATAAATTATGCTAAAATATTCACTAAGCTAATTACATGTGATAAAAAACAATACATGTGATGACAACAAACTTTCGAATTACAAAATGACAATTATTTTAAACTATAAAAGGAAGTGATTTATTCCATGTTTTCTTATATATAGATTGCTATTTTTATGGTGTTCAAAAAAATAATTGTCATTTTCTGTCAAATTTCAAATTTTATACATTTACAATATCTATCTTTTCCAACCTTCTACCACTGTTTTTAGAAGTTGTTACAAAATACTAGAAAGAGATAAACAGAAAAGGATGATATATTTTTAGGATGGAAATTTCATCATACCAAATATATACTGTTTCAAATACAAAACAATTACTGAAAATGAGAAAAAATCACTTAAAATATATGGTTACAATAAATTTGACATATGTAATAATTTAAATGAAAAGACTATATATTATAATCCAAGATTTATTACCTGAAAAAGCTCACAACAGAAAAGAAAAGAAACTGGTGCCGTCTCTGCATATAACTCTTGTGTATGTAAGCTTGACCACACATCAACGACACAGTCTATCTCTCTCTCTCTCTCTATGTCTCTTTCAAGTTTCATAAGCCTCCCTTCTATGGCGGCAGTACTCTCATCGATCACCGTAACACTCAAACCAATCAACCGCTCTTTCTCATCCTCTAACTCCCGCCTCAATCATCACCCTATCTCCACAGCCGGTTTCCCTCCGTCTCTCAGATTCACCACCTTTCAACGACGGAAGATCTTCACCGTCTGTTTCGTAGTTGAAGAGCAGAAAAATAGCTCTCCTGAGATCTTGACGATGTCGCGGCTTGAGAAAGCGGAGAGGAAGAAGTCGGAGAGATTCACTTATCTAATTGCTGCTATGATGTCGAGCTTCGGCATTACTTCCATGGCAATCATGTCAGTTTATTACCGATTCTCCTGGCAAATGAAGGTTAAAAAGAACACTAAAAAATCATCGAAGTGTTCAATATTTTCCGACAGGATTTTGAAACTGATAATTGGTTTTTGTTTCAACTTAGGGAGGTGAGGTTCCAGTATCAGAAATGTTCGGTACATTTGCTTTCTCCATTGGTGCTGTCGTAAGTTCTGTTTTGGCTTTTTTTTTTTGGTTAGCAACATGGATTAACATGAGTGTAGCCATCGTCCGGTTACCATATTTTTTGTAATCTTGTTTACTAAAAAAATGTTTGGGTTTAAAGGTTGGGATGGAGTTTTGGGCAAGATGGGCTCATGAAGCTCTCTGGCACGCTTCTTTATGGAACATGCATGAGGTAATTGTTTTTTTTTTTCCAGTTTATAACAAAATGATCAATTAAAGTTTTCTTTGTGGATTTTAATCCGGTTTGGATTTGGGGTAGTCTCATCACAAACCTAGAGAAGGAGCGTTTGAGTTAAACGATGTGTTTGCTATTATAAACGCGGTTCCTGCGATTGGTCTTCTTTACTATGGATTCTTTAATAAAGGACTTGTTCCTGGTCTCTGCTTCGGTGCGGTAAGTCCTCTCTCTTTTTATCTTCGTAGACAATATCTGAAACTTATTGTGATTGGTCTTTAACTCTTTGAATTTTCCATTAATTTTTAATTATCTCACCGAAAACAAAAAAAATGGTTTAGTGAACGTAGATTATTAAAACTACTATATGAAATATCGTGAGGTAGATCGGTAGATTTAGAATAGTTAATGATTTTTGTGAAATGTAAATTGTTTCAAATGTGACTCAAAAAATTTTAATTAAATTTAGTAAATTTAAAATTCGTTGACCCCGAAGTTCAGCCATGTTTGCATTTTGGATTTAGCTGACATTTTTGTTTTGAAAGCTAGTTAGCTGACTTTCTTACCGGTTTGGTTTTATGCATGGGCAGGGACTAGGAATAACAGTGTTTGGAATGGCCTACATGTTCGTCCACGATGGACTTGTGCACAAGAGATTCCCTGTAGGTCCCATAGCGAACGTCCCTTACCTTCGGAAGGTCGCCGCCGCTCACCAGGTTTGATACCATTATCCAACGGTCTAGTTATTTTTTCTTAATTTTACAATTAGTATTGATTGACACGGTTTACTATATTTATTACACAAATATGGTTTTCACTTTTCAGCTACACCACACCGACAAATTTAAAGGTGTACCATATGGGCTGTTTCTTGGACCCAGGGCAAGCACCTAAAACCCCTTTAAAAGCAAATCATTTGCATGTTATTTTTCTTTATAAACACGTGAGTTTCTTAATTTGTATGTGGTTTTGGGATTTGGTTTTGGGAATGGTACAGGAAGTGGATGAAGTAGGTGGAAAACAAGAGTTGGAGAAAGAGATAAGTAGGAGAATCAAATCATACAACAAGGGTTCCACCTCTTAATTAGCTTTACACCCAGTTTTACCTCTCTTTTTTTTTTCTTTTTTTTTCTTGATATGATATGACTAATATTTGTTTTAGTTAAGGGTCGGGCTAATTAGCTTTTTGAGTTACAAATTTGAAATGACTGAGAAAATATTGTATGAGCCAATGTTTTAAAAAGTTTCTAAGTGAATTATTCAAAGATAGCAATGTTCAACTTGTAAGTGGTCTAAGTGTGTTTAGACAGTAAATAATCATTCATCATAGTGATTACCTATTAATCCGTATAAAAGACATTTCGATCTTGCGTTTGACTGAAGAAGAATTGAACTAAGCCTCATATGCATATGTAAATATGCTGTCAAATTAGGTACAACTTCAGAAGAGAGCAAAAATATGATTTGTTATTTGTTATTGTAGAAAAGTGAAGAGATGCACAAAAAGATGACTAGATAATACTTTCTTATTTGATAAGCTTAAAGTTTTACAATCGACTTATATAAGTTAAGCAGAAGGATCTAGAATGCTAGTATTTTATTTATACATCCTGTAAAGGCCAATCTACTTGGATGGACAAAAGAGGATCAAACCTGTTGAAGAGGAGTAATTTCTGCTTTGTCGTACACTTTACTCTTTTGTCTTTGTCTTCGGTTTTGTAGCGATTCAAACATGTAGTGGGTTTGGTAGGAGTGTTATTAAGATTTGCTTTACTCACTTCTAAGCCCATACGACTCACATTCCCCCTCAAATTTAAGGTAGGAGGGACTCCAATTCCAAGTTTCTCTCTAACCTGGATGAAGGGTTGTCTTGGCAGAGACTTCGTAAAGATATATGATAGTTGCAGAGAAGCATGAATTTGGTTTATCTCAATGCCACCTGCTCACAAATGTAGTGATAATATGTATCAAAGTGTTTGGATCTCTTGTGCAGAGACGGATTTGTGCTTAGATATACTGCAAATAGATTATCACACATAAGCATTGTTACATGTGGTTGAGCAATGCCAATGTCTCGAAGAAGAAAGGAAATCCATGTAATATATTGTGATGTTGCAGCCAAAGCTATATATTCAGCTTCTGTAGAGGATCTTACTACAATCGCTTTCCTTTTTGCAGACCACGATTTGATGTTAGGACCAAGAAGTGTACAAAACCTTGTTGTTGATCTCCTTGTCTCCTTACAACCAGCTCAGTCACATTCACATTAAGCAGATAATTGAAGACATGTATCCTTCTTAATATTCAGACCAAGGTTAAGAGTATGTTAACATATCTTAAGATTCTTTTGAGCAGTCGAAAGTCATTGTTGGAGAATGCATCTTATCACACACAAAGTTGACAGAGTACTGAAGATTTATTCTTGTTCGATCATGTATTGGATTTTTCCAGCCAAGCTCCTGAACTATGCTGGCTCCTGAAATAGCTCGGAGGCATCATCTTCTATTCATTGAAGCATAGGAGTTAGCATTGAGTTGTAGTATGACAATGCAGCCTGATGGAGAATATATGATGCATATGATGTCTGATGCATGAATAATCCTTCTTCACATGACTCCATTTCAATACCAAAAAAGTACTTAGGTTGTCCAAAGTCATTCATTGAAAATATGTTTTTTAAAGCTTGAAGAAGATCTTGTAAGAGAGATTTGTTATTTTCAGTTAATAGAATATCACCAATGTATAGTAGGAGCACCATTGACTTCCCTTGTTGATGAAATGTACACAAAGATGGATCAAACTTGCTACAGAGAAAGCCAAAGTCAATACAAACCAAACTTTTGATGCTTTTAAGATCATAAAAAGCCTTAGTTAGCCGACACACATGATTCGTTTAGCTGGATAAACAAATCTGTGAGGTTGAAACATGTAAACATACTCTAGTAATTCACCATGAAGAAAGGCATTGCTTACATCGAGTTGCTTTATACTCCAACCTTTAGAAGTGGCAATATCCAGCATGAGCCAAATTGTAGTTGTATGCACAATTAGGTTGAACGTCTCTAAATAGTCTCCTTCCTCTTGTCCAAAATCTATACCAACAAGCTTGGCCTTGCGTTTGTCAATAGTCCCATCTGGTCGAAGTTTAGTAATAAACACCCATCTATTTGTGATGACATTCATGTTCTTAGTGTAAGGAATAAGTGTCCATGTATTCAACATATGAATGTTGTTCATCTCTTTTGAGACTGCAGAGTTTCAACCAGGATGAGCCATTGCTTCTGTAATATTCTTTGCCTCGTCAGTTGAGTATCTTGATGTGAAAAGAGTGTATCTCGTATTTGGTTTATGAATATCAGACTTGGCCCTTGTTTGCACAAGATAAAGATTATGAGGTTTATCTTGTTCTTCATCAACTGCTGCTTCATTTACTTGTTCTTGTGGTATTCGAAGAGGTTGTTTCCAAGACACTAGTGGAACATGTTACTCAGGTAATGGTGGAACATGTTACTCAAGTAATGGTGGAACTTATTCTTTGTGTTGTTGTTTCTGTGGCATTTTTACTACATGTTGGACCACTGTAGTGGAAGGAACAAGGTAGGCTCGAGAAATTTGAGTTGGTTCTTGTGAAACTGCGACCATAGATGCTCCATGCCATGCCTTAAGCATAAGAAAGCAAACTGGAAGCAATGATTGATCAGGTTCTTGAGGGACAACATAAATTGACTATGGATTTCAATGAGAAGATAGATACTGTATACGCCAATCTGAATGACTAGCTTGAAGCCCTCAGTACCCATGTGAAGAAGTTGGAAACTCAGGTGGTTTAGACTAGTGAGGCTGTAAGAAAACATGAAATGCTGATTAAAAGAAAAAGTGAGGCTGGACAGAAACACCACGTGAGTGCCATAACAATAATGAGTTTTGGCAAGTGGTGAAGCATGAGAAGCTATGAGAAGGGGACTTTCAAGTTAAAAGTTCCATGTCGTTTGGTAGCACGCACGAGTGTCATTTGACACCATCATATGAGCATCAATCGACACTCCCTGCAGAGTCTGTGGGATATTGTGAGATGGAAAACGTCGGTCAACACATCACATACGTCAATCAACACCCTTCTGACCCTATGACATATCGTGTACAACTGCCAAGCATCGATCGACTCCGCATGTACGTTGATCGACACTCGTCTGAGGCAGAAACAAGACCAGCGGTAGAGATCGATCAGCAACTAAATTTTGGTCAGCGTCCTCTAGACTATGATGAACCAGAGCCTATGATCATTAAGCATGCTACCGATGGACAAATTCCTATTGACAAGAGGAAGAATATCAATATTCCTAAGAATGTAAGGAGGGAGCAAATGATAAAGAAATGGATAATTTTACCAAGAGGGTACTAAGGATTCATGATGATTTCGATGAGGCCTATTATACCTACAGGCTCTGGATGTTTTTAGAGAGAGCAAATTGACAGAAATGGACATCGAGCGTATGTTCCATCAACTTAAAGAAAAGATGAAGCAAAAGATTATACTGAAGAAGAAAAATGACCCTGGAAAGTTTGTAGTTCCATGTATTATTGGAGGTCACAGCTATCTAAATGCACTATGCGGTACAGGTTCTTCAGTGAGGGTTGATACGCACATCTCCTAGTATCCATTGAAAAATTTTGAGTTATCAATCATTAGGGTGATGGCGAAACAGCTGAATCTGAAGATAAATCCTTCTAGTGATTCATTCACTTTTATGGATTGCTCGAAGGTGGATTTAGGAGGAATTATCAGAAACCTTTAGGTACAAATCGACAATTCCTTATTCCTGCAACAATACAGTTCATTAATAATCTTTCATATTGTTTCAACATCAAAAGAGAAAATTGTCACAGACTGATTTCTTGGAACAATCAGGACGTGCGGACTTAGCTCCTTTCTACACCTTTGTAGCAGCTAAGTCAGCCTCTTAATAAACCGATCAACACTTAGAGAGAGAGTGGAACGTTTTTTTAGAGAAGGCAAAGGTTTATGAACTATTTTTCTTATTGAAAACTGAATGAATTACAAGTGAGGATCTCATCCCCTATTTATACAAAACCATCTCTTCAACGGACGGTGGAGATCGAATGGATCTAACGGCTCAGATTCTTTCCTTCCTATGAAGTAACTTCACTCCTAAGTATTCTACATACTTCTACATTTTTCTTATTATATTTTATACTTAGATATTTTACAAGTACTTTATACTTAAGTAAACTAAGTAATGTGGCCAGGTTTGATCAACTTTGGCCCGGCCCAGTCCTTGCTTTTCCATGTGGACTTTTTGGCTTCTTAATGGGCTGTGTCAAAAGGCTGTCTTAGTTCTTACCTATGTGTTGCTCATGTACCCAAAACTGTGCATGCCTCCTCCACTGGACATTCCCTAATCTGGCTGCTCATATGAGCAACAACTCCTCGTCTAGATCTTGTACTCTCCATTTAATTCAGCGTTTGATATGTAACTCACACCACCATTATTCACCCATAGTTGATTTCAGGTAACATAACCATTTTCTTAGCCACCGTACCTGCTAACACTTACATTATATCTGGGGCTAAACAGCCTTCCAAAGACTCTGTTGAATGTAGTAATACAACTTTGATTATGGGTTCCCTCATAAAAGTTCAGCTCACTCTCAAATTCGTAGCCAAAAGAAGAGAAGATGCCATGGTAACTGATTGATGGACTGTACCTAACGTCAGGTTTTGCTCCATGTGATGAGGTTGGACTCATGTTAAATACATGGGTATAATTTTTGAGAAACATACTCATCCTGCTACTTCCGAAGTTATTTAAGCTGCTAATGTTTTTGTTTGGGTTGGGAGGTTTTTCCTTAGGGACAACCACTTTAAACTTAACCATATTACCATCGAGTTCATGGAACGTCCTCTGCAACACTTTATCTACAGCCTCTTCGTCGTATGTAACAAAGCCAAAGCCTCTTTGACGTTGAGTTTTGTGGTCATACATCATCACAAGATCAATGATAGTCCCAAACTGAGCAAAGTACTTCTTGAAATCAGTCGTTGTCACTGATGATGCTAACCCACCCAGAGATATATTTTTAGAGTGTGCTGGACCAGGGGATCCCTGGAGGCTTTTGTTAGTTTTGAAGCTGCCTTCTTCGCTTCCGCCTGCATATACCAATAAGATTAACAACTATTAAACATTACAAATTTACCATAATAGTACCGCTATTGCAAAACGGATCTAAAATCATGCACTGGCAAATATGTAGCATTGCAAGTTAGAATCACCACATTCAGAGTTAGTTTTACTGTGTAATAAGCGTTTTCTATAGCAGTTACCGATTAATAACTTTCGAAAAACTAATACATCAATGATAGATGAAATTACAAAGAAATAATTGATTGTTTTTGTGGGTTTTTTAAATGGTTTTTGTTTTTACTATTTCTAAAATTTATTTTTAAATAATCAAGTTTTTAGAGAAATAGATTTCCTATAATCTAGGAAAACTAGTTTTTTTTCAAACAACTATCTTTTCTACAGAAAAGAAAAATCCAAGTTTTTATGGTTTTTCTCAAAATCAAACCACAGTCCTCAATTTTTTTTTTTTATTTAATGTTTTCCTTTATTTATGTATTAATACAGGAAAATAAATAAAACAATAACTACTATAAGAAAATCAGATTGAGTAAAAAGCATTTGTTTAATATATATATAATACAAAAATAACTTCTATTAAGAACATTTTTAAAAATTGTCAATAAAATAATTTTTTTTTTAATTTTATGTAAATTTTACATGTTTTGTTAATAATCTATTGGTATTATTTATTGAAATTTGTTATATATTCTTTTAGTAATTTAAGTTTGTTTTAAAAAATCATTTTATCAGTTAAAAATTCTTTAAATAACATAAAAGTAAAAACAAAATTAATCAAATTTTATAATAATAAAAATCTACAAATAAAAAAATAAAAAAATTTAGAACTTAGATTCAAAACAAATATAAAACCAAATATAAAAATCCAACTTTTTCTAGTTTTGTTGCTTAAAAAAAATTACATTTATTTTTAGTACAAATAAAATATTCATGATCCAACCTACATAATTTTTTTCAATTAATCAACACAGATTAGTTTGTGATAATAAAAAAAACCATGAACACATATAGCTAAGGCATTTTACTTACATATAACTGATCAACCCTACGTAAGATTTTACATTTATGCAAATCATAACAAAGTTTTGATGATATCATTTCTTTCTTTTTTTCAGAATAAACTTTTTTACTATTAATGATATTTTTCATTTTATTAATTTAAACACCAAAAACGAAAAACGAAAAATTTAAATCTAAAAAAAAACATTTAAGTTTTTTTTTAAAAAAAGAAAACTAAAATCTACTTCAAAATTAAAACTAAAAACTAAAAGTCAAAGGCAAAATCTAAAAACCAAAATACTAGTAAAACAATCATCACCTAAACCAAAACTCTAAGCAACACTTGTGGATTTAGTTTTTTAGAAAGATATACTCTATCTCTTCACTGAAACCAAAATGAACTCGTTTTTAAAAGCAACCAAGTACTTCTCTTTCATTAAGCGAAGTTTGGCTGCCAGCACAGACAACGTAGAAGCAAAACCCAGCACAAAGCTTAAGAAATATATCAGCTCATTCTCTAACCAGTCAGAAGCTGATTATTACAGATACATATAATGAACACCGTCTGCAAAAGAATTTTTTTTGAAACCGCAAGAGTTTGAGTTCAACCCTCAAGGAATGTGAGAATGAGAGTACCACACTTCCACGAAACATAAACATAAATACATAATGGAAACTCGCACAAACCTGTATATGTGTTTTGATGATTGCCTTTCCAATCAACGTTGCAAGGAAATGCTCCCAAAATGGTTTTTCGAATTGTCCACACATGATTCCAATAAGGTCAAAATAATGGGCTAGGAACCTGTGTAAGTCATATTGCAACAAATGAATCATTATTTTTCTTTAAAAGAGACGAAGAATATCTACAAGAAGCATTGAATTCTTCGGAAGGTGCATCTAAAACATATTGAAGCAAGAATCAGAATAGTGAAGAAGTTCAGGTATTGTGAGTGTGACACTAACCAGCCTTTGATTTGATTTACGCGTCATATGAATCCAGTACCGTCACCAGCACATGTTTCCAGGTCTTCCATATTGCTGCCGGAAAGACTTTCTGCACAGACATAATATTAGCAATCAGTCTTGTTCTGAAGCTGTTTGTCTCTTTTCATCTGTCAGATATTCATTTCGAAAACACTATACTCCCATTAATTCAGTCCCACATATCAATATATATATTATTGCATAAACATCAAGAAGCTTCTTAAACAGATATCAAGTAAGTTTTGATTTTTTTACCTATCCTCGAGATAAAGTAAGGAAGGAGTTCTCCTAACGCTGTTCATAAACTCCAAAGGATGGCTTCCATCTGAACCTGAGGAATGAAAGGATGAAGTTTACGGGATCAAGACTCACCTATTAATTTTTTATTCATCTACTGAAAGAAAGGGGAGATGCACTGAATGGCAAATCATGAAAGTATTAGAGAGAATGAGTTAAGAGGAACATTAATGACAATGATTGAATGCTGAAATCCAGACGATACGACAGAAAAGGCTTCCACCAGAGACTTGCCGTGAATAATCGTGTCCCGTAACCCACAAGAAACTATTGCTTTAACGTATATAGAACTCAATAGATCAATAAGAATAACTCTCTTATTAGCTTAAGAAAATAACTAAAAACTTAATCTCTCACAAGATCTCTCAAACTCATAAGTTATATCACACATTGACATTTTCTTATATAGAGATATGAATTTTTTAATCTTACTTAACTTATCTAGATAACTCCTAAATAAGTTATGTTTCCTAATCATAACTCCGGAGTTTCCCCGGGCGTCGAACAGCCAACTCAGAACTGGTACGGACAAGGGGAATCCGACTGTTTAATTAAAACAACGGACCATGGACTGTCCGGACTGGTCCCATCAGTACGTGAAAAATGCCCGTACGTACTGATATGTTGATCCGATCAGCCATCAGTACTGTCTGGAATATAATTAGTGAAACTTGGATTCCAAGATATCTTCAGGTTTATTGTCAACATTCTCCCCTTTTAAGCTACCAAGGAAGTAATAACTCCTAAAGAGGCTAGAGTTACCAATATAATCATAAAAAGCTAATTTTTCAGGAATTTTAGACCAAGCTTCTGATACACTTTGATTTTCAGCTAGTCCAGCACTAACTCTTCGATATATTTCTTGTTGAAAGTATCCCTGATCCCATTGATAACGAGTAAGACCAAATAATTCGATGGGAGTAGTTGCAGAACCATACCACATAGTTCCAGCAACAACAAAAAGCTGCAAAAAAGACAGCGGCAATACTACTATAGTGGAAGTGTGTTGAATCAAGAAGAGACAGTAAGCGTCTTTATTATGGACGCTTTATTCTGTCTCCACTTATGAAACGTCAAGGCGACACAATAGGCATTGCGATGCGAAGAGCTTTACTTGGCGAAATAGAAGGAACATGTATTACACGTGCAAAATCTGAGAACATACCAAATGACTATTCTAACATAGTAGGTATTCAAGAATTAGTACATGAAACTTTAATGAATTTGAACGAGATTGTATTAAAAAGTAATTTATATGGAACACGCAACGCGCTTATTTGTGTCCAAGGTCCCTGATATATAACTGCTCGAGACATAATTTTCGAGATTATATAGAAAATAGAGTGAAAAAACCATCATCTTTGTAGTTAGTTAAAGAAAGAAAAAACCTTTGAATTGAATACAACAAAACAATGCACGCATTACAAAGATTTAGTATTATTATTTTTTTATTACTTGAAGTTAACTTTTTCTATGTATTGAATTCCAACAAGCTCTCTCATTTCTTTGAACTTGATTCTTCTAAGCCCCTTATTTAAAATGTCAGCCTTTTGTTCGTTTCCCAGAATGAGTTGGAAGTCTACTTGCTCGTTTTCAATGCATTCTCATATGAAATGATATCGTTTGTGTATGTGCTTGCTTTGTCCATGAAACACAGGCATATGGCTTATTTCACAGCTTCGGTAGTGGCCATAAATTCAGCTTCACATGATGATAGAGCTATTGTTTCTTGCTTTTGAGAACACCAGGATATAGGCAATTGTTCAAGTAAAATATGTGACCCGTAGTACTCTTTCTGTCATCTTCTTCGATGATGTGACTTAAGTCACTATATCCGACTAGTGTGGAAACCGAAAATTCTCACCGTCGATTTCTGTAAAATAAGGAAATTTTAAAAAGACTTAACCTTCCCAAAGGTCTGGGATATCTGCTAAACCACACGCCAAGTACTCAGAAGCACAAAATAAACAGAGAAAAATATGAATCGAGAAGAGCACAAAAGATGTCTTTTTGTAATCTGCATAGAAACGTGGACAAAAGGTAAGAGCCTTGTCTACAAGCGCTTCCGGCGAATTCCTTAGTTCTAGCAACCTAAGACTGCAAAAACCTAATTGAGTCACAGCTCAATGAAAAACAAAGTTTGCCTATTGCTCTAAATGCTAAGTCTGATGTGTCCAAATTGTCCTTTGCCTCTCGCCTTGGCTTCTCTTATATACTCTCCTAGGTCAGGTTGCTCTTTCCCTTTCTGCCTCTAGGTCGAGTTTATCGCTTGGCGGAAATATTCTCTTTTTTTCTTTGATCTTCATGATTATCCCTTGAAACTCGATATTTATCTTCCAAACTCGGCATTTATCTTCTCCTGCAAAACAAAAGATAAACCATCATAGCAGCTTTGGGTTCATTCCCGTCTAAAATTGTAAGTGGCTTTTAGTCGTGTTTTAGACCTTCCAGGCCGTTTTTGACTTTAAGCGTTTCTATGATTTCTCCAAGAAATCACCTTTGGTACTACGTCGGTTTTACGAGAAAGTTTAAACCAATCGTATAGTTGAGGCAGTTATAGTGTCTTGGGTTAACCGTTTCCGTTTTATACGAACCATTCAAACATATACGAGAAAATAAATCTTACATGGTTTTTATCGTAAAGTTTCAACAGTAACTCCAATTAAAACGAAACAAGAGACCGTGCAGTCATGGTTCTGAGGAGGGAGCCACGAGGAAGAGGTGAGATTGCATGATATTGAGATAATGTCGTTGTAGTCGCCATACCGCGAGTTAGAGAGGATTGATCCAGCTCGCCATATGGTGATCTGGGCAGACTGACCCAACTCGCCATATGGCGATTGGGTTGTGATCGCCAACTCTCCATATGACGAGGGTGACAGATCTGACCCAGCTTTCCATATGGCGAGCGGGTCGTGATCGTCCCAGCTTGCCTTATGGCAAGCGGGACTGAGCTGACCCAGCTTGCCATATGGGGAGTGAGGCTGGGTTGCCATATGGCGAATGGGACTGAACTGACCAGGCTCACCATATGGCGAGCGGTTTGTGATAGTCCCAGCTCGCTATATGGCGAGAGAGATTGAGCCAACCAGCTCGCCATATGGGAAGCAGTACGATGCTGTCCCTACTTGCCATATGGCGAGCGAGACATAGTCTCTCAGCTTGCCGTATTGCGAGTCGTGGTCTTGCTCGGACGGTTGGGGAGCATTGGATCATTTAATATGAGAACTTATCATATTAATATCATCCAAACTTTAGTTCCGGATCTAGATGAATATTTTTAGATGAAAAATATTTCTTGAAAACTTTCGGGCATTGATTCCGTCGTGACCGATTTTGACACCAACAGTTAGCCTCCAAACTCGTTAGAACCGTGAGGCTCTAGCGAGCGGTTTAGGAAAGTTAGGCAAAGTGAGACATGTTAGGCGGAATTTAATGATCAAAAGTCCGAAGGTGGAGTAAGGTTTTTTAGTTATTTACTTGCTCACTTCCACAAGAAATTCCTTCAAGGTAGAAAACTTTCCTCTCTTCCTCTTTTTCCTTGCTGTTTTACACATGTCTTCAAGAAAGAGAGCTTCTAAAAGTGCCATTCCTCCCCGTTCTGACCCTGAGAGTACACATGAAAGTGAGGATAATATCATTCCAAAGGAAGAGTTTGTGCCTCATTCTGTTAGTCCTGCAGAGGTCATGCATACTGGGTTACTACATGAAACACGAAAGCTCCTCCGCCTGAATCATGGTGTCCTTCCAGGACGCCTCTTAGGCGATCCCATGGCTGTCCGAATAAGAGCTCATATCCATTTCTCAACACAGTCTGAGAGTTTTTTCAAGTCCCAGACGAAGTGGAGTTTCAGATTCCAAAAGGAAGGGAACGCGTCGACAATCATCCTAGTGGTTACTTTAAGTGCTATGAGGCGCATCTACTGCGCTGTCGTTTGTGGTTTCCCATTCTGGAGGTTATAATCCGAACCTTGGACCGCTTCGGATTATCGATAAGCCAAATGACCCTCATTGGTTTACAACACCTTATCGGGATTTTGGTTCTAAGTTACTAGCGAGGGATGATTATCGATGCTGATTACTTAGAGGCTCTCTTAAAACCGTTGGAGTCATCGAGCCATCTCATGTATTGTTTGACCCCTCACAAATATATGTCGATAATCAAGGGGACAACTTCCAATGGACACGATTGGAGGGATTGTTTTTTCTTTGTCCGTATAACCAGTGCGTCCATCGCGGAGAGTTGTATCCCCATTTTTCATAGTAATTGGAGTCAGCATGGTACTTTGGTTGGCCATATGCTTGCATTTCTGTTTTGACAATATCTAACTTCGTATCTTCTTTCTTTGCTTTTCTGTTACCAACCCTCATTTCCCGTTCCCTGAGGATTTGTGCGTCACTAGAGGCCTTCTCCGAGGTGGCCCGTTCCATTGGGTTATATCTCTCCGAAGCGAGTTTGTAAGGCGTTAGCGTATCACCGATCCCGAGCTGCCCTCGAACATCCGTAGAGGAAGACACTGATCCACAAATGTATGAATCTGCTTTTCACAATGTTCCCGTTTTGAGGGAGAGAGATAGATCGCTGAGGAACGAGGGTGTCGCAGCGGCGGCGATGATTCTACAGCGGAAGAGTTTTCGTTTCCTGAATGGTGTCTGGACTTCAATCATGGTGATGGTAGTGGTACTAGTGATGTTCCCTTTCCGGATTGCAAATTCGAAGACTTTTTCTCCTCACTTCCTCCAAACTTTGATCCGCCTCCTGCTCTGGACGAGCCTTCGAGGTTAGAGACGTTTGCAGAGGCCTCTCGATTGTGTAATGGGGTTTGTTTCCTAAATTTTGTTAGTTTCTGATACCAAGTCCCTTTCTTAATTTTTGAGATCTCTGCATGCCCTGCACGTGTTCAACACGGCTCTCGAAGCGAGTTGCCGGAAGGCGTGACTCTGCCATTTTAAGACCGAACATGTGGAAAGGAGATTGCCCGTCTGCAAAGCGAGGCGGCCACTCGTAACCTTTGTGATCAAGAGTTGGTTGAGATGCATGTTAAAGCCCTCTGTCGTGCGGAGAATAAAGGGAAGCGGGAAGTCATCGCTGTAGTTGAGAATCGTGCTGCCAAGTCTGCGGCCGAGTAAGGGAATCTCAAACAAGCTCAAGAGCTCGTTGGGGATTTCTGTGAGTGTTGGGATTCCATTGGCACTTTATGACGCACACAGGATGCCGACTACTCTTTCCAGTCTGAGGTGGTCAAGATGATGGGTTTTATGGGCGATTGTGCCAATGTTGATTCGATGGTTCCTCCGATCGAGGAGAGGATCTGGGGGTTCTGGGACCCGATTACCGTCTCATCCGATACAGAGAAAGTTGGGGTCGATAATACGGGCAAAGACGGAGAGGTGGATCATCCCGAGAGTACATTTGGGGCTTCCATGTCTGGAAATTTTGAATAGGACCCTTGAAGGGTGAAAGGATTGTGATCCCTTATCTTTAGTTTTAGCTTAGTCCGAGTGTGGCCGCTTTACATTCATGCTTGCTTAGGCCGAGTAAGGTCGTTTTAACTTTGTCGGGACTGGCCGTGCATGGCTTTGAATCCCTGCCACTTTGCGGCTTTCTATCTAATGAATTAAGTTCAGTGTTTCAAGAGCTTGTAAGTACTTTTGATAAGTGTATAAAGAAGAATATGAGTAGTCACTTCATATCTAACTTTGGGTGAGTCATTTCATTCGTTACTCGTTTTAAGACGAGAACTTTCAAAAAAATTCCAAATTTTTGCGAAGTTTCGTGAGCGTTTAGATATGAACGATGATACATGCTTTAGGATCTTGTTACGATTTTGATGTGATGTCTAGAGATATTAAGGACCAGAGTGATGGGTTTAGGTCAAGACCTAGGTTTACTCTCGGTTTAAGGTTTTGCGATGACTTATCGGCTTTCGGGTTACCTGTTGCTATTTTAACCTGATTTGTACTGATTTAAAGCCTGCGATAGGTTCACAGCTTATATGACTTATCTTGTATGAATCGAGCTACTTTCGAAAGACGGTTTGGAAGTGCTGACCAAAATTTTGGATTTCTTGTATAGCGCGCTACGTTATCCTTGTCGGATGTAAAAAGACCATTTTCGTAGAAAAGGTCTGACTACAGTTCGTTTAGAGAACATTTCAATTTGTCGGCTGGGGCCAACCGATGGACGTTTTTAAGATCATGTTGTTGGTTTATAGTTGCATATGGACTGTTTTTAAGAATTTGAATATGGAATAATATTTTTGAGAAATCGCGACGTCTCGCTTTTTCCGAAAATACAACTTTTTAATTACAATGATTGCAAAGAAGGTTAATAGAGTATGGTTCATGTTTTCGGCCGGGAGTCATGTTTTGACTATGGTCAGGAATCGATTTGTAGTAGTTTTTATGAAATCATTTTTCTTTTGTGAGAAGTTTTTTCTTTCGTATACCGCTTCACACGTTGACGGGAATGCTTGTGAAAAGGCTATTTTGACCAAGGGATGATAAAAAAGCATTCAAGATTCGTTAGAAGGATCGATTGTTAGTTTCTATGCGATGATCGTTTTGTTTTACTTAGGCGTTTTTAGGCGAATTATGGTTTTCTGTTGTAGCCGTAAATAAGTTGCGAGATCAAGTGTTTTTGCGATTAAAGAAATTTGCGAGACTTTGTAGAAGCCAGATTGTGTTTCTTATTGCTGAAAAATTCAAAAATATTGAGTACAAGTGTGAATATTTTAAACTTGTGGGAGTATACGATCATACGTATACGTACCCACTCCCCCTTATTCTAGGGTAAAACTGTGGGAACCAAAATTCTCATCTTTGATTTCCGTAAAATAAGGAAAGTTAAGAAGACCTAACTTTCCCAAAGGTCTCGGATATCTGCTAAACCACACACCAAGCAATCAGAAACACGAAATAAACAAACGAAAAATGTCAATCAAGAAGAGAGTAAAAGATGTTTTTTTTTAATCTGCGTAGAAACGTGCACAAAAGGTAAGAGTCTTGGCCACAAGATCTGTCGGCGAATTCCTTAGTTCTAGCAACCTAAGACTGCAAAAACTAATTGAGTCACAGCTCGATGAAAAAGAAAGTTTGCCTATTGCTTTAAATGCTAAGTATGTTGTGTCCAAAGTGTCCTTGGCTTCTCTTATATACTCTCCTAGGTTGTTTTCTCTTTCCCTTTATGCACCTAGGTCGAGTTTATCGCTTTGCGGAAATATTACCTTTTACTTTGATCTTCATGATTATCTCTTGAAATTCGATACTTATCTTCCAAACTCGGCATTTATCTTCTCCTGCAAAATAAAAGATAAGCCGTCATAGCAGATTTGGGTTTATTCCCGTCTAAAATCACAAGTGGGCTTTTAGTCGCGTTTTAGACCTTTCAAGCCATTTTTGACTTTAAGCGTTTTTACGATTTCTCCGAGAAATCACTTTTGGTATGATGCCGGTTTTACGAGAAAGTTTAAACCAGTCGTATAGTTAAGGCAGCTATTGTTTCTTGGGTTAACTGCTGCTATTTTATACGAACCATTCAAACATATACGAGAAAAAAATCTTTCAAGGTTTTTATCGTAAAGTTTCAACGGCAACTCCAATCGAAACAAAACAAGAGACAGTGCGGTCATAATTCGGAGGAGGGAGCCACGAGGAAGAAGTGAGAGTGCATGATATTGAGATGATGTCGTTGTAATCACAATACGGCGAGTTAGAGAGGATCAATCCAGCTCGCCATATGGCGAGCGGGTCATATCGTCCTGGCTCGCCATATGGCGAGTGGGTTGTGATCGGCCCAGCTCACCATATGACGAGCAAGACTGAGCTGACCCGGCTCGCAATATGGCGAGCTGGGCTGATCACAACCCACTCGCATTGGATCATCCGATCCGAGAACTTATCGTATAACTATTATCTGAAACTTTAGTTTTGGATCTAGACGAATATTCTTAGATGAAAAATATTTTTTGGGAACTTTCGGGCATTGATTTTGTCTTTACCGATTTTGACCCCAAAAACTAACTCTGATTTGTCAACTCGTTTGAACATAATGCCAAGTGATTGAGTAACTTTTAGGTATCTTAAAACTTGTTTCAGTGCAGCAGCGTGAGATGTCTTTGGCTCATGCATGTATCTGCTTAGCAAACCGACACAAAACGAAAGATCTGGTCGCGTGTGCAACAGATAACGCAGGCACCCGATGTTCTTTCTAAACTCTCTTTCGCCTACACTCTGTTCTTCACTTGCTTTTGATAACTTCAAACCAAACTCCATTACACTCGTTAATGCCTGTTTCTCTCAAAAAATTATTTGCATATCTCTCTTGCTTCAATGTTATCCCTTCATCATGCTGAAAAACTTCAATGCCAATATAATAGGTTAGTAACCCTAGATCCTCATCGCAAAGTCGGCTGACATCTTTTTAAATTTGCAGATCATCTTCGAACTTGAGCCAGACACTAGAAAGTCATCAACATACACTGCAGCCAAGAGGAGATGTTCGTTTGCTTTCTTGCGATACAAGGAAGGCTCCTTAGAGCACTTGAAAAACTTGAGTTGCTCAAGGACCTTGTTTAGCTTCTCATTTCAAGCCCTAGGGGCTTTTCTTAATCCCTAAAAGGCTTTGTTTAGTTTATATACCTTATATTCGATTCCTTTGATCTTAAATCCCTCCAGTTGACTTACATAGACGATTTCCTTTAGATCTTCGTGGAGGAAGCAGATTTTTACATCTAAGTGATGAATCTCCCTTCCGTTTGAGGCTGCTAATGCAATGATAAACCGTACAGCCTCAATTCATGCAACAGGAGCAAAGACCTCTTCCAAATCTGTGATGTGTCTTTTTATGTGCCCTTTTACAACTAATCTTGATTTGTATTTGCTTATACCCCGTCTGAGTTTCTTTTGATCTTGAATATCCACTTTAGTCATATTGGCTTGGCTTCCTCGGGTAAGTCTACTAAGTCCCACATTCTTTTTTTGACTATGCACCTAATTTTTTCTTCACATACATCTCTCTAAAATTTCTCTTCCATAGCCTCATTGAATTCCCATGGTTCTTCATTCAAAAGTAGCTGGAGACGTTCATCTTATTCTTCTACAAGGTATATATAATCGTTCAAGTAGCTTGGCTTCTTACTAGTTCTCGTAGATCGTCTGAGCATGCCTTGCTCCGTAGCGTTATCTTCAAGAGGAGTTGATATCGGAGCTTCGTCTTCTTCATTATTTATTTGTTCATCCTCATCATCATGGTTTTCTGTTTCTTCTCGACTTTCCTCCTCCTCCCTTATTCCTTGATTTCTGAAAACTCCAAAAGTAAGTTTGAACCTTCCTATATCATCACCGTCTTCTTTGGTGATATTATTCCACTTCCAGCTTTTGTTCTCATCAAAAACGTCTCTACTTAGTATTATTTCCCTGTTGGTTGGATCAAACATTCTATATGTTTTAGATCTTGGATCAGTTCCAATATGTACTAGACTTCTTGATTTGTCGTCTAGCTTTCGAAGGTGAGGCGTCTCAGTCTTAACATATCCAATGCAACCGAACACTCTTGTATGTCTAATACTCGGTTTTCTTCCCTTGACCGCTTCCTATGGAGTTTGCCTATTTTGAGTTCTTGTTGCAAATTTATTGATGAGATATCAAGCATGTCTCACATCCTCGCCCCAAAGATAATTGGGTATGCTCATATGTTTGAGAATGCTTCTAGTCATCTCTAGCAAGGTTAAGGTTATGTTACTTCTTTCTACCACTCCGTTTTGTTATGACGTTGGGGGCAGTTAAGTGTATTTGAATTCCTGATTTCTCACAGAATTCCTTAATACTCTACAGATGTAAACTCGTCACCTTTATCTGTTCTGAGTATTTTGATAGTCGTTCTTATCTCTTGTTCCACCATTGCTTTGAAATTCTTACACTTTTCAAACGCTTCTCCTTTCTCTTTTAACAGAATAATCCACATATAACGCGAGTGATCGTCTATGAGTACAAATTATTCCATTACTTAAACCTGAATCAACAACCTGAACAGAAAACAGATTGGCTGGTTTAATAACATCTCCAAAAAAACACTTTATTTTGAAATTTGCAAAACTTCATATTTGCAGTTTAAAGGTAGTATTCTCCAAAAGCAAAACTTCAAACTTAATTTCAAAAATATTTATATTTTATACTATGATCCTTATATTTATCACAATTAATTTAAATTCATAAAACTTTATAAATAAACAGCACATATATAAAAATATCATATTAGTACTAATTAATAAAAATTTACTTATAAATACATAATTAAATATTAAATTACAAATAAAATACCACACTATTTTATAAAAATATTTTTGTAATACTCCCATATATGATCAATTAGTGCGTGCATTTGTTAAGTTTCTTTTGTAATATTGTTGTTGTCTAAATGAAACTTTAAAATGTTTAAAATCTTATTTAAAAGTTTTATTTAATTTTATGTGTAAAATTTAAATTTATATAAGAAAATTTGAAATATTTATGAGATAGAAAATTGTAAAGGTTAAAAAGGATAAACGAAAAAAATATTTAAAAATCATAAATATAATATATAATTATAAAGACCAAAATGCAAATAAAAAATATAAAACTTTAAATTTGAAGTTTTGAGTAGTGGTTTTGAAGTTTTAACACTCAAAACTTCAAAGTTTTGAAGTTCTTTTTTGGAGAGTGAAAAACTTCCTATGTGAAGTTATAGAGATTCTAGCTAATGATGTTGAGATTGGTTTGATTAGACTTGGTTTAATCAAAAACAATTTTGATTTGAGAGTCGGTCCGGGTCAGTATGATATTATGATTTAGAGAGAAAAGTTGACGCACTATGGAGTCAACAAGTCCACTACTCTCTTTAGTAACGATCCTCTCTCCCACTTGTCACTTTCCATCGGTAAAGCAGACGAAGACGCGATATGGCTACGAGCTTTCCGTTTCTGAACGCCACAGGGATCTCGTTGCCGTCGTCGAGATCAATTCGTCGGCGATCGCACATTGTTTCACGACAGGATCTTCCTGAGTTATCGTCTAAAGCAGTCTCTTCTCCGCGGCTTAGATTCTCTCGTAACGGCGGCAGCCACGACAGGTTTCTCTCGCCGGAGCTATCGTCTCCGATCCGATCGGTGACTGTGAGATCGCAACTGAGTACGCCTCTCATTTCTGGTAACGATGAATGGGGAACTTGGACTGCTCTCTTCGCCACTGGTGCTTTCGGTCTCTGGTACGCCTTCACACCTTTCATTGTATTGTTGGTTCTAATCCAAAGATTTGATTTTTTTGCTTGTAATTCTGGAAGTACAGGTCGGAGAAGACGAAAGTGGGAAGTGCGGTGAGTGGTGCGCTGGTGAGCACACTGATTGGGCTTGCAGCTAGTAATCTTGGGATCATTTCTTCAGACGCTCCTGCTTTTGCTATTGTCTTGAACTTCCTGCTCCCATTAGCTGTTCCTCTGTTGCTCTTTAGAGCTGATCTTCGCCGTGTGGTTCAGTCCACTGGAAAGCTTCTCTTGGCTTTCTTGATTGGATCAAGTAAGAATCAGTTCATGTACGAGAGTAGCTAAAGGCTCATAATTAGCGCAAAGCTTGTAGTTTTTTACTCTAAGTATCATAAAGTTTGATCATTTGCTGTTTCATAAACAGTTGCAACAACTGTGGGTACGGCTCTGGCCTACTACCTAGTGCCAATGAGAGCACTTGGTGCTGATAGTTGGAAGATTGCAGCTGCTCTCATGGGGAGGCATATCGGTGGAGGTAACATAACTTCCATTTGTATCTTCGAGGTTATCAAGGATACTGATTTTGTTGCATTCCTCTTAAAATGGCTTATAAGTCTGCATTCTGATTGTTGTTTTTCTCCAGCCGTCAACTATGTTGCCATAGCCAATGCCCTCGGAGTTTCACCATCTGTACTAGCGGCTGGACTCGCTGCTGATAATGTTATATGCGCTGTTTATTTCACATCATTGTTTGCTATAGGCTCCAAAATACCTGCTGAAACTTTGCCTCCACCAACTAGTGGTAAGTTTAAATGTTGCAGTGGTGTCCTCGTTATAAGAATGGATCATTTCCATGTCACAGTTGTTCTTTTACATTCCTTTGTCATGTCATATCGGGATTCTGACTTATACGTTGCTCTCCCACATGTACAGATACAGAGACGAACAAAGATTCTGAATCTACAAACAAAATCCCTGTGCTACTGATAGCTACTGGAATTGCTGTGTCATTAGCTATATGCAAGGCAGGGGCTTTGCTAACAAAGCATTTCGGGATTTCGGGTGGTAGCTTGCCAGCTATAACCGCCGTGGTTGTTGTTCTAGCAACAATCTTTCCTTCACAGTTTGGTCGTCTTGCTCCATCTGGAGAAGCCATGGCTCTAATTCTTATGCAGGTGTGAGAGAGAATCTTACACACTTCCTTTTCAAGAACAACGCAAACGTTCTGAAAAATTATATATCAAACTACTTTTCTTCTTTCAGGTGTTCTTCACTGTGATAGGTGCGAGCGGAAACATATGGAGTGTGATAAACACGGCACCGAGCATATTCTTGTTTGCATTGGTCCAAATTGGGACACATCTCGCTGTGATATTGGGCATAGGAAAGCTGCTCAACATCGAGCTAAGGTTGCTGCTTTTGGCATCAAATGCTAACGTCGGGGGACCCACCACTGCAGCTGGAATGGCGACTGCAAAGGGATGGAACTCGTTGATAGTTCCAGGGATTCTTGCTGGAATATTCGGTATCGCCATTGCAACATTCATAGGGATTGCATTTGGTGTGAAGGTCCTCAAGTTCATGTGAAGATGCTAATATGACTAAGATTATGAATTGGACTCTCTGCTTTTCTTATCCAATCCAATCTCGGTTATGTCGATTTTGGTTGCAAGACTAAAAAACCAATAAAATTCGGAGTATTTGCGTTGCATTGCATTTTTCACTAATATGGCAAACTGGGATGTAGAAATTCTGATGGTTGTAGACTGACTCGGTTATCTTTGTAGCATAAAATAATACTAACCGTGTTCTTTCTGTAGACACTGCCACAGCGTTCGCATCTAAAAAAATACACTATATTTTGGTTGCTTTACACCGAAGACACTGGAGAATAATGACGTCGGTGTTAATAATAACAGACGCCGCGGCAGTTTCCAAGAGAAAACTGATCGCTTAAAATTCCAGTTTCAATTGCGTCTATATTCTGGTGACTCATTTCACTGTTGCGGCAACACTTTTTGACTCACACCATCCTCCGTTCTGTTTAATTTATTGTCGTTGGTAGTAGTCGCAGCGTCCATTCTCCAAACAGGGCTATTGTCATATTGCCGCATTGATCTTGAGATTCAGGAAATAAAAAACATCTTACTATATAAAGAAAACTTTTTCTCTCTTCTCAGCTTTTCGTATAAGAAACATGGGTTGCCACCCTCATTTAAAAATCGTTTGCTCTCTGTTTCATTAGAGTTTGAGCAAAATTTTGTCATTTGTAAGATATATATTATGTTTTCTGAGTTGATATCCAAACAAAAAGAAAGCTCGTTTACGCCAGTCTGTTCATGTCCTTTCAGTTTTAATTATTTCCATCTGCAACGTTACTTGTCATATTGATTCAAAGTCATTAACCAAAATTTAACTTTTAAAGGCTTCATCCTTGAGGATCATTCTCATAGTTCTTAATATCTAGATAAATTTTATTTTCAGTATAATAAACGTTTGACTGCATTCATTTTAAAGTAAGTGTTATGTCAATCAAACACAGTAGTGTATGTAAGTTAGGCTCCTTCGATTCTGCAAAAGCTTAGAATGTGAAGAAAAATGGAGAGCTAATGGGAGTTGATCTGCTACTAGTTAATGGAAAGGTAACTATGCTTAAAGTCTGTTTTGATTATAAATTTGGCACCCGTAGAAAAAAACGATTCTTGATGTTACTAGGAGCAAGCAAAGTTTCAGATTTGCGGGCGACCTTGTTTCGCTCCTATTCCTTGACTAGACCAATTGGAAGAGGTCCTTGAGAGCAGAAAATTCATCCCCAAGGAGTTGTTCCAATGTCAAGTTTACGAGGAGTTGATGTCATTAGCTAATATCAACTCCGAGTTTCCTGGTTTGTTTTATTCAACACACCAATAACTCCATATGTTTTATTCGAGATATTTTGGTAAGTTATGGGTTTTACTTCCACTTTCAATGAAGAAACACAAAAGACTCAGCGAATTATGGCCAATCTCCGACTCCAGAGATCATACCAAACTATTTCATTTATGTTGTTAAACTCTTTACAAAAACTTATGTTTAACATAATTGTAATCATTTTCTTGACTTCTCCACAGGGAGATGATGACAACCCCGACCATGATATGTTAGAAGTTGGAGGTGTAACAACATATCCTTCTCAAAGTGTTGAAAAATGTATTATATATTAAAAATGTTGGAGAGCATTTAGCATGTTTATGATGGACTTCCAAAAAAATATACGTATGTGTCTGGTGCATATCACATCATCATCAAATGTAGGAAAGTATTTAGTATGTCAAGGATGGACTTCCAAAAGAAAATATATATGTGGTATGGTACATATCACATAATCATCAAATAAACCACACCTAAAAAATGTTTATATAAACATGTAAATCATCAATAAACCATTGAAATAAAAAAGAATAGAACATGTTTGTAGTATTTAAATGATATTTTAGAAAAAATCTTCAACATTAACTCTCCCTTGCTCTTAAAATAACTATTCACCTTAGTAGCACCAACTCATATCATGGTTGGTGGAAGTTCAATATTGACATGATTAAAATCCGAAATATGAATTAGAGGAACTGCAGAGACACCTTCATAAGGAAGAGTCTACAAAATTCAAGTTATTTTGTAAGGATTAATACATGATTAAGAAGACTATCAAGAATAGTCTAAGAAAAAAAGAAAATCAAATCAAACAAACACATCAAAACAAAGAGAGATTTGAAATGATGTACATGTTGTTCTCTCTGCACAGTAGAACCAAACTCTGAAACATAATTCAAAGGAATTGGAGAAGCACATGTATCGGTAGCTTGCTTATTAGAGCTAGTTGAATCATGAAGAACCTGCATAATTCAAATTTTTTTGGGAGATTTAATATGTAATTAGGAAATCTATCTTGAATGGTGCTTAGTTTATATAAAGCAACAAACCCTTATACACAACCCACATATTCCATCAAATCCTCTAATCTTGCCGATGAAATTTTTTAGTTGGCGAGTGTTTCCTATAGAGATTGGTGGGAACATCTTCAACCATACTTTTCAACTCCAAAGAAATTTCATAGCTTAAATTTATGTCTTCCTCTTGAATACAAAAATCTTCGGAAACCATCTTCAGCAGATCTTCATATTGAAGATCTTCTTCTAAGTTAATAAATGATGCAGTCATGTTCTTATCCACATAGAACTTACATTGAAAAAGTTTCTTTTGAACTTCATTCTACATAAACACAAAAAAAATTCAACCATATTTTGAAAACATATTAAAAAAATCAAAACCAATCTCAAAAAGATCAACCAACTGTGTATCAGAGACTTCGAACTAAATATTCCAAAACAACTTAAAACATTATGAGTCTAAAAGGTGAAGATGACGACAATAATATAATACGAATCAATTTATGAACTTAAACTTCAAAAAACTCAAAAACCCAATCACAACAACATATCAAATCAAACTGAATCACAAGATCACAAAGATCTGATATATCATCGATATCAAACACTCAATCAAAACTAACTAATCATCAATGTATCATCAATGGATAATGGTGATACCTTGAAGATGAAGAGATGCCAAGACACAAAATTGAAAAGGATAGTGGGATGTTGTGACGAAGCGGAGACGATGATGGAGACGATGCAGAGATGACGACAAAGATGATACATAGATGACGGCAGAGACGATGCGAAGACGACGAAGGAGACAAAAACAGAGACAATGGTGGAGATGACGACGAAGACGATGCGGAGACAACGACGGAGATAATGGTGGAGACGACAACGGAGACGACGACACAACTCTCTACGAAAACTTATAAATTTTTGAAATTTTTTATTTTTATTATAATATAATTTATGTTATTAAACAATAGAGGTAATATGGTTATTGACTATTTTAAATGAAATATTTTTATTTATTTTAAACCTTAGGGTCTAGATTGGAGAAAAATTGATATAATAGCTATCTGAGATCATTTCTTTAAAAAATATGACAAATTAAATTTGAATTGAAAAAAATCACGTCTAGCTAGGCCTGAGCGTTCGGGTTCGGGTCGGGTATTTCGGATGCTCGGGTATTTTGGTATAGGGATATAAAACCTGTTCGTGTATTTTCTCATTTCGAGCCGGGTTCGGGTATTTTCACTTCGGGTTTGGATAGTTTCAGATATATCTGAACTCCAAACATTTTTATTTTGAAATGCATGTTCTTTTTCGTCTTCAGATCGTTCCAGAAAATATAAATAGTCTAAGAACAGATGAAATGAAAAAACAACAATAATCCGTCCAAAAACATAGTAAAAACATCAATAAAGTTTCTAAATTAAACAAACAAACCGAAGCAAGCTAAAAAGTTTCTACATCCAAACATAGACGATGATACAAACCAAAAAATCTTCTTGTATCCTTCACATTGTAAGTTAAAAAAAAAAAACAGATTTGTCAAAGTTATAAAATTTAACAATAAGCAAAATTTAGTAGCAAATTCATGTACTAATAGATTGATGCTGTAAATGAGCTATAAAGTAAGGTTAGTTTTAGCATAACTATTGAATTTCTATGTACTCATGATATTGCTTAGTCGACATCGATGCATATTTGTAAATAGGATGATATTTTACATTTTGAAAAGGTAACCTAATTAATGTTATGACTATACTAAAATTCATTTGATCACGTTTTATCAAATTTTTGTATGGAATACTAGAGGTTTGATCAATATATGTTTAACAGGACATGATCCCTCTTTATTTCAAAACTTGATCTCGTAAAACAAATATTTTATCTAATGGAGGAGGGTGATATAGATATAATGACCCCTATGTATTAAATTTTTTGATATGGTTTATATCAAGTATATGTATAGTCACGATCTTATGTTAAAATATTGAGTGAATTAAAGCTGATTTATGTAAATGTTACATGATATTATTTAGTTCCTATAATAGGGGGGTTAGTTTGGTTATATGTAATATGTAATATGTTTGGATAAAAATGAATAGGTGCATCAACTTTTCAAAACAGATTTTTAGGGGTGAACCTTTTCTAATAGTATAGATAGGGATGTTAGCATGGGTTATCCATGGGTTTACTCAAACCCATAAGTAATGGGCTGGGTTTTTACCCCTCAATAAGTAAATGAGTTCATTATGGGTTAATAATTTTAGAGTTTATATTAATTTGGGTAAACCTAATAGAGCAATTGGGCACCCATAGGTATCCACAAGTCTATTACATGTTGTTTTTCTATTAAAGTTTAATCATATTTTTTTTTGCATAAAATCATGTTTTCCCGCTTAATTCGCAAAATCGAGTTTTTCTGTCAAAATCGTAAAATCAAGTTTTTCCGCCAAAATCATAAAATAAAGTTTTCCCGTCAAAACCGTAAAATCAAGTTTTCCCGCCAAAACCGTAAAATCAAGTTTTTCCGCCAAAACCGTAAAATCAAATTTTTCCGCCAAAACCGTAAAATGGATTTTCCCGCCAAAACCGTAAAATCGGATTTTCTCGCCCAAAACCGTAAAATCAGATTTTCCCGCCAAAACCGTAAAATTCGATTTTCCGGCCAAAACTGTAAAATTGGGTTTTCCCGCTAAAACCGTAAAATCAAGTTTTTCCGTCAAAACCATAAAATTGGATTTTCCCGCCAAAATCGTAAATTCAGGTTTTCCCACCAAAAACGTAAAATCAAGTTTTTCCGCCAAAACCTTAAATTCGAGTTTTTTCACCAAAACCGTAAAATCGGGTCTTCCCGCTAAAACCGTTAAATTGGATTTTCCCGCCAAAACCGTAAATTCGAGTTTTCTTGCCGAAACCGTAAAATTGGATTTTCCCGCCAAAACCGTAAAATTAGATTTTCCCGCCAAAACCATAAAATTGGATTTTTCCGCTAAAACGTAAAATCAAGTTTTCTCGCCAAAACCATAAAATCGAGTTTCCTTGCCAAAACTGTAAAATTGGCTTTTCGCCAAAACTGTAAAAATTGGGTTTTCCCGTTAAAACCGTAAAATTATATTTTTCGTCAAAACCGTAAAATGATTGTGATTTTAAAATATATGCATAGATATTAAAATTATCTTTTTAATGTTATATAAAATGTATAATTATATTATGTATGCAAAAAATATTAATATTTTACATAATTTTTTAGAACAAATAAAATAATATCTTTGGTATTATTTTTCTTTGTGATTTGACCATTGACCATCCCATTCCAGCTGGAGAAGCAATGGATGTAGTTCTGATGCAGGTGATGCTTCAAGAGTTGTATTTTCCAGCATTTTGCATGGTTGATAAAATCGTAGAGAAATTCAATATGATTATAACAGAATATATGAAAACATGTATTTTGCAGTGTTGGGAGCAAGTGGAAACATACGGAGAGTAATAGAAACAAGACCAAGTATACTTATATATTTGGTAGGCCTGGGACTATTATCGGGGATTCGGATCCGATACGAGTTCAGCTCCGGATTCGCTCCAAAAATAGGATATTCGGGGCGCCCGGACTCGAATCCAGAGAGTAAAATCTCGGATACGTCGAAACCGAATCCGGATCCGGGTATCTTAATTTTTGGGTCCGGATATCCGGATTAGGATCTATGTTTTTAAAATATATTAAATTTTTAATTTTATTAATAATAATATTTGATATACTAATATTTATACATAAAGTTAGTCATATATTTTTATATTTTAATTTTAATAATATTATATATATAAATATATTCATAATTTTTATAAAAATATTTAATTTATGTGATATTTTTAGTTTTTTTGGTATTTTAAAAATTATTTTTATTTTTTTAATTATTTTTGCGGATCTGGATCCGAATCCGGATACTCGTGGATATTTTAATTTCTAAACGGATATCCGAAAGATATGGATCTGAATCCAGATATTAAAATCACGGATCCAACGGATCCGGATATCCTAAATATTTCGGATATCTGGATCTGTCCCAAATCTAATGTTTGGTTTGTTACAAATTGTGAGACATTTTGGAGCGAGAGCAGCCTTAACAGGTAGTAACATTTAAAAAAAAAATTAAAATAATACAAAATGAGGAAAGAGAAAAACATAAGTATCTAAAAACTCAGCTTCTGGAAAAAAAACTTTTAAAAGACAATATGTACCTATGTTCAATTGGAATTGATCCAAACAAGAAAATAAAATAAAAATAAAATTAAAAATAAAATAAAATAAAATTGCTACTAAATATTATTCTCTTATTCCTAACAACTCCAAATGAAGTTTTACACCGATGGAGCTGCTCTAGTGGGAATAGAGAAACTGCTGAAGATAGCTTGCTTCTCGCAAATGATGGAGGCCCCACGACTGCTTGTAGGAATTGGATACAAAATAAGGGTGGAGCTCATAGATAGTCCCTGGAATTGTTATTGGAATATTTGGGGATCGCCATTGGTACTTTTACGGAGTTCATTTGAAGTAAAAGTCCTCAAACTCATTTGATGTTCAAGTCTTATGCATGTAATGAATAAATTTCTGCTACCTATACTAGTGGAATCCTCACAATTCTCATCTCATTATATTTCTATGTTCCCTCACTTGCGTAATTTGCGCTTTTATTGACAAAAACAAATTAAAGGGCCGAAATAATAATTTAAAAGAAGGATATTTGGCAAGACTAGTTCAAAAGGAAGATAAAGCTACAAACCCTAAAACCCCGAAGACAAAAAGAAAAACGAAGAAAAATCCTCTTCTTCAAAAAACCAGAAACATCATTCGACTCATAAATAAAAGCAACAAACATTGTCATGACATTCTTTCTCCTCTTATTAGACATATGTTTTTAAAATGAAAATGCTAATGAAACAAAAAAAAAAAAGAGAGGGTGTATTGAAAAACCGAAAAGATTATCTTATGTTATTTTGTTCTCACTACCCTCTTTGTTATCGTCGCCGTTTTTATTGTTGGCTTTACCCCCAGCGACTCTGTTTATGAAACCTGAAGCGGCGAACATCATCACCGCCATCTTCTGTGACGTCAGCTCGCCTAGTTTGCTGCTGCCTCATCTCAAAATTGTTTCCACCAGTGCTCTCTTCCACACCATCAAATGTTCTTTGGCGTCTAAAGGGTATATAGTTGTTCCTGTTGTCAGCATTCACTCTTCTCAAAGAACTTCCAGCATCATATCTTTGGCCAAGCCCAAAACTCCTTTCCCTCATGAAGCTATTATGATTCGCTCCAGAATCATAGCTCCTCCTTTCAACGAACCTTGGCGACGGCATTCTGTTTCTTGGAGGTGAAATGAAACCTATTTCTTGATCTTCAAGAAACCGTTTCTGGAAAGGAAACCTCTCTCTCTCCATCATCCTCTCCTCGGCTCTAAACCCATCATGACGAGGAGGTAATACATCTCGACCGTTCCACTGGACTGGAGAACGACTTCTAGATCTCCTGAAGACCGGAGAGTTACCTCTTTCTCTCATATTACCACTCATCCAGTTGTGCATCCGACCAGAAAACTGGTTATTATCACCATGACTGCCCCTCAATACACGATCCCCACCATTTGAAAACCTTCTAAACGACCGACCACCGCGGTATCCCCCATTTGAGAAACGGTTACCTACATAACCATTAGGTTGGGATCCTTGTCCGGACCCTGATCCTGATTGATCAAAGCCGCCCATCATACCTAGATCATCATGGTGTGGAGGCTCGAAAACATAGTGAGGTCTGGAACCCGAACCACTAAAATATCCTCTACCAGAACTCCTGTCATGTCTCCCAGAAAACTTATATGGATCCATGCTCAACTCTTCATGATCATCATATCTAAAACAAACAAAAAAGGACCATTGAGGGGTTAATAGTGAAGTATTAAAAAGTGAAATGACCTAAAAATGAGCAAGGGAAAGAAAAACTTGCCTTGTCCTCGGGATGGCGTCATGTGAAGGCAACTCCTTAAATGGTTTTGACACAAACCTCCTTGAAGAAGAAGAAGAAGAAGACCGCTTCTCTATGTCCCTTCTGTCACGAGCCTCTCCGATTCTCAATGCATCATGAGATTTATACTTTAATGGTCCCAACTTAGTCTCTTCAGAGATTCCCTTACCAGAATCTTTCATCTTGTTGTCATTACTTTCAGCCATAGAGTAGAATTCTTCATCCTCTGGCTCAATCTCTCTATCCTCAACCTTGTTTTTCCTCCAACGGTATGGCTCCCTTAACTCTCCATCCTCAAGCGGGGAATTATAGCCAGATTTGAACTCATTGCCATTTCTAGCAGCTGCTTCAGCCTTATGAACACCTGGTGCTGAAAACCTTTCTTGCCCAGCTGATACAACAAACCCATCTAGATGGTCCTTACTTCCATCAATAGGTTCGTTCTCTCTAGGGGGCATTGGCTTTGTCATTGCTCCCGTTACATCTTTTTCAGAGGCATCATCTTCTACATCACAAGGTGGATCCCAAGCATCCATAGAAACATTCAAGTCCCAATGTAACCTGAAATTCTTCTTCTTAGTGGGTTCACTGGCCGATGGTTTCTCTGACTTTATGACAACTCCACTATCAGGTGCCAAATTTTCACTTTCACTTGCTCCCTTGGTAGCTATCACCATCCCTCCTACAGTTTCGTTCTTGCCTTGCACCACCTGATCTGTGGAATCAACCGCATGGGGCAATATGGTCGAGACACCTTGCTTCTCAACAACATGTTCTTCAGCAGGCAGACAGTCAACAGCTGGTGCAAGATCATTGCTCAAATTACAAGCAGCATCAGCAAGTATTTCGATACCAGAAAAGTCAGGACCACTGCTATCATTCTTTGGGCTTAACTTTGAAACATGGTTGATCTTCGGACTACGTTCTGAGTTTCCACGTCGACCAGATGACATTCTTGGTGACGGGGAGGCAACCATGTTTCCCCGTTTCTTCATTGGAACACGCCCTACTCTTCCTGCCACATGCTGACCTACAAGCTGCCATAAACAGAAAAGACATGATCAGATATATATCAATGGAATGAGACCCTGAGGAACACAAAGGAAAGGAGAAAAAACCTTTCCAGGCCCTGATGAAATCTTGGCTTTGTTCTCAGCATCTGAGTCACGCCTTGTTGAACTTCTGCTACGTTTCGCCATCCAAGGAAGCTCACTGTCATTGGAACTCTTAAGCTCATCACGGTTGGTGTTTGTCATACTTCAATGCACTCTTGTCCACGGTATGTTCACCTACAAGAAAATAATATTCCATTAATAAACCATATATGAAACAATACAAAACATAACCAGGAGCTATTGTCTATTGTCTATTATAGCATATTCAGGTAAGAACCTGAAAAAAATATCCCTAACTTTGAAGATCATTTTAGCAAGCCTTCTTGGTAATAAAAGCATAACAATCTAGTATTTATTTCAGTTTTAATCCAGTTAGATCTGATTTCTGATTATTGTCAGCACACGTATGATCAAAAAGGAAGATTTTAAAATTTCATCAGCCGTGTTCCAAGTAAGAAGGCAAGATCCATAAAAAAAAATTGTCATTGCAAAACTTCTTTCATTTTCAATCATGAAACACATTGATTCATACGCCTATCATATAACGTCGTACATATAGATGAATCAGAGGGACCACTAGTTCATATATATTAAACTATGAATCTAAATCTATAGATATCTAGATGGCATCAATTTCAGAGAATGGTAACATGAATTTCACCTCCATAAAATTTCACAGATTCAAATCCACCAACAACTTTTTCGACCTTGTCTGATAACTGATAATACCAATATTATTTATTCTAAACTGATATCGCTGCTTGCAATAAGAATTATAATAACTATACATAAATGATTTGAACACAGTAAATATCTGTTCACCTTTATATACGCTTTCTCTTCTTCAGAACTCTCGAAGCACCTGCAAGTTCAGAAAAAAAATGTACATATAAAAAATATTGAATTTAAAAATGTTGAATCGTTATCATTTCGTGATAAAAATCATGTCGAGAAGCAAACTTAAGAAATAGTCAACAAACTTATTGAGAAAGAAAACATATTCTCTTACCACAACTCCTAAGCACCAATGCAAGTATGTGTATGTGGTCAGCCTTCTTCAGTTTGAGCACTTATATACTGTATAGATCACAAAATATATGGTTCTGATTCAAAGTCAAACATATGATATTGCATGCAAAAGGAAACAAATTGAATATTACCATTCAAAATGAATATGAATAGTGTATGTAAAGTATGTCAATCCATTTATAAGTTTCCATATTTTTTTCCTACAATATGCTACCAAACCAAATAAATTTAAGTCAATTAAAATATTATGTTTAGTCCTAAATGACTCATGTCATAAATTTTTGTTTCACTTAATTCTTAATTTAGGGGGTCATCAAAATAAAGAAAGTTGGAACAAAAACAAGTGTGGTTACCTCAACTGGAAATATATGTAAGCAAAAATGTTACACGATTGATTGACATCTGTGATAAAATTCACAGTATATTATTTGAGAAGCATTTTGAGGAGGCAATGTTGATATGTTGTTACCATAATGGTTCTAACAGAAAATAGCTAATATGTAATCTTCATAATGGTTCTCACAGAAAACTGATGCGTTCATATGCATTCTCACAAAATTAATTACAATAAACCACATCAAATTTCATTGTCAAAATTCACTTAAGCAAACGTAATCTATTTTCCATACTAGTCGTAATAATGTTTTTAACTAGTCAAAATCCCTTAAACAAATGTATTAATTATACATGTTGAGAAGTTTATAATAAGAAGATTGAGTTTATAATTATTTTGAAAAGTATGAATAAGCATTTGTAGTGACATTTGGACAAAAGTTATGCATGACTAAATATAGTATTATGTTACCTATATTGACCCTTTTAATCATTATATATTTATAACTTTTTATATACTTTTACGTTTGATTACTTATTACTTATAAGATATAATTTATTGAAAGTTTATAATAAGAAGAATCAAGTTGTGCTTAGTAATCATTTGGAAAAAACTCATTCATATTCATTGTACATGTTACAAACAATAACTTATCTTCTAGAAAATATTTATATAGAACTATATAATTTTTCTTCTACGTATTTTTAAATTTATCATCTATAACTTCAATTGCTTTATCTACGTGTATTTAAAGTTTTCCGCTATAATTTTAAATGGTTGTATTTTAAATCATTAACTACATTACATCCATTGTCCGCGCGTATACGTTTAAATACTTGATAGTATATGTTTATTTAGTTTTTGATATGTTAAATATTATTTTAAAAAAAATATGATGAAAATAAGTTTAAATAATACTAAATCACAACTATTAAGAATTAAGTAATTTTTGTGTGAGACCAATTTTTTTGATAACATTAAACAATTAAGTTTATTTATAAAAAGTGATGCAGTAAATAATTCTCTATTTGTTCAAAAAGAATAATAATAATCTGGTATCAAATTGAAAAAAAAAATAGTTTGAAAGTGAAAATGAAGAATTATGTCAAGTAACATTTTATTAGAACATAGAATTTATTGGGTGAAAATTGAACAAAGAAGTTAAAAGGTTGAAAAAGATCCAAAAGATGGCGATTGTGGATCATGATATGAACTGTTTGAAAGAAGAATGCATTGGTTATAAGATAGATGTTTGAAGACCGCATTGACATAGAAAAGGTGATAGTTTCTACTTTCCAGAATGATTTAGTGATTGTTTTTTTTCTATTGGTTTTAACAGTCTTTGTATATGTATTTAGAATCTCTTGGTTTCTAAATTGTTAGAATAAAAAATTAATTATTTATATGTTTTAGTGGTTAATTGCCGAATAAAAAAACTGAACTTTCATTTGTTTTGATTTAATAAAAATCAAATTGGTAGTACTATTCTTTCTGGATGCATTTTGGATGAATAAACTAACACAAATAGTGATATTTTATTTAAAGTTAAAGGTTTCAGTGACAAATTCTAAGGAAAAAATCATTACCAAAATTTTTTAACATTTATTTTACTCTTTGTTACATAAGACCATAATCTATTAGTAACAATGATCTAACGATGTATAACTTATGAATTTAACTTAGTGGTATTAAATCCAGTAAAACCGAACAAATTAAAACCAAACCGAATTGAACCAAAATAGAGCAAGTAATTTAGATTTGGTTGTAAAGAATAAACCAAATGAATGTTATTTTTAGGAAACCACAATATATAATATGGTTTGGTATATAAATTGATCAAACTGAATAAACAAAAAAAACTAATTAATTAAAAATATTAGTATATTATATGTAAATTTTATAATAATATTATTAATATATACGTATTTTATTTTATAAATATTATATTCATAAGAAAAACATTAATTTTATTTTTATTTCATTTTAAGTTAAATAGTTATTTTATTTTTCTAAGTTTCATCAAGTTCAATAAAATCAAATACCGAAAACCGATGATAAATAAATAGAACCAAACTAACTTAAATATAGTTTTAGTGGCAGTTAATTTTCATAAACTGAAAAACTGAGAAAATCAAACCAAAACTATATCGAAACCTGGACTGAACATGCCTAATTTAACTCTATAAAATATTTTTGACGTCAAATTATTTTCTAAACGGTTCTACCACAAATAATCTTATGTACATATCATAAAATTTTATTACTTTATTATAGAAAATAAATTGTTTCATTATTACCACACAATTATGATAAATATTATATTTATACATTATTAAAAATATCCAAAAATTTATCTTCATATCTATTCGTAAAAAATTGGATCCAAACTTGATCTAAGCATTAAATAAATCATTTCTCATAAAAAGTGATTCAAAGTTCTAATATTTAGTCAAAAAAACTATTTATCATTATTTCTAATCATAAATACTATATTAAATACATGATAGTAATTTATATATCCACATACTTAAACAAAATATCGTTACATAATATTATTTAAAAAATTATCAAGATTAAACGTTTAAATTGAAGAAAGAAAAAATTTGTGATGAAAAGAAGTATGTGTTGACCGTTTTGGTCTATACTATATATTGTTTCATGTTACAGCCATCAAATTAAACTGGTAGTAAACTACCATTGACCAACTGTTAATTATCATTACCTCAACGACCATTAGAGTGGAGTCGTAAATACAAAGGTAGGAGAAAGATAAATAAAAGAGTTATGATGTAGGAAGAGAGGAACTGAAAATAAATGTGAATAAGATTTAGATAGAATGAGAAATAATCTCAAATTGTGGAGAGAGAATATAATGTTAATGTTTTGCTCGATAGAAATCTAAAGATAGATAAGTTTAACAATATTTTCTGATTTTCTATCTTTTTTTATTTGGCTTACTTATGCTAGAAAAGTATTCATTTTTTTCATGAAGAACCAACATGAGTCATAAAAGTATCATGCAGAAAAACTATAATTTTTTAGATAATTCATGGATCCAATGCTCTACGACTATGGTCATGTTTACTGACTTTCTCTAATACGGTTATATTCATATATCTGATTCCTATGCTAAAGAATAAAAAGATACTTTTGGTGAATGAAAAGTAAAATACTATATACATAATAATGATGTTATCAGTTTATCATGTCTTTTTATTGCTTAAATTTGATATTAATTCATAATGTAGATAACTAATAGTTTAATTTTAGATGTTACATGTAAATCCGCAACAAAATAACCTAAACTATAACCTTAAAAATATATTAAATTTTTATTTTGTTTGTCACTCAGTTAGAAAGAAAGTTATGGAGAAAAAAGATAAACAAACATATAAAAACAAAATCTTAAATAAGTATCTAAACATAAAGTGTTAATTTCAATTTTTTATAATAAATACTTGTTTTAAAAATAGTAAATATAAAAAAATTAACATTAAAATTAAACCATTTTTTAATTTTTAAAAAATTCATTGAATCATTTCTCATACTTATCAAAATTTATATTATTAAATATTTAAAATAATTACACATTTATGAATATATATATATATATAATATAAAATTAAGGTCATTTATCTATTCTTCAAATAATATTTAAACAATAAATTAAATAATGCATAAATAAATATATGACAAAAAAATAAAAAATTAAAAATGACTAAATATAAAAAATTGAATATTTTAATAAAGAGTTAAACATGATTACTAAAATATTAATAGAAAGTGTCGTTATAAAATAAGTGTCGTTTTAGCATTCTAATGCAGAATTTATGAACTTTATTTTCTAGTTTAATTTTCTATTGTTTGAAGTATGGTTAGGTGTATGAAAAATGATATTTTATATAGAAAATATATATAATTAAATATTTTCTTAATTTGTATGCATAAATCTAAAACGACACTTATTATGATACAGAGAAAGTATATGATACAAAAAATTAAAAAAATGATTAAATATAGAAAGTTTTAAATATTTTAGCAGACAGTTAGACATGATTACTAAATATTAATAGAATGTTAGAAACTGTAAGTATTAAATCTAAAATAATATATATTAAAATATAAATTAATGTTATTTCAAATAAAATAAATCAAATCTTCTAAAATATTTCATTCTAATTTTGTAAATATTATATCAAAACAGTAGATAATAAAATAAGCATGATAATTAAATTAATATTTTAAATGACATGATAATTTAATGTCTTTTCATTGTTTGATTTTTAGTGCCTATATGGCATGCCTAGATGTGGAAGAATAAGAATTTTTAGTATTAGTAGCTAATCTAAACCCTAAACCAAAATCAAAATGGTTTAGTTATACTGAAGTCAAAAATTTTGTATTGTATTCAAACGTGTATTATATGTCAAACGTGTATATAAGTAATAAATAATTGACAATATTCATAGTTTTCTTTCCTTGGATGTATCCTAATCTATTCAACTATTTTATTATAGACTGTAATATAAAATAAATTCAATGCCATAATTACATGATTTTAGCTTAATAATGATTCTCACTAAAAGCGGGCGTGTCATTACCATATTCATTCTTACAAAACACGTTAAATAATAATTTTCACAAAATTAATTACAATAAATCACATCGAATTCCATTGTCAAAATTCCTTTAAGCAAAGTAATATATTTTTCCTATTAGTCGTAATAAATTTTCAACCAGTCAAAATTTCCTTAAATAAATGTATTAATCATACATGTTGAGAAGTTTATAATAAGAAGGATCGAGTTTATAACTATTTTGAAAATATGAATAAGCATATGTTGTAACATTTGAACAAAAAATAACAGGAATCTGTAGTAAAATTTGGACTAAATATACTTTTTTGTTAACTATATTAACCTTTTTAATCATTATATATTTATAAATATTTATTTATTTTAACATTATATTACTTACAAGTTATACTTAGATTCTGACCCGTGCATCCGAACAGTTTAATAATTACATAAATATTTCTTTTTTAACACTGAAAACTTCAAGTTCAAAAGGACAACAACATAGTGTTTCCTAGATGAAATACAATAATCCATCAGTAGATGGTATGAATAACTCAAAAAAGCAACCAAAATGAAAGTTGCAAGAAGAAAGCTGAGAGGTCGAAATCAGCAGACTGATTAAATGTGACCAAGAAGCAATGCAGCAGAGAGTCAAGCACATGCTTCTTTTTCTTTTGTTTTTTTCTTTTTTTTAAATATATATATATATATATATTTATCAATCCCGAAAGGGCATCAAAGTTGAATACAAACCGGACTCGAACAAAATGATCTAGATCACTATGTTTACAATTCTAGTTTCACATCACCACCTATCCGGCGCGTTCTGCTAGAGAGCTCAATAATTACTAGACTACCAATTCATGTTCTCTTCTATTGACGTTAATCCCGGGGAGGTGAGTTTTACCTCGTTGCCTCGGATGCCGGAGTCCCCAAGACGTCATTTGAAGTAGCTGGTAATCAGTGATCTTGCCAAGTATGTATTCTTCCTTGTCGTTTAAGCACGAGACAACCAATGGAGAGAAGGGTCGAACAGCCATACCTGAGGAATGCTGCAACCCGCCAAGGACGCCAAAACAGAATGCAAGAATCGGAATTGTAACCGCCACTGCCTCTTAAACAAGTACGATCTCCTTAACCTGCACAGAAATATGTCGAACACACTACCTAGGCTGACCAAGGGGCAACGAAGGCACTGGGACATGTGATCAAACCAAATGTTGACACTGCAGCAACCCAAGGCTAGAGCCATCAAGAACGCTACTACATTTGTCTCTCACGAGAACCATAAGAGAAATACTGTGGCTTGTCAAAGCCAGTGCTTGGTGTCTACGAACACATGACACACGATGAAACCAGAAGACCAATCTCGGAGCCATTAACCGTCGCCAAAGCTACCAAGAGACCTGCAAAAAGACTGCGTAGAGGAGAACTGAAGCGAGGAGAGTCAACCAACAGCCACCGGGAGGCCATAGACGACCACCTTCGGATTGGACGTCAAACCCTCACGAGCCATTAACCAAGTCAAAATACCATCTCCGCCTGCATATCACAACTTGAGACACGTCTCCGAGGAAGAGAATAACTCCGGAGGTCACTTGCCCACAACGCAAAAGAAACGGGCTCCGACGACACCGCCGAGAGACACAAATCTAACCACCACAGACGAACAGCGCACCAAGATCCATAAACGAAGAACCGCCATAGATCGAACGGAGCACTGAACCAAAACTCCGCCACCACATGCGACAGCTACAAAAAGAAGATCTGGGATGAAAACGATCTACTTTTAAATCCCTAAAAGCCGACTCCACACAGAGAAACCGGACCACACCGATGCGTCTTGACTCCAAATAGAGCTGAGCCACCACCGGACTTGTCTCACCTCGCGAGCAGGAGACTGACCAGAAGAGACCCGCCGAAACAGAGCCAGAAACAAAGCATCGAGGGAAGGAGACTAAGTGAAGCAAGAACCAACCGAGGAACAGGAGAAAGTAAGCCTCCGGCGCCGGAACGCGCGCTCACGCGCCGGCCGGACGCCGGAGCAAAGGTTCAAAGCTGTTATAAGTTTCGAGAGCAAAGGACGATAGGAGAGAGAGCACACTAGTCTACTCTAAGCACATGCTTCTTTACTCAGGAAAGGATGGAACCAAGATGGACCTCAAGAAGCAATGGACGAGGCCAACACATACCTTCCACCACTACATATGACTGAAACCGATGAGCTAGTGATATGTCGGGTAGCAATCGATTGGTTTTTTATGTAGAGTATATATATGTATATATATGTCTTGAATCATGAATAATATTTCAAATCTATTATATTAAAGAGAAGTACACAAATTTTTTCATATGTGATTTTTTAGTTGAATCAACCTTTTTGAATTCTATTAAATGTATATATACTAATAAAACATGAGACTTTTTAAATAATATTAAAAAAAACTTATAAAAAATTTCCTCCTATCAGAATGCATTTTGAAATGCAAGTTAATTAACATTTTCAATTTATATAATTGTATTATATTATAATATCAACAAACTTCCTCCTATCAGAATAGATTGTATGACCAAATGTAAACCATATAAAATATACATTAACAGAAAGTTATTCATATATCATTTGAACAGCATATATTGCACTACATAAACCAAATTGATTATTTTAGGAAAAATAATAATTGATTCTAATGTATTTTGGTAAAACCGACCTGGTTTATAACTTTATAATAGTTAATTCGTTGGTACATAAGTCAAATCATATCAATCAAACTAATAGTTTCCAAACATCTATACTATTATTTGCGAAGTGATTTTTTGCGTTCGAGCTGTAACGTTAAAAGTTAAAAGGATTAATATCGTTTATACCCTTAATAAATAATTATATAATCAAAATTTTTTTTTTATTAATAATTCATTTTTAAAGTAAAATAATTCTTATATTTTGTGTTGTTATCTTAAAATATATTTATCAATTATAAGAGTTAAAAATAAGATATAAAACAATTTATAATAAAAAGGTGGTTAAAGTTAATGTTACCCTTAATGAATTTTTATATAATTAAAATTATTATTAAAACATTTTTTATTAATAATATTATTTTTTAAAAATAAAATAATTCTTATATATTGTGTTGTTGTCTTAAAATTTATATTTTGTAAATTATAAAAGTTTCTAATAACATAAAAATAATTTCTAATTAAATATTATTCAACTATAAACATTTTGTATAAAGATATTTTCTAAAATATTTCTTTCAACACAATAATAAACATATATATATATATATAATTTGATGTTTGATTTAATTTTTTAAAAAACATAAATAATAAGTTATCATGTTGATTTTTGAATTGATAAAATATAAACTAATAAATATTCGTAAAAGGATAAGCCCGCATGTGCGGACAAAACACCTAGTTGACAAATCCAACGTAGCATACGGTAAATATGAGGGGCGATTAATATTTTCTATTAAAAGATAATTCATATATGTTAGGTTCGGTTACTAAACAAGAATTGGTTAATGATTTGATGGATAAAATCAGAAAAAACTAAAGTTACGATTAATATTTTCTAGTTAAAGCTAATTCACATACGTTCGGTTCGGTTACCAAACAAGAAACAAAATTTGATGGATAAAATCCACTAACGTCTTAACTCGCCATGGAACCCACCAATCTGAGACCACAAACAACCACGACGGAGCAAGAAATAACCCAACTCCGCAAACTCTGATCTAGCCTTCTCGTCGAGTTGAATCCATCAAACAAAGAGAGTGAAAAAAAGTGGAGAAGAAGACTTGGAAGAATGGAGAAAAAAATGTTCATTGAACAAAAGAAAAGAATGGAGAAGAAGACATGGAAACCACCGTCTGTAAATTATATTTAAGGCCAAGTGACGTCAATTTAATTAGGGTGGTTTAGAATTTTTTTAAAACAGCAGTTTTTTAAACCAGTGGCAGTCAACTATTGTATTGTAGACTGTAATCAAAAATGTTTAATGTCATAATTACATGGTTTTTACATTATTGTATACCAAATATATATATATATATGAGTTATTTAATATATAAGCTTTGAAGATTAAACAAACTGTATTCAAAGAAATATGTGAAAATTTTGTAATTATAAAATATTTTTTTGTTTTAAGTCAAAGAAACCATGATATAGTAGATAATGTAATTTGATGACTGGAAAAATTCTAAGATGAATTTTTGGTTCAGTGATTGTATATTTTGTGTTATTATTTAGAGATAGATAGAGATATTTGGAAAAAAGAAATATATAAGAAAATTAGAAAAACATTACCATTGCATGTTAAATGGGATAAAATAAGAAATGATAATGAAAAAAATAAGAAGACACCGAAGAAGATGTATAATATATGTTGAAGAAGCTAATAAGATAATTGTATATATAATTTCACCGTCATTTATTATTACTAAATACTCATCAGTTATGTATTTGCATGCAATATTTATATCTTTGAATTCGTGTACAGCCACCTAATATTTTTTTAATGAAGTTATTTTGTATATATTTTTTCAGTTATTCTCTAACTCGAACTCTTTTCAGTCCATTCCTATTAATTTTCTGAAGTACAGAAAGACGTTAGTATTCATGTTAAATATGATAGAAAGAAAGAAATGATAATAAAAAAATAAGAAAATATCGAAGAAGATGTATAATGTATATAAGAAAATTAGATGTTAAATGTGATAAAAAGAAGGAAATGATAATAAAAGAAAATAAGAAGAAGCCACAGAAGATGTGTAATATATGTTGGAGAAGTTAATGAGATTATTGAATATATAATTCTACCGACATTTATTATTACTAAATACTCATCATTTATATATTTTCGTGCAATATTCATACCTACGTATTCACATGCAACTACCTGTTTTTTTAGAAAGCCTATGTTGAATTCTTAAAAGAGTTCATATTTTTAATAATATTGATATGGGAAATCCTTCTTGTTTGACAGGTTTAGATCTTTTTATATGTTAAGATTTGCAAATTTAGATTGTAATATGCACAAAATATAACTACGTATTTTCATAACTTCAAAAATATTTAACAGATTTAATTTGCACATGTAAAATTATTAGTTTTTTGTAATAATCTATAAGAGAAGCATAAAATATACTTAAAATAAAAGCATATGCCAAAACGTATGGCAAAAAAAGGAGACCTTAGCTTGTTGAAACATATAAATAAAGCAACATTGAATTATAGTTAGATATGGTTGACGAAAATATTGCTTTGGAATGAGTGAACCAAACAATATTTGTTTCCATTTATTTTTATTTTAAATTAAAAATAAAAGCACTACTGTAAATACTTTAAAACAATAAATTTCAAGAAAAAGTATTTTATTTTAATAGTATTGTTTGTTTCTAATTTGGGTTTCTAAATTCAAATTTAACATTTATCTCATTTTTTTTTACAGTTTTAAAATATAGCATTTTATATATAATAATTTTCAACTTTAAATAAATAATATTCAAGATCAGATATTATATAATAAATATTTTAATAATAATTTCAAACTATTATTAAATAATTATATAATGAATTTACTTATGACACCGGTAAAAGTATTTATATATTCGAGACGAGGTCAAAGAGATTTTTAACTAAAATGAAATATTTTAATACGGGTTTTTTGTAAAAGTTACTCAAAACTTGAAGTCAACTGCAAAATAAATCCATGATTTGTTTGAAATTTACATTTTCTCTTTTCATCCTAGAATTTCGGATAATTCACGAAAATGCTATTACTTTTTTTTTGAAAATGATTGTATTACCATATCATTCTCATCTTTATCAAATATTTACAATATTATCATTGACTTCAATACACCAACCACCATGAACAATCAATTTGAAGCTTTTAATGCTTCTAAAAATAAATTTTGACTTTCCTTTTTCGTTTCTAATACTGAAAAACTTAATTTCTTTCACTTTCTCTCTTTATTCATCCAAAATACACAAGATTTTGATTCAAAATTTTGTAAGGTTTATAGAGCCATTTAAGCTCATGTTCTTGGTCATTAACGAGTGAGTCGCTCAACTTGGTCGTTTTCTGTAGTATTGGAAAAGCTACACAAGTTATCTCAGTTGTAAAGGTATGAAATCGATTTTTTACCCAGATTTGTTCGTCCAGAAGACCTTCATATAAGTCTTCTCGTTGGAGAAGAGTTATATGAAAGTCTTCTGGTCAAAGCACATGTTAGTTTTTGCAATTGACTTTCTTGGTGTCTTTTTGAAACGACTTATATGAAAGTGGAAAGACTTCCTGGAAGTATCCCAACATTTCTTTGTTAACAAAAAAAACGAGAAGACTTCCAGGAAGTCTTCTAGAAAAACATGTTTATTTTTGCAATTGACTTTCCCAGAAGACTTACTTGTAAGTCTTCTCGGAACAATTCAACGAAAGTCTTCTCAATATTCAAAATTAAGTATTTCAACGTTAAGTAACTAAAGCAGACTTACACCAACGTTTGGAAGACTTAATTTTAAATGTTGAAAAAACTTTTGTTGAATCGTTCCCAGAAGTAAGTCTTCAACGATTCAACGAAAGTTTTTTCAACATTTAAAATTAAGTCTTCCAAACGTTGGTGTAAGTCTGCTTTAGTTACTTTTGCAATTAACAATAAAAACATAAAATAATTAATTTCAACCAGAAGACTTACAAAGAAGTCTTCTGTCGAAAGACTTACTGGTAAGTCTTCTGTAGTTTTATTCTAGGATTCTGGTCAACAAAGACTTACGATAGAAGACTTCCTTGTAACCTAAGCAAAAGTAACCTAACCTAAGCAAAAACCTAACCTAGCTTAACCTAAACAGGATTCTGTTTTATTCCTGGAAGTCTTCTAGTTGAAATTAATTATTTTAAGTTTTTATTGTTAATTGCAAAAGCAACCTAAGCAGACTTACACCAACGGTTGAAATACTTAATTTTGAATATTGAGAAGACTTTCGTTGAATTGTTCCGAGAAGACTTACTTGTAAGTCTTCTCGGAAAGTCAAATTTCCGACACAATTCTGTCAATTGCAAAACAAACATGTTTCTCTAGAAGACTTCCTGGAAGTCTTCTCCGGTATTTCAATTTTTTTTAAAAAATCAAAGAGAGACTTCCCGAGAGGTCTGTTGTAGAAGACTTATTTGGAAGTCTTCCATTGTAAATTTCCAATTGCAAAAGTGACATTTCCGGAAGACTTATCCATAAGTCTTCGGCTAGAAGACTTACGTGAAAGTCTTCTTGCGAAGACTTCTAAGTCGATTTTTAATAAACTTTCATTTTCTCTAAACATATAAAGACTTTTAAATATTTTCTTCTTATATTAACCAAATATTAAGGCTACTGAATGAAATTTGTACCTTAATTGGTGGTAATTATGAGGTTATCAACATTCATACTTATTAAAGTTTTTAGCTAATGATAGAAGACTATATTGATGTTCTATGTTATCTAAAGTATTTTAATTATATTTTTCAGATGATGCGCTAGTTACCAGTAGTCTATGGAGAGTGGTTGGTGAAAGATCATTCTTGGGATTTTGTGGTTGATTATGTCAAAGGAGCGAGAACTTTCTCGTAAAAACCAACATCTCAATCACAAACCAAACACAATTACTGGAAGACTTTCTAGAAGATTTCCAGTTATTATTTTCTGAGAAGCCTACTGGAAGACTTCTAGTAAGTATTCCAGTAAGTCTTCCACAAAGTATTCCAGTAAGTCTTCCACAAAGTATTCCAGTAAGTCTTCCAGTAAATCTTCTCCGAGAAGCCTACTGGAAGACTTCCTCGAAGACTTCCACAAAGTTTAGACGAACATATTGAAAAACTTACAGTCGGAAGCGAAGCGGTGAAGTTAGGGTCGGCAACGACAACAGCGGTTAACAGATCTGCAAAACTTGAAGTAAAATAAGAAGTCAGACTATCACGTTTAGGGTTTAACGGCGTCGAAACTTCGTAAAGGTTTGCCTTTAGTCAAAATCTGGACTCAGCACCAAAGAGGAAGAACTTATCGGCGGCGGAGCTCAACGATAATAATAACGAAACACGAACGGTTTCGGATCTGAAAAAAAGGAAGCAGGTTAGTTTAATCTACAGAACTACTATTCCGACATGAAAGATAAAGGAGATCCGATGAAAGAAAGAGATTAGCAGCGGTGAAAAACAACAAAAAATGAGAAACGGCGGAAATCTTCTTCGGCATCGCCTTTAGAGAGAAACGGCTAGGGTTCCGTGGTTTACCAGAAAATAGTGAATTAATTAAAAAAAAAAGTTAAAATAACTATTTATATGTCCGATAAAACATCCGGTTAGGTTAATTGTAAATTGGTAAAATTCACAACCGGTTTGGCATAGAAGACTTATGGGGAAGTCTTCTGGCAAGCGAGAAGACTTACGGGGAGGTCTCCTACACCCTAATACGCCGAGAAGACTTACATGTAAGTATTCTAGCATAATATGTTTTAGTAGACTTAAGTCTTCTAATACCCTAAACAAAAAAAAACTAAATATCAGTAAACACTACACCAAACTTAAAATCAACTACAAAACTAAACAAATATATGTAAAAAATGATTTTTCAAAAAAATAATTAAGCTTCCAAAATCTAACCCTAAAGATACATACAATACTATAACATATGTTTCCAAACCCTAGAACAAAAAATATCATGAGATGATGCATTCACTCATCTATGTTGAAAACAATTCAATTTTAATAGATTTTATTTTATATCATTTACAAGTGTTTATTATTACATGATTTAGATTCTTCCCCTATAAAAATATTTTTTTATATAATTTATAAATTATTTTTAAGATTTACTAAACGAGAAGATTTACATGTAAGTCTTCTCAGAAGACTTACAAAATCACATGAGACTTAAAAATGACGGAAGACTTAAATAGGCTATAAAGGTAAAAATATATACAGTTTTTTTTGTCATAACGGGTATGTTGTAATTTCACTAGCCTTTTAGGTTACTTTTATATTTAATTGATGTTTGGATACACTTTTGCAATTGAATTCAAGTTTTAGGTTGGTTTTGGCAATTTTCCCTTATATAATTTTAAGAATCTACTATATTTATTAAAATGACATTTTTTTCTTATTTTTCAACATGATGTTAATTTTAAATTTATAACTTTTTATTTTTATTTTAAATTTTTCAACATTCAGTTAAATATATGATAATTTAATAAATTAGTTTGATCTGCATTTTCTTTTGATAATCTGCATTTGTTCGGCTTGATCTGAATTTTCTTATGATCTGTATTTTTTAAACTGCGTCGCCTATTCGAAACCTATATGGTTTTCTCAACATGAACATATATAACATCTCTTAGATTTTACTTTTAAATAAAATTATTAAAAAGAAAATTTAGTTATTACTTTTTTTGAAAAACTATAAACTAATTAATTTTAATTTAGTTGTTTTATTAATTTGATTGTATTTAGAATCAATTTAATTTGTTAAACAAGTTTTGATTTTCTAATTCAAATTTTCTGAATAGTTATATTTATATTTGATTTTTAGATTAAATTCCAAAGAATTTTGGTCTTTCTACTTAAAAACATTTAAGTGATAAAAATTATTTAAATAATCTAATGAATCAATCGACGCTCATTTAAATAACTTTATTGTTACCAAATTCTAAATAAATTGAATAAAATTGAGAATTTAATTAGTCATATATTTATTTTTAAGTAATAAATTTAAATAAAATTTTGTATTAAACTACAAAATTTTGATTGTTAGTTACTATCACCTTTGTTTTATTTTTTATAAAAGTTAATTGATAAATAAATATAAATATTTATAAAAGTGTATTTTTATATTATAAGTTTAGTATTTTCTTTTACTATATTTTAAGAAATTTTAAACATTAATGGTATATAAAATAATTCAATCATGAAGGGTCTAACTTGTGACCAATGAATGAAGATGAATAACGGATTCTCTAAAGTTCCTAATTTATTTTACCATTTATAAGGAATAGTTTTTCTTTTCCGTTCCTCCTCGTTCCTTTTATTACAGAGAAATATAGAACAATATTGCTTCTTACTAAATAGGATAAAGAATAATCATTCCTTATCATTCCCGAAAAAAAATTTCTACAGATTTTTTTCATATTATTCCTAATATTCCTATGATGGTTACCCGTTATACCCAAAATATAAGTCTAATAATGATATACTTTCTTATATTTTTTACCATATTTAGATGAATTTTCATTACAAACATTAAAATATATAAAATACCAATAAAATAAATATTTTTACTTTGTTGTTATCTTGTTTAGTATGTTAATCTCTTCTAATATTAAAATTTGTTTTTGCTCAAATTTTTATAATTATGCTAATAACTAATATATTTATTACCATATATTCGACATTTTATAATTGAATTATGTGTTATAATTGCTTTAAGCCATGTCACAATAAGATATGATCTATGTCACAATATTGAGTAGCCATATCATTATTATTTTTTCACATAATTCTGGTGATGACACCTAAGAAATCATTTGGTAAATAATATCTAAGGGATGAGGATTGTTAGAGCATCTCCAAAAAAACTCTTTGTTTTAAAGGTTGCAAAACTCTATATTTGAAGTTCAAAGTATTCTTCTCCAAAATCAAAACTTCAAACTTAACTTCAAAATAATTTGTATTTTACATTATGGTCATTATATATGTTATAGTTAATGTAAATTAATAAAACTTTTATAAATAACTAACACATATATAAAAATATTACAAAAATATTAATTAAAAAAATCTTACAATAAAATATAAAATTAGAAATACAAGTACTTGACTAAAAATTAAACTACAAGCAAAATACCACATTATTCCTAAAAGTATTTCTGTAATACTCTCATATATAATCAACTAGTGCATTTTGCACTAAGAAATGACTTTTTTAATTTGTAAATTACGAGCTAAAAATTATTGAAATTGAGTATCGTTGAAGATTAAAACGATAAACGAGAAAATAAAAGACAAAACCTCAAATTTAAATTTTTGAAGTTTGTTTTTGGAGATAAAAAATTAGATTTAAAGTTATACAGTTTGTTTGAAAATGCTCTTAGTTTTGCAAAACGGATGAAGTGGGTTTGAAGTTTCATACTTCGAAATTTGAAGTTTTGAAATTCTTTTTTGAAGAACAAAAACTTTATATTTGAAATTATAAAAAAAAAAAAATTTAGAGATTCTCTTAGTTTTGCAAAACGAATGAGGTAGGTGCCAGTGCCTGACGTATTTTTGGGGCGCCAGTTGCAACGAAAAAAGTAATGTAAGTGGAAACGAACTGATACAGAATCTTTAGTTTGATTAATCACAAAATTCAAATAGAGTTTTGATAAGTAATAGTTCTAACTTCCAAAATTCCCAACTATCCCGGAAAAAAGAGAGCAAATGTTCCAATCTCTTCATGACATGTATAGTTTTGTTTAGAGATGGCAACAGTTCGTTCCGTCCCATTCCGTCCTCTCTCACCGCGGTCTTCAGTTCGAGCGGGTTTTTGTGGGTCGTCCCGCTGTGTACCACGGTCCCTTGAAGCCATAACCAAACCCGCCCCGCATATTACTTAGGCCTTTGTGGGTCGGCCCACGAGACTCGTGTAATGTCATCACATCATGTCTTCTCTCCTCCTAGGCGCACATGTAATGATATCATTCACTCATAGTATCATCTCAGCTGCTTCTGTCGCAGAAAGCGGAACCTCTTGCTTCACCTTGAATGCTTCATAGATTTCTCTCTCTTCCATGTCTCCTACTTATAAAAGAATGAACGTTTGTCACCAGCATTTTCAGCAATTGTTGTTCACGGTATAGCTACGAGAGCCAGTGAGAAAATTTTAGTGGCAGCAAGTGTATTTGAATGTAAGTATGCAACATCATTAAGAACAATAACAACAATGTAATACGAAGTTTATAAGAACAATATATCAAAAAGAATACACATGTTCACATACATCTATAACAATGTGATGAATCCCTTGTGAGGAGATCATTTTTGTCCCTGATTCTATGAAGGATGATCTGATGGTTTGAGAGAGATATGGGTTGATTTCAGTGATGATGGATGTATTGAATGGATGATCTTCAGAAATGATCTATGGATTGATCAGATCTTGTGTAGATGTGTATATGATCAAGAGAATGAACTTTGTTTGTGATCAAAGACAAGTTTTGCTTGCAGAGAATGAACTCCTAGCAATCAGTGTTCAAAGATGAACAAGGGATTCACAGATTTAGAGAGAGTTTTTTGATAAAAAGAGTAAATAATAATTCTGAAAACAAAAAAGAGTTTAAGTAGAGAAGAAGAAATTGAAAAGTCCTAAAATTGTAGAAAAATAAGAAAAACTTAATTAAAACTAAAATTGTCTTGAAAACTCAATAATAATTATTTTGTTTGATGTCTTAACTTCATTTTCGTGGCTTGTCCATCAGCAAGACATATTGGATCCTTAACTTGTGTATTTGACTTCCTTTTGGGCTGAAAAGACCATCTGATGCAACAAAAGAATTGGGCTGAATTTCTTCCCTTCCAGTCTGGTCTATCATGCCAATATCATCATTCACAATCAACTCCAGCTTTTTTCCAGCTCCTTGGGCATTGTCAGCTCCATCCAGCTCGTCTAGATCCGAATCAGCAACTGGTTCTCTCAGGGTTGCATCATCCCCTCCTCCTTTAAAAAGATTTGTCCTCAATTCTGTATCTCATACATCAAAAGGAAACAAGTAAAAAGCAAGACAAATAATCAAGAATATAAGCATGAAAGCGACATCAAAGTAAGGTTTTGGACATAAACTTCCTTGGAGTTTTGAATCCATTTTCCTTAAGTATTTCCATCTCCAAATCTCAGGCTTATAAGATTTGCATTTGCTATTTTTCCTTGCAACCCTCTGAGACTGATCCTGCTATTCCTGGATACTCAAAACAAAGACTAGAAATCCAGTGTCATATAGGAAAAACAAGTTCTTAATCTGATCAATAACCAAGCATTTCTTTCTAAGAACATGTTGCACTTGTTTCAGACTTTTAAAATGTCTATCAAAGTAAGTGTTGTAAACCAGAATGGTTACAAGGCATGTGATAGCGTAGCTCCTAAAGAACAACTTCAAAACAGACATAAGTTTCTCATATTCAGAACACAAAAGTTTAAGTTCAAGATCAGATTCATAATCATTTAGCACATATCTCACAGGTTTAGCATGACTTTCAAAGAATGTGTTGTACACTAATATATCCTCAAAGCTCAAAACAAAATCATTATGCAAGCTTGATCTCAAAACAAACCAAAATTTATCAGTTTTAGAACAAGCATGAACATGTTTTAAAACAGAATCACCAATAAAATCGGTTTCAGCTCTAAGTGTTTTTGTTTTCTGCAAATTCCTAACCATAAGCTCTTTCCAGGCAAGTGTGGAAGAAAACAAATCATCAGTGATCAGTTCATGTCTAGAAGAACTCAGATCAAAGTCATTATCATCAAAGCAAGCAAAAGAATTACAAGGTTTTCTGAAACATAAATCAGATTGTTGCCAAATAACCTCAATTCTCTTTTCAGTGTGATCAAGGCTTTTGTTAAGTTCCATAAATTGATCAAAACTCAAAACAAGACCAGGATTGAGTTCACTAACAGACTGAAAACATTTTTGATCATGGAGTTTATCTGATTCAAATACTTTAAAAGAGTTAATCATGTTTTCAAAAACAGAGTTTGAAACACAAAATTCTTTTATCTTGTCTAGACCAAAACGTTTGACATCACTGGAACTGACTTTGACAAACATTTCAGGCAGAGAATTAATCATAACAAGTTCCTTACAGTGCTCTTAAGAGTTCAAAAAGAATGATTGAGCATATGTTTCTGCTTCAGTGTTGGAATGTTCCAACTCTTCTTCTGGTGGTGAACTCTTTTTTGCTTCTTCTGCTGAGTTTTCTTTTAAGACCTGAGACACTGAATCAATGCTACTCGGTTGCACCGGTTCAAAACAGGTTAGTTCATCACAAGCACTACTGATAAAAAGTTCAGATTGAGAAGAGAAAAGAAAAAACTCATTTTTTGTCTCAAGTTCTTTACTTACCTTAGATGACTCTGTTTCCAGCTCTTGGATGATCTGCTCCTGCTTGCTGCAACTCATTGGGTCAGTAACCTTTCAGGAAGGTAGTGTGGATGGTCTCACTTGCTGGTCTTTTGAAAACTCCTTGATTACTTGTTGTGCAATCCTTTTGAAATCATCTTGAAACAGCTGGCTGTGCAAATAATCAAGTTCTGCTTGTTGTTTCTGAGACTTCTTTATGGGATCACGACCATAGCAAGCTCTTGTCACTTCTCTGGCATGTCTAGGATGTTCTCTGCTCCTCCTAATTGGTTCCTCTTGCCTCCCTGGTCGTGCCTTTTCCTGCACAAAATCAGAATGATTAAAAACCAATCTTTCTTTTCTTAAAGAATTTTGTCTTTTTTCCAGCAAACTCTTTGTGGAAGAACTGAATTGATCATGATGTGTGCTACTCCTTTTAATCCTTTCTAGTGTCCTCCTAGTCTGTATCCTCTCCTGCTCATAACCAGACTCATCAATAGCATATGAATCTCTTTTTCTCATAGACTTTTCTCTTCTTTCCAAGGCTGCTTTTGTAGCAGAGTTAAACATGTTGTAATCTAAGTCCTTTTCAGGACGTCTCCCTCTGTCATTGCTTCCTCCAGACATGGATTCCTATTAAGAAACTCAACAAGAAAATTAGCACAATAACATATAACTGAAGCCTCACTTCTCTCAAGTGTTTCTCTCTGATTTTCTGTGATTTTTTTTTTTGTGAATCCAGTAGCTCAGCAACAAACAAAGATCAATCCTTTAGAGATCAATTCCCCAACCCCAAAACAGAAGAAAGAGATAGAAAGATTGCAAGATTTTTGTTTGCAAGAGGCATTACCACCAGGGCTGGATTTCTCTTCAGCCAAGTTGGATTTCTCTTCAACTTTTCAAGATTCTTTTCTTTTTCTTTTTCTTTTTTTAATCTGGTTGGCCCTCTTGCAGATTATACAGATAGAAAGATAAGAACTTTATAAGAAAATTGCAGAGAAAAAGAAATCAGATTCCCCAAAACAAAGAAGAAGAAATCAAACCCAGATTTTTGAGAGTTTCAAATTCAAATCCAGATCAAGAGCCTTCAAATCTGTTCTGATACCACTTGATGAATCCCTTGTGAGGAGATCCTTTGTCCATGATTCTTTTGAAGGAAGATATGGTGGTTTGAGAGAGATATGGGTTGATTTCAGTGATGATGGATGTATTGAATGGATGATCTTCAGAAATGATCTAGGGATTGATTAGATCTTGTGTAGATGTGTATATGATCAAGAGAATGAACTCTGTTTGTGATCAAAGACAAGTTTTGCTTGCAGAGAATGAACTCCTAGCAATCAGTGTTCAAAGATGAACAAGGGATTCACAGATTTAGAGAGAGTTTTTTGATAAAAAGAGTGAATAATATTTCTGAAAACGAAAGAGAGTTTAAGTAGAGAAGAAGAAATTGAAAAGTCCTAAAATTGTAGAAAAATAAGAAAAACTTAATTAAAACTAAAATTGTCTTGAAAACTCAATAATTATTATTTTGGTTGATGTCTTGACTTCATTTTCGTGGCTTGTCCATCAGCAAGACATATTGTATCTTTAACTTGTGTATTTGACCTCCTTTTGGGCTGAAAAGACCATCTGATGCAACAAAAGAATTGGGCTGAATTTCTTCCCTTCCAGCCTGGTCTATCATGCCAATATCATCATTCACAATCAACTCCAGCTTCTTTCCAGCTCCTTGGGCATTGTCAGCTCTATCCAGCTCGTCTAGATCCGAATCAGCAACTGGTTCTCTCAGGGTTGCATCACAATGTCTTCTAGCATAAAGTTAAAATTATATACCACAAGGATTCAAAGTAAATATTGTAGGTTCTGTTACACTCAATAATCAGTTTACACAAATATCATCACTATCAGAAAATTTAAATATAAGCGACAGTTACTGTAAAACCATTAATTTGTTGAACAAAGAAGCAAGTGACAATTGACAAACAATCTGAGGCAAACACCAATTCATTACACAAAGCTATATCGCATGAACTGTTTGTGAGTAACATTAATTCCTCACACTAATTCCTCAAACATTCCTTACACTAACCTATGTATTCGTCGGAGGAGATTGGTGATGATATTGGTGAGACTGAAAAAGAAGAGAAGAATTGAAGCTCCTCTGTGGGTGAAGCTCCTTTGTACATGCGCGTTCTATCTGTAAATAGTAGAAGACTGATGAAGAACCAATCGCCAAAGGACTTATGTTTGTGTCGACGAAGCTCAAATCGGAGAAAAAAAAGAAGTTTGCTTGTATTCGCCGTACACCGAAGCTCTGTTGGCTTTGTCGGTGGAAATCGGTGAAGAACACTGATAAAATGAAAAAAAAAGAAACGATGCGGACCTTTGTCTGTCCCGCATACCCGTGTCGGTCCAAACTGAATAAATCCCAATTCTGCACAAGCTCCATCTGCGAGATCCACTACTTTCTGGACATGCATTTGCCATGAACAAACCTGCTACACAGCAAACTTTTTAGGACCAAGTCTGCGGTACAGAAATCTATTTGACTAGGTTTGTTTAAGAGAAATTTCAGTAAGAAAATGACTAAAATAGATTTTTTAGAAGCTAATTTTTTTATTTAAATGTATTTATATCTTTGGGGTTAACTAATTTAGACTTTATGGTTTAGAGTAAAGAGGTGGGTTTGAGGATAAAGTTGAAAATTTCAAAAAAAAAAATGAAAAAAATGAAAATTTCAAAAAAAAAATGTTATTTTGGTCATTTTATTTTTCTAGTGCTATTTTTGTGACAAAAACTAAAAAAAAATGTTATTTAAGAAAATTACCCTTTGTTTAATTAGTAAGAAACCAAAATGTCTATAATATTTATTTTTCTTTAACATATTTTAGAATACATACAAAAGAACATTTTAGATAGAGAAATAACAACAAGATTCTGGGGCTGATGATAAATGAATGATGAGATGATGGAATATATGTATCTGCGAAAATTGAATGATGCGTGCACATATTTTTAATTAACTTGTTATCCTGATATTTGTTCTTATTTTGAATATAAGTTTGCTAAATTTTGTCTGCATGCCAAGTCACTATTATTTTCAAGATTCAAATACTTTATTATAGTAATGGTTTTATTCGATCCACATTCTATATTTAATGACTATTTTAAAAATTCAATAACTATTTTCTTACCGTTTATCGTTGGAGGTATACTAAATTATACAAACAGATATCTGATAGATGTTATATACAAATGATATACTTAATTACACGGACATAGGAATAAATTAAAAGTAAAGCTATCATGAAAGGTAAAAAAGAGTTATTTTACTTTAAACTAAAATGCCATTGGTATTTATTAATATATTTTTTTTTAAAGAAAAGTATTGCTATCAATTAATATATATTTTACATCATCCTTCTTTGATTTTCTTGTTTTTGTTTTGTAACCGATGTTCCCTTGTTTAAATTGTCAGCATGGTGTTATGGGTTACTCTTAATATACTTCAGTTTATTTTGAATCTCAACGGCTGACTAGTTAAAACTAAAATTAATCTAATTCCCAACTCAGATGTTTGTTTTGGGAAACATTTAAACTCATAAAACTTCAGTATTTGTTTTTATGTTTTTCCATGGCCTTCCATCACATGTATAGACTTAAGAATAACCATCTTCTACATTCTATTGGTTGATCCTTAGGAAAAAGAGATAATTGTTTGTTTGTTTTCTAATTAGCTCCATTGTTCTGTTATTTATTTAAAAAATTAGAACTACACCCTGTTACGATTCAGTTTGTTTGTCTTGATTAGTTTGTTACTGAATCTAAATGTTCAAGATATGTTTGCCCAGTTCACAGTGACTTCCTACTACGTCTAGAGAGAGCCGGTTGCTCTCTTTCCACTAGCTTATCGCCGGAAAACTCCTCCGACATGGATTACACAAACCACAAAGCTTATACATGCAATCAATACAATCACTAATCACAAGTACTGATTCTTGCATGTGTAAGTGGACTCGTACGGCAAGGGATATGAAGACTAAAAGATCGGAGTACAATCGGAGCTGAAACAGCGAGAAAGACGAGCTCACCGGAGAAGACGACTCAGCCTCTGATCTTCTTCTCTCTATTTTCTTTCTTTCCCTTAGATCCTCGTAACGAACTCTGCTTCAGCTAAAATTCTTCAGCATGTTAATATACCCGATGTAGTCGAGGTCCATTAGAAGAGAAACCGGTAAAGCCCAATGGCTTGGTTTAAGTCACAGCCCACACACCAACTAAAAAATAATATGTCGTACATATCAATCAAAATGAAAGGTAATCCCTTGAAGTGGATGCTTCTTGATCATGTTGACAACTTGATGGTCCTCTTATTAAGTTGGAACTGAAAGATACTCTTCTTTCCTTTTTCTTACCAGTCGAGTCCACACCAACTCTCCATGTATCTATTTTTCCAACTGAGATTCCTTTGAAGACCTATTCTTCATGAAATATGATGTTCTTGCTTACAACACACTTTCCTTCCTCAATAATCCAAACACGAAAGCCTTTCGTTCCTTGTGGATAGCCAACAAAGTACCTTTTAATCGCTCTAGGACTCGTCTTTGCCTTTGTCACATGTACATACACCGCTGAGCCAAACACCTTAGATGCTTGATTCCTGGTTTTACTCTAGACCATAATTCTTCTGGTAGTTTGTAGTCAACTGCTGAACTAGGAGATCTGTTTATTAGATAAATAGTTGTTGACGCAGCTTCTGCCCAAAAGCTTTCCCCCATCCCACTCTTTGACAGCATGCATCTAACTCGTTCCATTATAGTGCGATTCCTATGCTCTGAGACTCTGTTTTGTTGAGGAGTGTAAGCACATGTCTGATGCCTTTAATTCCATAACTCTTGCAAAATTCATCAAATCTGTTGTTGCAATATTCTAGTCCGTTGTCTGTTTTCAGACATTCCAACATTTTCCCGGTTTGAGTCTCCACCTCTATCTTCCACTCCTTGAACTTCTCAAAGGCTTCGTCCTTGGTTTTTAGGAAGTAAATCCAAACCTTTCTTGAGTAGTCGTCGATGAAAGTGATAAAGTACTGCTTTTCAGCTAGACACGGGACCACACTAGGAGCACCCCATAGATCCGAGTGAGCATATTCCAAAACTTCCTTAGAGGTGTGTTTGCCTTTATTAGAACTTTGCTTGTGTGCTTTACCAAATACACAGTCTTCACAAAATTTAAGTTGCTCAATGTCCTTCTCCAAGTAACCATTCTTTACAAGATGATCCAGACCCTTCTGATTGATATGACCAAACCTTGAATGCCATTTACTTGTCGTATCAACTGTTATTTCCCATGATAACCTTCCCACCATTGCACTCTTCTAGATCAAATAATATGTTCTTGTGTTGGTGTTATGTGAAAACTAGCCCCAGAATCCAACACCCATTTATTTTTAGTATCCTGGATACTTGCTGTAAGAATTAGAGGCTCCCTTTTAACTGAAGCAATGTTGACTGAACTAGATCCATTTCCCTTTTGCTTCCTTTTGTCTGGACATTCCCTTTTCCAGTGACCTTCCTTTCCACATATGAAACATCCCTTTTCTGCCTTATTTGACTTTATCTTAGAGAAGCTTTTACCTCTACTCTTAGACCTCCTTTTAGTGTAGCGGTTTTCTCTTATATCTGACCTTCCATGATCACTAACATATAGTCTTTCTTCTTCAGATTTTGACTTGTTCAAGAGACCCTTCTCTCTTAAATATATTTCTTTATCATAAGCTGAGGTCACCACTTCATTGACTATTAAAGAATCTTTGCCACTTCCAGACTTTACAAATCGTTTACAAGCTTCAGAAATATGTCCAAAGTCTATTAAATGGACTTTTGCTCCTCCATCATGTAGCTTGCGAATTGCTGCTTTAAATAGAATATATTGGCCAATGACTTAGTCTGGTAATCTCTTTCAAGCGCCTTCCAGATACCTAGTGTTGTTGTTTCCTTCATCACCTTCCTTGTGATCTGGTCACTTAGAATCATCTGAATAAGACTCCTAACTCTCTTGTCCTTCTGAGCTTTCTTAGGATCCGGTTTAACTTCAGTAGACGGCTCTGACTTGTCGACTCCATCTTCTGATTAAGGTTCTTCTTCTAGAACCAAATCTAGACCCAAAATTTCCAATTCACATAACATCTTGTGTTTTCATATACCAAAATCTTCTTGACAGTCAAACTTTTCAACTTCAAAATATCTTTGAGTTGGTTCCATTTTTAACAATTTAACTTTCTTGATGATAACAGGTACCTCGTAGTAGGGCGTCTCAAAGTATGATTGAGAGTCAGCTTCTGTCAAATCAAACTTCAAGTATCCTCTGTAACACAAACAGATAATACATATAATTTTTGAACCTTGACCTGCACTATCTTCTTACTGAGAATGCCTCCTTCTTGATCGTAAAACTGACTCGATCGATATATCTTGAACTTACGGAATCTGAGTAACCTTGGTGCTCTGATATCACTTGTTACGATTCAGTTTGTTTGTCTTGATTAGTTTTCACTGAATCTGCTCAATATATGTTTGCCAAGTTCATGGTGACTTCCCGCTACATCTGGAGAGAGCTGGTTGCTCTCTTTCCATTAGCTTATCACCGGAAAACTCTTCTGACGTGGATTACACAAACAACAAAGCTTATACACATAATCAATACAATCAGTAATCACAAGTATTAATTTTTGAAGGTGTAAGTGGACTCGTATGACAAAGGATATGAAGACTAAACGATCGGAGTACGATCGGAGCTGAAACAACAAAAAGACGATCTCACCGGAGAAGACGACTCAGCCTCTGATCTTCTTCTTTCTGTTTTCTTTCTTTTCGTTAGATCCTCGTAACGAATTATGCTTCAACTAAAAGTCTTCAGCCTGTTAATATACCTGATTTAGTCGAGGTCCATTAGAAGAGAAACCGGTAAAGCCCAATAGCTTGGTTTAAGTCACGGCCCACACACCAACTAAAAAATAATATGTCGTACATATCAATCAAAATGATTATTAACTTAGTGGTCCAATATAATGCACTTGGCCAACATAGTATACGTATATGCCATATGCATGGCTCTCACCATATTACATTTATTGCAAGCGTGTGTAAAGCCTTTTGTTACCTTTTTGCAGTTTCACTCCTTCCTTCATAGCAAGTGGGAAAATATGCCAACGTCAACTGCATAAGATGTGTGAGTTCACTGAGTTGTCATAAATGACCAAAGAGATTGAACTTTTACAGTTATTTCAATGAATTGAATTTTCTCTAACTCAATGAATATAAACTTCAGTCTTCATTTATTTCATATGAATGTATAATAATATAGTGTCGTAATCGGGAAAGTTTGTTACATCACAACTCAGATAGGACCGGATATGTTACGACCTCATGAGATTTTGGATGAATAAATGAATTGTTTTTTCTATTTATTATAAACCAATACTCTTATTAACCGCTTACTTTACTCGGTTGGAGTTATAGAAAAACTAACGTGTGCAATTGACAATTGTCTTCAGATTTTCATAAATATGTGGGTTAGTTTAACACACGTTTAACCACAACATAGATTATTCATCATAAATATTAGGGAGTTTCTAGTGTAAGGCGAAACATCAAATTACATACTTGATCAACTGTTTATCCTAGAGCTATGGCTCTATTAGAGCATCTTCAAATAGCATTCATCTATTTAGAACATATTCAACCACCTTTATTTTTATCTTTATATTTTTTTAAAAAAAATAAAAAATATCTATTATATCGATTTGCTCCAGTGTATACATATATAATAGGGTTCATCTATTTATAAAGGAAATATAGAAAAATATTTTTTTTTTCATCTCTATATATAAAGTTAAAAAGTAGTACTATTTTATTTTTTTTAAAAAAATAGATTAACTCTATTATAGAATATAGCAAAATCATCTCTATAATAGACATTTATATTTTAGAGGAAAATATAAAAACATACATTGTAGATGCTCTTATAAAGGCAAATATAGCATTTCTATTTTCGAAGAACACATTATAACAAAAATTGTATATTTATTTTTTTCTATAATAGAGATCTCTAAAATAAAAGTGGGATGAAGATGGTCTTTGGAGGTTTTATTGATCAAAGATTTGAGAGGATTTTATTTTTTTCAAATCTCTTCTTATTGTATCTAACATTTATAAATTATGTGTGAAATCCAAGTTCTCCAAAATTTCAACTTTTTAGAAAATATTGATTTTGTCAATAAAATCTATCAAATAAGATTTAGTGGAGTTTAGATGATATTTTATAGTGAAAAAGTTATACCACCTTATATGATAGTATCTGAATATTTTTTTTTAATTACTTTACATTTAAAAAAAAATCAAAATATTTGAAATGAAAAATTAAAAAACATTATTTGAAAATCAAATTTTAAATTTTTTATATATTTTATATATTTCATAAATGCTAAAAATGTCAAACTATAGTAATTTAAAAAAAAAATTATTTTAAATAAATAGTTAAAATTTAAAAAATCAAAAATCAAAAATTCTTAAATTTCTTCAAAACTCCATAAAATCTATAACTAATCTTTTTGAAATTAACTCAAATTTTGAAATTATATCAAATCCTTGGTTCCCTTGGTATGTAAGTTACGTATAACATAATTAGAGACTACACACGGTTGCATATACTGGAATTAAATAAACTTAATTAACAACAAGTAAGAAGAAATCAATAAATAAGAAGTGAGGTCTTTGGAGAGATTATGCATATATTTAGCCGCAAACAGCTTGCATCAAAGAATAATAATAATATTATCTTATAATGACCAGGTTTGTATATTATTTCATATAATGCATTAAATATTCCAACGACACGGAGTTTTCAAGTTTTGCGTAAAGGTGAACGTTCTAAGATTTGAATTAAAAATATATAAAACAAGAACATCGAGCACCATGGGAGATGGACCCATACAACGCCAACTTTCATTAGTGTTTAAATTATTGAACAATGAGGTCCATCACAATAAAAATCACCATATGGTATCTTCTTTCCTCTAATTTCAAAAAAAATGTTGTATTATATTCTCACCAACATATTTCACTGGCATTAAAACTACCCATGTTAAGATTGGCACTTATCACACGCATATATACTATATACTAATATAAATTTGTAAGACAGAAAGAGTTCATATTCGGCACGACAAGTTTATCGTATAACTTATACTGAGAGACATTTATTCCTAAATTCAGTAAGTAGTAATTTGCTTCAATACAAAATTACAATGCCATGAGAATACTGAGAAAGGCCTTTGATCATGTAGTTTTTAATGAATTATTGCTGTAGAATCGAAAAAAGTATTTAATTGGTCTGATAAATAATTAGTAGGTATCATCATGCCTAAGAACCATTATCTGTCAAGTTGTTATTTGCTACACTGCGAGATTGATTCTACGACAAAGTTGTATCAGATATTAGCTTTCAGGGCATAAATTCTGTAAATAGTGATTGTAAGATATTGACAAGATATTACAGTAATAGAATATTAAATAATCTTAAGAAATTCCCTGAAACCCAATCATTCTTTCTTTTATTATGAGTAAAATATTTAAAATCCATTTTACATAAGATTCCTACCTTTCCTTTTTCTCCCCACATCCTCAATCTTTTAAGATTTAATACACTTCGAAAACGAAAATCACAATGATAATAATATCAGAATATCCCGAAATTAATAGCAACAATAATTAATACGGTAGTAATATTAAGAAGAAAATTAAAAAAAAACGTAAAATAGTTGTGAAGCTAACGCCAAGCGGATGCGACAGCGAGTGTCCGTCCCATCCAACCAAAGCACACACCTCCGTTCTCTTCCTTAACGGTAAAGCCCGGGTGGACTCGGTTTCCGTTACTGAGTCGACTCTTCATCGACTCGGCTATCTTCTCACTTAGTGGCATCAACTGAAACCCAGCCATGCTCATCCGCATCCGCCATTTCCCAAACACCTCGCACCGCTCGATCCGATCCATCCCTTCGCACGCAACCGCGTTTATTAGCTTCCGACCGATCCCTTCCTCCACTTTGGCACGGTCCGAGTTAGAACTCGGTACGGTCGACTCAACTGAGTCAAGCAGAGCGCCGTAACACGCGCACGACTCGCTCACTCGGCCCAAAAACGGCGCGGTGTTGGAATTCATCTCTTCCTCCACTAGAGTCACCACGCTCGGATTGAGACCTTTCACGCGCCGGAGAAGCTCGTCTCTTGGATTCTCCATGCATACACTTTCGTCTGGAACACGATAGAGTTTGAAAGCCAAGTTCACGGCTAAAGGCTCGTCGGGATCGCATCCGAGTGATTCACGGCTCAGATCGCTGAGTCTTAAACCCGACACCACATTAAACTTCAAAGAGATACCGAGTCGATCACCGAGTTCGCTCAAACGATCTCCGATGGTTTTCAACCTCTGCTCTCCACGGTGGCCGGCGACAGAGAATCCGTCGCTTATGTTGGTCAAGGCGGTAATCTTGACCACCAGAGGGTTCTTACCGCTACGGCGCGTGGAGAGCGCGTGAAGGAGGTTAACGTACTGACCACCTTCACCGATTTCGAAATCGATGACGTGAAATGACGTCCGGTCGTCGTTGTTGTTACCGGAAGCGTCGAGAATGGCGAGATTAGCCGCCATGAAACCGAGTTTGAAACAAGGAGACAACTCGTAGAGCAACTGAGTCGAGATTATGTGCTCCTTCCCGTACAATTCCGTCGCCGGAGCAGAGCTCTCCGCCGGATTGATCCGCGACCGAAGCGCCGTCACCATGAAATCCACCAGCTTCTCCTCGGAATTCCTCCTCTGGCTCGGCGTCTGAGAAACACGCGCTAGAATCTCCGAGGCTATCTCCGTCTTCCCCTCCGCGATCGCCATCGCGATTTCCAACACTGTTTGCCTCGAGCATACGGACGTGGTCGTGGAAGCTGTTGAAGGCGAAGAAGACGAGGAGGAAGAAGAGCTTGGTGAAGAAGACAAAACCGGGTTTGGGTTCGGTGTCACGAGGCCATGTAGCCAGTCGCTGTTCGAATGGGTGATAACAGACACGTCATCATCACCGCCTTGTGCGTCGTCGTCATCATCTAAAAGCTGTTTCTCAAGCTCTCTTAAACTATTCAGCATGTTCTCCGATTCCTCAACCCGGTTTAAGTTCTGAACCGGTTCAATACACGGAACGCCGGATAACATCTGATTACCCATACGGATCCCACTGTAATCCGATTGCTTCTGCGTCTGATACCTGAGATTCGGAAGAAACGGCGAGGCGTAGCGCTGAGAAGAACCACCGAACGAACTCATATCGATCGCCGGAGACTGAAGATTCTGGAACGTTCTAGGCTTCACGGACCTTAGAATAAACGCGTTGATAGCGGCTTGATTATGAAACGACTGCTGTTGCTGCTGAGCCGCTTGAAAATCAGCTAAAGTGCGTTTCCCACCGATTACATTTCCACTGTTTCCGATCTGATCGAGGAAAATCCCCGGAATCTGAGGATTACTGTTAGCGGAGCCTCCAGGCATAGATCTACCACCAACGCCGTAAAACTCCGGTCCACCACCGCCGCCGCCTGGAAATCCAGATGCCATTTATAATCTCTCTTGAAAAGCTCAGAGATAAAGAAAGAATTTTAAAAACGCATGATAATAAGAAAAGAAGAGAGAGATTAGATGGTCTGAAAAAAATCTAGAGAGAGAAAAGACGAAGTTGCTTTCTCTTGGGGGTGATAGTGACGAAATATAAAGGGAAAAGAGTAAAGGATTTTAAACCGTCCGATCAGATATTTAAACTGATTTATTTTACCTTTCAGAAACAATCCTGCGGTCATGATGGGATGTTGAAACTCTCAAACACACGAGACTAACCTGATATTACGATTACGACACGTGTCATTTGATCGTGGATCTTTGACATTGGATTGTGACCACAGTCTGTTACGTTATAAACTCTGTGTGTGTTAAACTGAGTTTGGTTCATTCGAAATTTTTTCCAATACTTGGGGTCTGGTCTTGTGGATATCCTCTGTTTCCTTCTTTACTACTTTTTTCCGTAATTTATTTAACAAGATTACCGCCTAATTCGCCACGTTTCTGTCTTTTATTTGTCAAAAATAATATTACTACTGTATTATTTTATTTTAAAGTCGGACAGGTTCTACAACATTTTTGTTACCTTAATTGTATTCGGCTAATTCAAATTTACAGCATAAAAATAACATTACGCTTGAGTAATGATTCTGACATTTGTAACATACTTTAGAATGTTTTACAGTTAAGTAAATTTTTATTTTAAGAAAAGCTCCAAAAATATTCATTTTTATTCAAAGCTAGGTAACTACGTGTGAGTTTATAACTGATTTTCAATTGTCAGTTCATTTTTTCCGTCAAGCAAAAACGTTTTCTTCGTATAGTATTTATTAAGTAAAGCAAGTTATTATACATAATTACATGTAACATTAACATACCTACCTAATACAGTTTTTGTAGATATATATTTAGGAATCTCTGTGACAAAACTCGAATTTTGGCGTGTCGTGTTAACTTTAAATAAAACCCTAAAAAATAGGAGAAAATAACAAAAACATGCCACTTGGGTTTCAATTCAAAGTAGCACCAGGTTTTCACATGCAAGTGCGTTGTTTCCGTTTCGTACCCTTCTTTTACCTCTTCCAATAAAACATGGACACTCTCATCATGCAACTTTATAATTCTACAAAGTAAACTATTTTCCTTGTGTTTTCTTTTATAATCATAGATAATATTGATGGTACTGGACAAAGTTATATTTATGCAATAAGATTATAAACCAAAATCGACACAGCATTTTAGTATTAAGTTATGATGTTATATTCTTAACTATTATTGCAATTTGCAGTGAATTTATATAATATCAAATAAATAAAATTAATTTGAAAATAGTGAATTTATTAAATAACAAATAAATTAAATTAATTTGTAATGGTAGCTACTAGCACGAAACTTATGTTCCTATGGTCATAATAAGGTTGACCTTTAAAAATGGACGATCGCTGGCAATATTATTTATTCAACACTCCTACTCTTATAATACATGTATCAGTAAATTCTTTTTTTTNCATAACTTTGTCAAACAGAACAGAAAATAGATGGAAAAACATAAAATAAGCTCTTTAAAAAAATTAACATAAAATAGGTTTCAAATTTCCTATGAGAACAAGGGGCCCGCCAAACTTGTAGAAGCAAATTGCCACTATAAAGAGCTAGTTGCCCCTATCGAAAATCCAAAAGCTGCTTATGTAAAAGTTAAATGGAAATTTTAAGAAACAATGATGCCAATATGATTTATTGGGGACTAAAAGTTGGAGGTTTGTTCATGCACTTTTTTGGTTTAAACAAATTGTTTTTTAAGGCGTAAAAAAAAGATTGTTGCTAATTTAATTAAAATATTGTTCCTGCATTTTTCTAGGTTTGAACCACAAATCGTGGTTTATATGTCTCTACATGTTATAAACCAAAATTAATTGGATACTTAATTAAGCTTTTAGCTTTCACTAATTAATCATTTCAACAACTTTTGTAACAGCTCTTAAGTTCTGTAGAGTTGAAACAGTAAAACATAAAAATACGCGTGTTATGAAAAAAAGAATTATAATGAGAACAGGTGTTGTTGACCCATGAGAACTCGACATGTTTTACTCTACTAATTGTGAAGATTTGGTTGCATTTAATAACATCAAACAATTACATAGTTAAAGCTTTTCCTGTAATTCTGAATTACTGGCACTAAATATAACCGCAAAGCAGTTATGAAGGTTAATTGACCAATTAGAATAACTATTTGCTAAAGTTTTTAAAGAAATATATTATCAGAAATCAAATCTTTTAGATCCGATTTAGTCATATTTTTTCTTTTATGGATAAAGAAAAATTACCTAGCTCAATTTATAATTAAAAAATGACTAATGAAAAGAATGTGAACATAGAAATTATTTTTTGTATGGAGTGATATTTGGATCCCTACTCTTTACCCGATGTCAGCGTTACCAAAACTTCATACTCAATTTTGAACCTTTTATTATAAATGAAAAATCTGATTAGCTTATTGAATTTTTCTTAGAATGAAGATCTATTTAAGATGTACATACATCATGATGATGTAAAGCTTATTATGAGTATTTATGTTAGTCGGTCAGCTAAACCATATACTTATGGATAGAATCTCACAGTTACAAAAAAGTATATTGTTAAATCGGGTTATAAGTTGGAAAAATTACAACTGAAGGTACGATTAGCATCTGAAGTTTTTGGGCTGAATACAAATCCCCTACTGACATCTACATGAAATTTACAGTGTCCTCTAAAATTAACATACTTTATTTAGCAAGCTATATTTGAATATTTATTAGTCACCAAAAAATTAAAGAGTCATGACATTAAATGTGATTCACAATGTAGTATTTATGGAGCGGAAGAGAAGTTTATACATCATGTACTGCTTGAATGCCCACCAACAGTGTAAACGTGGACAATCTCGAAAAATCCATCTGACACAAAGATTTTTACTAGAACTTCGATTTTTACAAATATTAATTATTTGTTCTAGCAATTACTTAAAGAGATTGATTTTAGAATTTTTTATGGATAATGTGGTATATATAGAAAAATAGGAGTGACAATTTTTAAAAATAAAAATTGGAATCCACATGAGATATTAGGATAGCGAATATTGAAGGAGATTTGTGGATATAAGCGCAAAATTGGATATTATTGTTTCTCAACGAGATGTGACACAATAATTTCAGATTATAGGGAAAGATAGATGGTGTTTTGTCGATGGCGCTTGAAAATAACAATATATATTTACAAGAAAAATATGGTTTTGTAGAAAGGAGGATTCGTCTGAAAAAATGATGGGAATCATGAATATTCGAAGAAGTTTATCATCTTTATATGCAAAATGCGAAGCGCTAATATAAGTAATAAAATGCATAAAAATCCTATCATACAAAGTGATGGTGTTCGCATCTAATTGTTCTCAGCTAATGAAAATGGTGTCTATACCAAAAAAATGACTAGTTATATCACTATGTATTTGGAACAATTTCATCATTGTAAGAAATTTTTTAATTACTTCAGCATTCAACATATTCTGAAGATAAAGAACATAATGGCTAAGTATTCAATTCAGTTTTTTTATAGTTTATATTGATTCGATTTCACCGAGTTGGTTTTTAAATTTGGGATCGTTGTAGTTTAGTATAGTCTTTATTGAAAAAGAATATATAACCACAACATAAAGTTTTTGACATTTCTTGGTAGGTTGCGTGAAGGCAAAAGCCTAATGAGTAAAAATTCGCTTAGCAACTATATCTTCCAAAATACTTTCCACCTTAATATTATATTTTAAATCTTGACGTACTACTCTAGTTTATGTCTTAAACAGTTTGTTGATTTAAATTGTGTATGATAGTCACCACGTGTACTACTGGTGCCTTGCCTAACTCAACTCTTCTCCACCATATATATTAATTATTAAGTTATTAACACAAATTTGGATTCCAACCATTTTTGTTCTGTTTAAAAGGAGTTCCAGCTTTATTAGTTGAATGTGTATAACGTAATCTTCTTTCGTGCATGTTAACTTAGTTTTGGGTGGTCAAGAAATGTAGAGATTTTTAATTATAATTTAAAATGTGAACATGGAAACATGTAAACTTTTGGTTCTAAGAAACCATGTAGACGGTAGACCTATCACTCAAAAGAGCAAACACACACGGCAATACATTTTTGTTCCATTACTTTACTTTCGACGAACTTTTACGGTTGTTATATATGTACACGATTTTTTTTTTAAATAGTTGTTATTGATATGATTGTTTTCTTTTGTCAACTGATATGATTGTTAGATGAAATAGAATACTCCTAGTAGTTTTATGAGAATATAATAAATAAATTATTTTGACTTCATATATAGATAAATTATAGAGTATAGAGAGACGAACGAAACTCGAAGTTGGTAGGTCCTGATTTGGTGGTGTAGTTCATGCTAACCGGAAATTACTTGTTATAATTGTTTGATTTTTCTGGCCGTAAAGCAACTAATAAAAATAGATGTTTTCTCTTTAGTTTTTACCAACATTTATTTAATACGATCACAACTACGCTACGGTATACAATGAAACCTCTATAAATTAATAATGTTGAGACTACACCAAAACTATATTTTTTTCTATTAATTTATAGAGATTATTAATTTATCAATATATTAGTTGAACCAAAAGTTCAATTTGAAACTATAAAATTATATTATTTTATAGAAATTTTTAATATATATTAATTTATCGAATATTAATTTATAGAGGTTTTACTGTATTTATAAAAAGTGTAAAGATCACACAAATCTAAAATTAATTATAAAAGATATTTGATTTTGATGTAAAGACAACTTTTGAATTTGACATTAACGGCTATAGTTTTATGTTTTGCTTAAACTTTTTTGATAAAAATGTTTTGCTTAAACTTTTTTGATAAAAAATGTTTTGCTTAATTGTTGGCGTGAAAATATAGTGAACACTTTGATAATTCTAATTTCCTAAAAAGACAAGAGCTATTTATTATTGGATGTTATAGTTAAGACATTTTCTTAAAAAGCTAAAATTTTCTTCTTTCTGCAAAACGAGAAATAAGGAGAAGAGACTAATCAGTTTCAACGGTATAAGCTTGGGAATTTATTACGGTTAGTTCTCGTTCTCTTTCTAAACTTACCAAATTGTTAGTTTTTTTGTAGGACAAATAATTGTTGAACATATTACATGTGCTAACCCAAAAAAGAAAAAAATAGTACATGAAAATGATAAATTAAAAAGAAAATTTGAAGGAAAATTAGTGAAACGAAAGCCATGGGCTTCTCGATAATGGAGTTGATAAAAGCTTACTGTCGCCACACGAAAGCCCCACGCCTTGAAGCATTTCGTCTTTTTTTTTTTCAGTGCTACAGAAATTAACCAATGTCAGAGTAGTTATATGCTATGTGGAGCACCACTTTTCTTTCAATTTCACATTTTAGAAGATTCTCAAAATTTTGACATTTATTTCTGAACCCCATAAGTGGATTTATAAAAATTGTCGATGTATTGCTTGTTGGACATTTCCTACTCAAATAATAAAAACATTCCACAACCAGTAAATAAACAAATAATTTAATACTCCCTCAGTTTCATAATAAGTGTCATTTTAAGTTTTTGTACACGGATTAAAAAACATTTAATTTTGCATATTTTCTATATAAAAACATCATTTCTCATACACCTAACACTATTTCAACCAATATAAAACTAAATTAGAAAATAAAATTTATAAATTTTGCATTGAAAATAGAAAACAATACTTTTTATGAAACAAAAATAAAACCTCAAAACGACACTCTTTGCGAAACGGAGGGAGGAAGTAATAAAACATTGCATTAACCTCTTTTGACCACTGGAAAACACACTCAAGAAGTCAATCCTACCTGTTGTTGCACAACAAGAGTATATATATATAGGCCATGCTGCAGAAGGCCAAAAGACCTCGAAAGGGACGAACCGAATGATTGTATTTTCGATAGAATCAATCAACAATGCAGTGAGAGTAAGAGCATAGGTTGAACTCTAACTCAAACTCTTAATATTTAATAAAAAGAAAAAAATAGAAAAAGCAATGAAGATAAGAAGAAAAGGAGGTGAGAAAATAGAACATATCTCTTTTCACGGAGCAATTATCTCAAATATATATATATTTTTTAAAAAATTATCACAAAAATAACATCCAAAAAAAATGATCAAAATAATTTTTTTTTTATTATTTTTTTAAAAATATAATTTGAAACACTAATTCCTAAATTTAATTATTTAACTCTAAACTCTTAGTCTAAATTACTTAACCCTAGAAGTATAACCGTTTATTTGCTCACGTGACATACAAGAACATTATCAATTGAGAGCTCTTCCCCAAAGCTCTCCAAAATATTATTTAAATTATATAATATTTTTTTTATCCTTTCTAAACCAATTAAAATGTGCCAATCAAGAGAGAAAAATCTTAAAATATGAAAGTATGTTCTAAACTTTTTCTTCCTTCTTTCTTACTTTATTAATTTTTATTAATATTTTTCTTGTGAGCTATGGGTATCTACATTGATTATAATTGAGAGATTGTTCTCACAAGTTAAAAATGAAAACAAATTAAAAAGTAAGAGATAAAAGAAAATAGTAACAACATACTCTCATATGAGAGACACAAAAAAGGGTTGAGAGCTTTTCTTATACTCTCTCCGTTTCATATTAAGTGTCGTTGTAGAGAAATTTTTTGTTACAAAATAAATGTTGTTTTAACATTTCAATGCAAAATTTATTAACTTTATTTTCTAGTTTAATTTTCTATTGGTTAAAATATTGTTAGGTGTATGGGTAATGATGTTTTATATAGAAAATATGTAAAATTAAATATTTTCTTGATCTCTATACACAAATCTAAAAAAACACTTAATATGAAACAAAGAGAGTATGTGTCATGCTCTAATTGGTCTATCTTTCTTTTTATATTTTAAATTTAATTTTTAAATTTTTATTAATCATATGAGAAAATAGTATAAGATCTTTTACCATTAAACACTATGATATATATCATACAATAAATGTTACAATTTAAATTTTGTTAGAAATTTATTTATTTAATATATTTATAATACTATTCAATTATAAGAGACAATGAGAAAAGCTATTTTCAATTAATAATGCTCTAATATCATAGAACTGATAAACAAACCATTTATCACTATTCAACAAGCAATATGATGAGGTGTGAACTGCAAAAGATATAAACAAGTCAGAGAGAGCTAAAAAACTGGATATGTTATTTATATTATACGTAAAGAAGAGATGCATGATTTTAGGAGTTATTAACACAATAGATCATTTCATGTGTTTTTATTACATTCTAGAACACATAGTGCTACCAATACACTTTTAGGTGGCTAAAGAATTATTTCTCCTTCTAAAAGCAAAACTACAGATGAGTATTTAGGTAAAGTTTTGAATTTCAAAAAAAAAAGTGTTAGATTGCTGGACTCGAGATAAAGATTGATTTGGTTTGTTATTTAACCTAGGATCCATAAAAGGTGATTTTTTTTTTGTAAATCTTCAATAATAATAAAGTCAAAGTTACGGTTATGGAAGAGAAGACGACGGATGAGCCTACTGACGAAAGACGATTTGAAGGTGGAGACCCAGGAAATAGACAATGACGTCAAGGAAGAATCAAGGGGCGAAGGAGGAAGCTAAAGGTGAGTTGTTGTTTGGTATCACATTTCCCTCAGATTTAGGGTTTTATTTATGTTTGAATTCGATTAAGGGTTGCAATTGCCGTCTCTTTTTGAGTTAAATAAGTTTCTGGTTGAGGTGACGCCTCTGGAGGAGGAAGCAATGAATGAGAGGTTACCGACAAGATTGTTTGCGACAGACCGGTATCCGAGTAGGAGGCTTAACTGTTACCTGAGTATAAAGGAACCATAATCGGAGAAGCTCAATGACGGACTACCAAAGATAAACCCTACAAAGAAGAAGATGTCTATGAACTAGGGAATCAAGACTCATATACATTCCTGGCGCCGAATGTCGAAGAGAATTTCATCGTGGAGGGAGGATCAAGTAAGTTTGCATCTGATTTTAGAACTAAAGTTCAAAATTTTATGTGTGAATTTTACTGGTGTTTTAAAATCTGTTTGAAACTTAATGATTTGTAATTTAGAGAAACTAATGTGACATGAGTGAAGAAGAAGATAGGCACGTGTGTGTATAATCTGAACACACTAGATGATGATGTGAATCTGACCATTGCACATTATTAACTTAGTATGTTGTAGTTTCTTCGAAGGCATGCCTCATATTGGTTTCATCTCTACACCTCAGTTGGTAGTTTCAGTTTGCAGAAAAACTATATCCAACTGTTTTGTTTTAATCTCTAAAACAAAAACAAAGTATTTTGATTCCTTTTTTCTTAGTCGGACACATCATTTTTCTCTTCTTTTTTTTTCGCAGGAGAGAGGACAATCAGGGGGAATATTTGTTTTTACTGATGAACATGTGTCTTGTAAGGTAACTTCGGAAAGATAAAAGTTATTTGTTCAATCCAGTAATGTTTATTTGTTTTTCACTAATGAGGATGTATCTTGGTAGGGTGAACACCAACTTGTGTGTACATATGTGCAACTTGGTAGAGTGTACACCAACATGCATACATATGTACAAGCATGTTTATGTACAATCCATAATTTGTATTCGTGTGTATAAGTGTGTATATGGAAAACTTTAGGACACAATATGCAATGTACATATGTGGTATGTACATGATTCTAGTTGACTAGTTTGACATGTACATATTGTATTTATTGGTGTAGGAGACATGAACCCCGTAATGCATGAGGGTTATACAAAGAGGTTGTGGTCCTCTAACAGGAAGTGGAGTTGTTTTAAATGTCAGCGGTTTATAACCAGCTTATATATGGATTAATCAATGTGATGAGATGTATAAAATTTTGTATACATCCATGATTTGGGATGCAATGTACATTTACAAAGAGTGGGTATCCAAGTGGACTGTGTACATGTGGACAAACAAAATTTTAGAAGCTAAAAACTTGGATGTATATGGTTATTTTGGTATTTGTGTAATATGTATGACACTATGATGTTTTTGGATGTTCTATGTATGTAATGTGAAGTAGGAAGAATGAATGTTAATTTAAAAATGTTGTTTTTCTTTGTGTACATATAAAAAGATGACAAATATATAATTGTTTGTGTACTACATGTTTATGCAAGTCATGTGATGTGTAGATGTGTATATTAAATTTTTGATTATTGTACACAAGATAATATGTACACATGGATGTCCATGTGAGAAGTGTACACATAATATGACATATTTTACTCTATATTCATATGCAATAATTCAATCTCTTAAGAACATGTTCCTCTTTATTTACACAAGAATGCATAACTAGTTTGGTGCAATTGTTAAATAAAAAATGTAGGTAACGACGATCAATCACATGTAATTAATAACCTTTTCTTGTAATCATTGTAAATCTATAAAAATCTTTTATCTTGATCGATAGCAAATACCTACTTATTATTCTCTTGCAATCTCACTATGTAACGACAATCAATCAACCACAAAGTTATATGTGTACACTGACAAAAAATGTACACATGGTTACTTATGTTTAGGAATGAGTTTTGTACACTAATTTCATAAGTACACTTTGTTTTCACCAAAATTTTCACTCCAACTCGATTTACATATGTTATCTTATATTCTTATTTTTCACTTGTTAACATACATACAAATAAAAGATTATAAACATGTATACATGTTTTCAACTATCCATGTGTTTATTTTCCCAAATTGTTTATGGCAACAAATCATGTAGACCAAAGTTTTGCTTGATGGCACATGTGTATATTTGCTTGTTTGGTCTCCCAGCTTTATGAACATCATAAGAAAATTTTTGGAAAAGCTTGATCAGTATCATAGTATATATATAAAGTGAAGAAGCCAAAAACACTTTAGTACAATCTTGTTTAGAGATGGAAGCTTTATAAGAAGAGTATAATGACATACATTATATTGAGTTAAAAATTCATTGTTTTTTAGATCATGTACATGTATATGACAAAATATGATAGGCACATGTGTATAATAAGTCTAGTAGTGTACATGTGTACAATAAGTATTCTAATATATAGGTGTACATTAAAATAGTAGTTCACATGTGTACAATAACCAATAATTAGTCCAAACTAACTTAAAAATGAAGCTAAAATGAAAACACATACTAATCATTTTTATTGCACACAACAAGGGTTGAAATGCATATTTGTAAGTTCAGAGTCAATTAAAAAGATAAATCTATGTATTCAATAATTTGGGGTCAAATTAAAAATATAATTAAACATGAATGACTTAAAGTGCAAATAAAAAAAAGTTGATTTTGTGGAGATCAATTGTAAGCATCTTCCTCTTTCTTCTAATGTAGCCGCCAACGTAAGGAGACAAGAGTAGTCCCGACTGATCGCGTTTGTCATTCACCACAAAACCAGTTGCTCGCGTGCCACATCCAGAAGAAGCTTCACTACAGCGGATATGAAGCATCACCACCAGAGTCATCACTCTCACCGGAGGTAGATAGAGTCAGATATCCTTGTTGCGTTAGAGCCACCGCAAAATCTCGTCATTGTTGATGACTGTATCCGAGATAGTAGAGACTCTTCAGCAATTTCAATGAAAACTCTTTTTGCGCCAAAGCTAAAACACCACCTAATTAAGAGAAGCCAAAAAACAAAAAAAATGACAAAAATATCACCTAATTCATTATAGAAATACACTAAAATTTGCAAATATGATCTTGTTCGTAATAAATAAGGATTGTTTATTTGCTGGTGCTTGATAAACATTATGCCAATAAAAATCTTGTTGTTGGTCATCAATCATAATCAGAAAGAAAGAAAACCAGATAACAAAGATAATAATTAAAAATAAATTTTCTGAATTTTTTTTGGTAGAATCAAATCCATTTTTAAGAAACTGGTATTTGGGAGGAGGAAGATAACGATAAAAAAATGATTAAAGAAATAAGAAATAAGTTTAAATGACAAAAATATGTGCTGTCCAAAATAAAAAGAATAAAATGATTAAACGGTTGTTGTTAATGACATATATGTCTTGTCTAGATCCATTTTGTGCAATTTTAACCATCAAAATATAGAAAATCAATGGCTGGAAATAAAGGCCCGCAATTTTCAAGGTTTAGTTAGTCAGCATTATAGTTGGAGTTGAACTGAAATCACTACGATCTAAATGCTTTTTTTTAAAAAGTGCTCTAGTAGAAGATTGTGTTTTAGAGTGAAATAAAGTGTCATAAAGTGTCTTGCAATGTAAATCTTTCTGATTTTAGCTTCACTTGCCTTTATACGATTGGCAATAAGGTTGTACAAGTTACCATTGTCACTCTGCATATCATGTTTCATTTTCTTATTGTTTCCTTGCCTTCCTCAATCACTCTGATAAAGTTTGCATATCAATTCCCCACCAAATCACTCAGAAACTCAATCCACACACTCACAACTATGTATTGAACGAACATGAAAAATATTACAACTTTGAATCCAAAACCTTTGAGATGCGTCATCATAACTCAATCACAATCTTTTTAAGAACATTGGCCTAACCTAGCTGCTTTCTTCAAGTCTCACGACTCATATCCCAATCCAAAGCTAACCCAAACATTTCTTTGGTAGTAAATGAGAATAATAAATAAGGTAGAAATAAAAGAAAATAAAAATATGAAAAAGAGGAAAAATAAAACATGAGAGTTACTCCTGTAAAATGTAACACAACATGAGCACCATTTTTATTTTGATGGAATACTAATTAAAGTAAGAGTTCGAATGGTAAAAGCAGTTAAACAGTGCAGATCATGCAGATCAAGCGGATCAAGTGCATATCAAGTAAATTATGTGAAAAACAGATTAAGCAGATCAAACAATTTATTATAGTCACTATTTTGAATACTAGACTGAATATTGGAAAATGATATGAAAAATAAAAATGATATATAAATAAAAATGAAAGCTAATTTATTTAGATAGATATTAGAAAACAATATGAAAATTTTAAGATTTTTTTTTAAAATTTTATTTAAGAAAACCAGATTTTAATATCGAACTGAATCACTAATTTCAGCGAGTTTTACCGGTTTTTGATCGGGTTTACTGATTTAACTTAAATATGATTTTTAACACAATTTGGAACCGCTTAGAAGAACGAGTCACAATTCAACCGTTTGATCCACCAGTCAAATTTTCAAAACACTGATTACATCTTGTAATGATAAAAACAATTCTAAATTTTTTTATGTATTTAAATAACAAAAATTACAATAAAACACATCATATAAAAATACAATACATAAATAACAACAAATATTGTATTAAAGTCATGTTACTGTATTTTTAAAATTAAAATATGAAATATTAGTAATTACAATATTATACATTTACATAATTAATTTGAAAATCTGCTTTTTCTAAAAAAACAAAAAAATCTGAACTGCATGCATGATGAGATCTGCAAAATAAATTTTAAAAACATGAATGGTAATTCAAATACAATTCTTCTGCAAAAACAGATGATCTGCATTTCTCCTGTCTTCACATTGATAACCTAAGGGTCTGAATGTAAAGCAGGAGGGATACAATACAAATGCAGAAAAATATGTATGCAGAGAGAACTGCATTTGATACCCATTCAGTTGTTAAATGCAGAACTTTTTAAAAAATAATAAGATAATAAATTATGTATGCTGATCATTAATGTGTTGTTTTTTTGTACTGCACGAAAAGAGAAGAAGGAGGAGGCTGACGGTGTGCAAGTGACCAATAGCATATGTAGGATTTTTTTTCTTTTTCTTTTATCTATTATCTATAAATAGTATTATATTTTTTTTTATAATTAAAATCATTTAGAATCTATATTTAATACTAGTTAGTAAACAATTCATCTATTCTCTAAAAATATATTATGACATATACATGTATATGTATTTTTTTAATTAATTTTGTATGTTAACAAAATAAGTATTTTATCCATGTTTAATTAGTTTTTAGTTGATTCATATATTTACATCCATTAAAAAAGTTCAAAAAACTAAGGTACACTTTTAATTAGTTTTTTCTATGAATTATAACAATATATTTATATACACATCCGTCTCGCTATAACCCGCAGATATTTCGCCGGACTTGCATGTAATATTAATTATATAAAAATAATTATTTTAATTATATATTAAAATATTTTAAGAATGATATTAAAATAAGAAATTTATAATTAAAATTATATAAATGTTAATAATATTTTAAATAGTTTTATAAAATAGTTTTTTTAGAAATATTATTTTATAAAATTACAGGTCGATAGATACTCGCTACTCATTTTCAGTTGATATGCACGATATGCACAAATCCTGCATAAAATAGTTATAATCCACATCTACTATTCATTTTTAAAGCACTCAACTTGTATCTACACTGTGACGGATCAAACAGAACGATACTCACATATTATAATTCAAGTTCTCATGCCTAGTTATAACACATAAATATTTTTATTTTCTTTTAATTAAAACAAGTATTTTGTTTTGTATATTAAATTTATATTATTTTAAAATCATATAACATTCAATTAAATATGATCATTCGGTAAATTAGTTTGATCAGTTAGATATTTATTTGTTGTACGTAATCTCTTGATCTGCATTTGCATTTGTTGTACGTAATTTATTGATTTGCATTTGTTTTGCATAATGTACTTGATCTGCATTTGTTCTGTTTGATCTGTAAATCTGTTTGATCTGTATTTTTTGATCTGCGTTATCCATTCGAAGTCTAAATGTCTAAAAATGTAATTTTACTTGATTAGCAATTTACAATGTAACTAGGGGTAACAAAATTTTCACTAATAATAGTTGATGTATATATGCCTTTTAATCAAAGCTTTTATATCACAATCTATCTTTATAAAACATTTCTAACATACTCTATTTTTCACTCTAAAGTAGAGTTTTGAGTAAAAATGTTCTAATATTATTTTATTTTTCTTCTATAAAAGAATAAAATGAGTTTATTCTATAAATAGAGTAATCCATTTATTTTTTGTTCATTACTTTATTTTCCATTTTAAAATAAAATACTTTTATAGTAGAATCCAACTCCATTACAAAGTTACTTTATTTTGAAAGAAAAAATATATTGAATCATTGGAGACAATCTAACACTCTAGACTACCCTAGTCCAAATATAAAATTTTGCCATGTAATATATCTTATCTAAATTTACAAAACATTAATATAAAAATAACTATTTTTTTTTTATAAATCAATCAAATTATATCAGCTGTTTATAAAACTAAGAAATTCCAAAACTAAATATATATATTTGTTTCTTACACTTTTTTCCTGAAAAGTCATACACTGAAATCATATTATCAAATATTTAAGCATAACTATCTCAATTACAACAAAACCAATCCATGATTTTTTGTGTGAAATTTTTAAATTAAAAATAACTACTCCCTCTATTTCTAAATGATGATTTGTTTTTGTGTTTTGTACATATGAAGAAAATATATTAAAAATAAATTATTTATTGTTTTATTATTTTTCATAAATTTAAACCATTAATATTTGGATAGCTGGAATTATATATTTTTAAAAAAAATTATAAATTATTATTGCTAAATAATAAAAATGTTTAGAAAATGTAAAACATATATCTTTTTGAAAAATTTCTTTTGAAAATATTTATCTTTTACAAATAAATACAATATTTATCAATTTTAGTTTTAAAAAATTATTTTAGTTGTGGCTACCATTATTAAAATAGTTAACAATCCGCATTTACCAATTTATGTGTGTTTGATAAAAAACCTCTATTTTAAAACTTTCATAGACTTTCTAACATTTTTCCAGTATTGATGCTCATAAAAGTTTTACTTTCATAAACAGATTGTCAACAATTGTGTTTAAATTCATATCATTTTGAAGAAGTTTTCAGATTTAAATATTATACTTTTAAATTATCATAACTAAAAATGTATAATAAGTATTATTTTAACGAAAATATCAATTTTTAATCTAGAAGCATTAATAAGAAAATTAAACTAAAATATGTCCCTATAAATCAGATGCCTTGATTGATGGTTTTGCTAGCTTTCCCTCTGATCGGTTGTAATAACCCTGTTCATGAGTAAAAAAATCAAGACTTTGACTATGAGTTGGTCGAGACAAGTAAGGGTTATGGTTGAGTAGCGATTTGTCGATGGTTGATGAAAATCAATAGAAACCGGGACATGGAAGGGTGACGATATGGAATCAAGGAAAGAGAGCTTTGTCTAAGTAAATCAAGAAATGAGAGTTTTTCAATTGAGGAAGAGTTTTAGAAGTTGCTGACTTGGCCAAAAAAGTAAAGTGGAGATGACATGGCAATCACCCATTGGCCGCAGATGGTGATGTGGCGATGCACATAGCGTTTTCTCATTGCCGGAGGAAGTCTTGGCGTCCAAGCTACTAAGCTTCTAGAAACCAAAACTTGACTTGCAAGGGAGTGAAGACTTGGTGATCAAGCTTTGAACATTCTAGAACTTTGGTAACTTGCCATGGAAGTTTGGTAAGTGGGACACATGTCAATTTCTTTCCATGCATATGAGCCACTTGTCCAGCCAGCCTCAGCCCTCCATTTCTATAAATACCAGACCCCTCACCTTCATTTTCTCCTTGCCAAAACCGTGAGTGATCACCCTAGAGAGAGAGAGGTGAGTTAGAGAGAGAAACCGAGAATTAAGGAGTGTTTTTCGGTATGTTTATTAAACGTTTTTGGGGAGTTAGCTGGAGGTGCTGGATAGTCATTGCAGGCAATAACCAAGGTGGGTTCCTGTAACACCCCCGAACCGTTCTAGGCATAGGTCGAACCCCCGGCCAACAATCAAACAAGAACATGACCGACGGCTGACTTTCTACCAAGGTTCGGAAGTGCTATATGACGGGTTAGAGGCGTTCCAGCCTGGTCACAAAGAGTGCAATTCGTGACTTGGCCAGTTCGCCCGCTAACACGTCCCGTCAAATTAAAGCCTAAGGCTTCTCAACCCGTACTCCAATCTGGCATTGTGTTAGCTTGGACAAGCTAATATCAGATACAACAAGGCATTTACACAAAAATCGATTTATTTATCTTATATCGAATTCGGTTCACAACACACAAAATATTATAAGCGTAGTGGCATGCCAACGAGCAAAAGATACATACTATAGTCTGAAAACGTCGCAAGCAAAAAGATAAAAATCTACACCAGCCAGCCTAGCTTCCCGCGACCGCTACAAGCTTACTACTGGTCACCTGAAAACAACAACGAGTGAGGGGTGAGTAATCTAGCATTACTCAGTGAGTTACAATCCCCAACTAACAAATATAACCCCTCGCTATCCCACCCCAAACAATCTAAAGCGAGAGGTTCACCTAATAGCATAATTAAGTAATAGCCGCAATAATATAACCAAAATCTGAAACCCGTAGTATAAAATAATACGAGTAAAATAGCGATACTATAATAGTCTTTGAAAATCGATATCCAAATAAACTAGGGTTTACCAAATCCCTTAATAATATATATATATAACTCGGGCCCCGTTGACGTTAGGTTCCTCCTTTTCTATCGGCAATATCCTATCTCTCTACCACGAAGTCCGGAAGAAGGAACTTTCAACCGACCGCGGCCCACAGTCCTTCGGGTCACCGCGCGACAGCCCACAGTCCTTCGGGTCACTGCCACATTACACCGCCGTGTAATCACTCAGCCATAGGCCATGACCCCGTTCCTCTGAGTCTTCCCGATCCAGCGAATAAGGGGTTTCCTTGAACCCGCTGGGTACGAGGTCTGAAGGAACACTAACTCACCCCTATACATGCCTAGCAATGTGGGTTACACAATGCTGTCGGCTAATACATAACAAATACCAAAACCCGGTAATATAACCAAGGTTTCAAGCAATCACCACAACCAAACATAATCAAATATATTCTAGAATCAAGCATAAAGACTAGTTCCAGAATATCTAGCCATTCACTACCTAGCGATATCATCTAAGCATTCAGAAATCGCTAACAATTCAACCTAACCATTAGCATGCTACTATGGTTCTCAAGTAATAACTAAGCATGCTATCAACTCAATCAATATAGCCATTACTATCAACTAATCAAACCATTACTCATTTTAGACCTGGCCTCCTGCCATGATCCAACTTCCAAGTAATGGGAACCTTCATGAAAACAGCTCAGCAAACAATTGATTATAACTCACTGTTTTTGGTCGACCGTGGCCTTGACCCCGAACCCGTCTTCTGCGATCCGAATCCTTTCTTCTTGATCTTCACAAGTAGACCCACGTCTGGACTGATCTTATTCGTGCAGAGCTTCTGTAGATGCTGACTCAAATCGAGCAGAGTAACTGTTCTCGAAATCTCTCTAAAACTGCCGAAAAAGACTCGAAAATGATCGGAACTCTAACTTTCTTTCTCTGGTTTCTCTCTCAAGTTTTTCAGTGTCTTTCAGGTGTGCTGGATGGTTTGAAAAGTATTGGGGGTCGTGGGTATTTATAAGGACAAGCAACCAATCAGAAACCAACCATGTGGCAGCCCGTGTGTCACTTCGCATGGCTCCGGACGCATGCGTCGCGGCACCTCGTGCTCCACATGTCTCTCAGCATGATGAGGATTGCATGCCACATGAAACCACTTCCTCCAGATGTCTCATCCACGTCCTGGCCTCATCTAGATTGACACCACAACGCCCACATGTCGCTCAGCATGCTCGGATCGCAGGTTACGCGGCACCTCGTGCTTCTGTGTGTCAATCAGCATGCTTTGCTCTCCTGGGCTTAAACACCTCCTGCTTCCCTTGCCACATACCATGACAGGAAGGTTATACCACGTTCTTATCTCATATATAAGGCTACCTTAAGCTTCTCGGTCCATTCGACTGATTTCGATCCTTTCGGTGAATTTTTATCCCACGATCAATCCCGTATATTTTTCTACTCCCATTCTGATTATCTGAATACTTCTAATAAACTCCGGATGAATACTGAGATCCTCTAAAAATATTTCCCGAGCCTCCGGCTTCCTCCAGAAATTTCATAAAACCGAAATTATGGTTTTCGTCCAACTTCGGGTTTTCCCGTCGTGCTTGCTTCCCGTCCTGCTTACTCCCGTCCTGCTTCCAACTTATAATGTCTCTGAAATAATATTCTGGTGATAGATATGAAGTTTCGCGGAAAACTTAGTGGCTAAGAAATGTCGGGTTTTTGAAACGTCGAGCTTCTAAATCGTCGTGCTTCCAAAAATGTGATGCTTCCAAAATCTTCGAATGATCAATCTGATACACTTCTAATAATGGTAGAGCAGCTTAATTTGACTCCTGGTTCACTCACGATCCATTGCTTGACCACATCATACTTTGAAACTTCTCGGTTGATTCGTATCGCTCGCGGTTCGACCATCAAGTTGATGCTCGACCAATCTTCTGTCTTCTCTGAACCATGTTAAGTTTGAAATGATCAAAACTTAACATTTCTCCAAATGTGTAATCTCCCAAAAGCTTGGCTCCAAACTCCGTCTTTGTCAATCTCGACCATTTTACCCCGAAGGGCGGGTTATCACAGTTCCAAAGACTTGTGTGTGTGTTTTATGTATGCAGGTACGAGGTCTGACCAGCGGCTCTTAATTTGAGACCCCGGGGAAAGAGTTTAACCGGTGTGCCGATTGCATACATGTTGTGTTTGTTGTGTTGTTGTGTTGTTGTGTTATCTAGATATTTTTTACTCATGCATGTTGGATTACATGATCATCTAGATATTAACGCGTGTTGAACCACAAGGGATTTGAGTGAAACTTTTTTCGGTTGTGTAGATTCGTTGCATGCATTGTTAGGGGAGTTGTGCGTATGGTCTAGATGCATGTTGCATGGAGGTTAGAGGTGGAGCTCTCTCATTCTGGTTTGAGTTGTGTTGCATTTTGACTAGAGTGTGTGGCCATCTCCGGTTATATTGGGAGAATCCCAATTCTCCGGTGATGTGCATGGACCCTGGGGTTAGATTGGGAGAAGCCCAGTTCTCCAGTTGTAGAGTGATCTACTCTCCACGTCTTGTCACGTGAAGTACGTCGCGCCCATGGAGGAGCGCTGCATGACGATGCGGCCCGGGTTAGACTGGGAGAAGCCCAATTCCCGGAGTGATGTTTTCTGGTCATATGACTTGGTGTTTGTGGTCGGGAGTGTTCAGAGTGGAGGGGTAGGACTCCGTTGTGATTTGGGATCCCAGGATGTGTAGACATCCGAATGGTGTTTGTATGGTTGAGTCTAGTATCGAGTCTAGACTGCATTAAGTGTTGTTAGGTCTCGGTGGAGAGACTGAATGCATTTGTTAAGTAGTTGAATTGCATTTAAGTTCTTCGCTTCTGAATTATCGGTTTACTAAACGTTGTTAATTGTTGTTCAAGCATGGGTTGAAGGGGGATTGTTGTTATTTATTTTGGAACTCACTGAGTAATTTCGATTACTCACACCCTCTTCCTCTATGCAGGTAACCACTATGTGGGAAGCTTAGAGGGGAGCGGACAGTAGGCGACCGGTGTAGATTTAAAGTGGCATAAGCATAAGCAAATACTAGCTATTGAATGTATAATTACTTTTCTTTTGGCAATAAGCTGTGCGCTCAAACTCTGATATTTTTTAATGTATCGTTTTATAAGACGCTTTCCACCTATAATTAATAAAAGTATGTTTATATTTGTGGTTGTGTGTTGAATGATATAAGACCTTGTCCGGTTTGACACAACTTGATGATCATGGAACGGTTTGTAAATCCTTAGGCCATGGCCTCGAGGACATAGCAAACCGGAATGAGTTGATCGAGGGTCCTGACTTGGTCTTGATTCTTGGTTGATCTGATTTGACGAGCTATTATTGTGGCATTCTCGGGTCGTCTCAGGTCTGTCCGGCCTAGGACGGTTCGGGGGTGTTACACTGGTACTGTCTACTTTGTGTTGGGGATAATTTATCCATGAGCAAGAATCTCTGGGTTAAAGTATGACGCCGATCTCTTGGTTTCGGCTTCCGGGTCAGATGATTCCTCATACCTTCTGATAAAGAGGAAAACTTTCAGATGAATATGAACATTCACATATCTCAGAATATGGTCAGGTTTCCTTAAATTCAAAAGAAAATGAAAGTATTCTAATATCTATAGCTATCTTCAAATTAAATGAAAATATTCTACTACTTATGGATATAGTGAATATTTCATAATTCTAAGAGAAAGGCATGACCTATTATAAATATAAGTTCCTAACCTAAATAGAGGAGTCAACTAATCCATTTAACACATCAATTCGACAGCCGCCAAGGCAGAAATTGACCTAGAAGAGCATCTTCATCGATATTCTTATGACATGCAATTTTCTACGATTACTATCAACTAGATCAAGTTCTATGCTCATTGTAGTATGTCTACAACTCTACTTACTGGCTTAAGCCATGATCTCCTGTCCATAGGCATGAATATTCCATGTTCACTCTAGCATATCAATTTGTCTATTATCTGGTCCATCCATTTGCCCTTTAGACAAAATGACTCTTATCAACTACGAAGCCACATGTTCATATGTCCATGTGCCAATAAGGTTACATGTCTATCTAGGCTATATGCCATAAATTATATAAATCACGGATTGCTTGATCTCCATTGAATCACTACAAGAAATATGTACATTGTTAGCGCGGTTTATATGCTACATTAGAGTTTTGATAGCGAATTCATAAATGCTATGTATACGGCAGCCATCATAGGTACTCCCCATACAATAGCATTTTTATGTGACGCTACGAAATGTGCGTATACGATGGCAATACTTGGATGATGTTATTAACTTAACTACAACACTACTTTTTTGTTACAAAATTGATTATGATTCATATTTTCGTGTTATAATAGATCATTGGGAAAATTCCTTAAAAATACTTGGACTAATTTTCATTTGCTACTAAAATACATGAACTATTTTGGATCCCCGTTTAATACATGAACTAATTTCCGTTGCCTATTAAATACACAAACTTTTGAAATTCGCAATTTTACACATCGTTTTAGACGGCGTTAACTATATTTAACAGAAGTGACGACGGCGTTAGTGTTAATTAAACACATGTTTAAATAATGAAATCAAAATTCCTTAAAATACATGAACTAATGTCATTTGCTAATAAAATACACGAACTATTCTGGATTTCCGTTTTAATATACGAACTACTTTTGTTTTCCATTAAATACACAAACTTTTGAAATTTTCAGATTTTACACATCGTTTGAGACGACGTCAACTTTGTTTAACAGAAGATGAAAATCCTCCTGATAGATTATATTGTTAGTTTTCTTCTCCATTACGCTTACATAGTGTATTTTTTGGATGAAGTTTCAAATTTATTGATCATAGTAGAAAAGAAAGAATATATGTACAACCTAATTCATAACACTAAATTTATTGATCATAGTGTAAATTAACCTTGATTGAATCATTATCACTACAACCAAAGAAAAAAATAAGAACCATAAATACATAACATAAACTAATCCCAAAATCAGAAGTTCATTTAAAATTACCTAGTTTTCTTCATTTTTTTTACGACATAGAAATCGACTTTATTCCGAAGCGATATAAAGAAAAATCAAAGGAAAGAAGAAGAAAATGAACAAAGTTTGGAGAATAAAAGAGGTTGAAATTGATTAGGGTGCCATACTCGAATTGAAACTAACTTGGCTCAATCGATTTAAGAGGTTTTGGCTGAGGGTGAACGTGCTCTCACAGTTTAATCACATGTTTAGTTAAAGCTAACGTCATCTTCTGCTAAACATAGTTGACGTTGTCTAAATCGATGTGTAAAATCTAAAAAATTTCAAAAGTTTATGTATTTAATGGAAAACAAAAAATAATTCGTGTATTAAAACGGGAATCCAGAATAGTTTATGTATTTTATTAGCAAATGAAATTAGTTCATGTATTTTTAAGGAATTTTGATTTCATAATTTAAACATGTGTTTAATTAACACTAACGCCATCATCACTTCTGTTAAATAAAGTTAACGCCGTCTAAAACAATGTGTAAAAACTACGAATTTCAAAAGTTTATGTATTTAATAGGCAATAAAAATTAGTTCATGTATTAAACGGAGATCCAAAATAATTCATGTATTTTATTAGCAAATGAAAATTAGTCCGGGTATTTTAAAGAAATTTTCCCTAGATCATTTTACAATAGCAATTGTATATTGCTATATATCATATTTTTATTTATAACATTGTAAAAATAATTATAATTAAAAATAAAATAAACTAAAATTGATTTACAAATAAATTTCAGTTTACAAAGCTAAACCAAAAAAAAAATCTAAGTAAAACTAAAGAAAAAAACTAAACCATAACTTTCTTCTTCTTCTTCTCAATGATAAACTCTCCATTGAAGGAGGCAATGTGCCACTTAGATTGTTAGCTGATATATCTCTGCAAAAATATATATATATCAGATCACTAAACAAGAATTAAGAAAATCTAAGTAAAACCAGAAAAAGTAAACCATAACTAAGATATCATATTATTATTGTTATTATTATTATTCTTAGCTTAAGATCCGCAACAAAGCAAACAAGATCCAGTTCACAATCATCTCCACGTTTGTCTTATTCTTCTTCTAAATTATGTTTCACTTCTTTACCTATAAAAAAACTGCACTCCTAAACCGCAAACAAGAAGGCAAAAAGACTATTGAAGATTAAAAACAATCAACCACTTCTTTGCAGCCTCTGTAACAATTCTAGAAAAGATACGAGCCATTGTCACCATTGTAGTATGCTGATGTGAGGCGGGTGAAATAAGTTGGTAAACACTAAGCAGCCTAACATCAAAATAACAAGAATTTGCATATATCAGCACAACTGAGTAAGCAAAGTTCCTATACGTTCATAACTAGTAGTTAGAAAATCATAACTTGTAGAAAATACCTGCCAATGGATTTACACCAGCCTGTTTCTCTCCTAGATATAAAGAAACAAAACAGATAGTCAGACTTGATCATCCAGAGTAACTCAGGTTCTAGCCAATAGAAAGACCACCAGATTACCTGCGTAACGTTGTTGAATGGCTTTAACTTTTTGGTTGAAGATTTTGCATCGCGAGCCACCTACAAAATGAAAAATCCAAAGCCAAGAATCCTCAACAAAACATAATAATATTGAACTATGCTCTCATATTTACAAAACATGGTTGAGTCAAAGTGATAACAAGAGATGCAAATTCTACTACTCCCACTCACCTGTTGTTATGTCAAAGGGTTGTGGGTCGCTGCTCTAAAGTAATCCTAGAACTTCTTCACCAACGTTTTTGCTCCAGATTCCATTAAATAACTCTGCAATGGCTCACTCTTACTGAAAATAATGGGAATCATGCCTTGTCTTACTGAAATGTTCAAAGAAATCTCATGAGCACTATTTTAACAGTAGCTAAGATCACTCAGGGACAGCTCGATATCTGCACAATAAAGTAAATTACTCGCAAATCAAGCATCTAAACAAAGATCATAAAAACCATATGAGCTTTGGAAGATCGTAATTAAAAAACACTTGAAAGAAAACCACATGTGTCTATGTAAGATCTGAAAATTGATTGATGAAACAAATGACCACAAAAATCGATATATGTTCATGGCAGATAAAAATACCAAAGAAAGTGAGTGAAACCTGGCGATAAAAAATTGTTAGTGGAAACAATGTAACACAACAACAAGGAGGAAAAAAGACGATTGAAGTAAATAACTCTAAGGGATAACGAGCCCCAGTTTCATAGTTTGTGATAACAATTGAAGAATATCACATCAAAGAAGGAGATAAGAAGTGTTTTAGGGTTTACGCAGTTTCTTGGAAACAATCTCTGAAGAAAAAATAATAGACATGAGAGAGATTTCGAAACCCTTACAGGAAAGGAGGAATAGCAAATGCTTTTACCTCCGACCACCCAGAAAAATACATACCCATCTTCGATCCCGTGAACCTAAAGTCCCAATCTTAGCTCCTTCAGCTTGATTCTGCCATAGATTACGCTGGGTGTCTCCTCGTTGACTCGATGGCGCTGTTATTTACCGAACCACCCCCTCCGATTTAAGAAACTTCCTCCTTCATTAGGTCTTCTTCCACATCTAGAGAGACGGCGGAGGCTATGATTCAAAGCTCGGATTGACGGAGTAGCCAGTGGTAGAAACAGATGAGCAAGCCGGAGATGGCTACAGAGAAGGTTAGAGACTAGAGGAAATTTTCCAGATCCTAGAAAAAGACTAGAGAAATAAAAAAGATTTTTTTTTTTCTTAACATCATGAAATGAGTTTTTTTTCTTAACATGTGAAGACACTTAGGAAAAAGAACCAAAACCAAAATATTTCCCTCTAAATGTTACTGCTCAATTGCATGCCAGAAATTAGGCTCCAAATCCCTTTTTTTCGTTTCCTGCTTAGTGAAAATACGGTTTAGCTTTAATATAATGCTACAATAGATTACTCCACCCTAGCATACCCTCTACAATAACACTTAGAGAAAACGTACTATCATTATGTGCTATCAATGTCCATATTTTTTGTAGTGAATGGTACATAGGAAATCTCCATTGAAAGATGCAACTATAAATCCAAACACCTTCCATGGTAACAAGACTCAATACCCTGAAGGCACCGTTAGAACCATGAACCATCAATTGAAGTAAGAAGACGATACAATCTTCACTATAGAAAGGGAACTCCTGCCCTAAGATTCATCTACCGTGCTACTATCAAGACATTAATGACATATGTGGGCCAATACTCATATAGTAATATTCTAAATGCATTTTTTCATGTTTTATCAACAAAAGCAAGATAAATAACTATACTGAATTATCTCATTCTTCCTATCATTTTGTAGAACTGAGCATGAATCAATTTCACAAATTTACCCTAACACTTCAGACTTTAGCCATTAACAAGTCGAAGAAAGAAGTAAGATACAAGAACTCTTAGTCTTTAGATTGTCTTTTTCTTGAACGCACATACTATAAGCTTGTAACTATAATTAACATATTTAAGCAGAATACTGAGGGTATGTACATATTCATAAATTTGTATATGATTGTTTTATGAAAAATAAAGAGTCATATCCTGCATAGTATAGGTAACATACTAACACACATAAGTCACATATAGACATGAATCTTGAAAAGGATGAGTTACCAAAAAAAGTTATTACTTATAAAGAGATTAACGAAGCATTATGGAGTATGCAGAATTCAAATCGAAGCATGATCATCGTCTGGTGATGACAGTAAATAGTTTGTATAACGTAAGATAAAACCTCATATGGCTGAGCAAGATCAGGGCATATGACATCAACCATGCTCACAAGCATTTTCAATTTAGCAGTATTTCGAGTGTAAGGACCCATTCCCGAGATCATACTTAAGCCTCAACTTAAAAAACCGAATAACATGAAGTAGTAGTCTTTGAATTCATAAATAACTTTTAAAGAAAATCAAAATCCCAAAAGATGACACCACCGGATTCCTACTACTTGTCCTCCTTGTTCGTATCTACAAAAGAGGGGTGGATAATTGAGATTACTCAGTGAGGGTACGTTCTAGGAACCTACATACTCATATCAAAACAAACAAGCATTCAACACAGTCACAAACTAATAAGGACTAGCATGCGACAACAAAAACAACTAGACCTCTAAGACCTATCACACGCCCCCAAGGGTTTCTCCCCAAACCCCTTTCGCTGCATTTCCTACGGGCGCCCAAACCGGGCTACAATCCATAGCTCCTATGTGACTACTCGGTCACAGCCTCGTTGGCTCATCTCAAAACTGTTTGTCCTCCGGTCCCATAGTCACTTATTCCCGGACTTGGCATGACTTGATTTTACCGGCGCCACATTTCCCATCCCTACACGACCACACCTGTTCTCGGTGTTACAACCACACACACCAATCATTCACTTTACCCAATCACCTGGTCTCATTCAATCATTACATGCATCTCATCATTACTATTCACACAACCGGTTTATCATTTAACAACCTAACATGTCTAAGTGCTTTTATCACGTCAACACAAATCAACAACTAGATCTAATAATTTCATCAAGCAATCAATATATAAATATAAACCTTAACTACGCCTTGACTTTATTAACAAGGAACTGCTACTTGAGGGCTTGCAGGACATGAAAAAAGTTCATGGTCGGGTCCTCACCTTGACCTTTCTCGACGTTATAGATCCATATCTAGAAGAAGAAGAATATTTCTACATCACCACCTCCGTATTTGTACTCTCACACTCAACAAGAATGAGAAAAGGTATTAGAGATCATATATATCAGACTCAGTGACAAATCATGGAGAAGAAAGAGATCGAAGGCTTACTTTTTAGATATGATGAACAACAACAAAAGATGGTAGAGGAGGAAGCAAACCAGAGATGGTGGCATAGCATGGACGGCATCGGTGTTGGTCGTCAGAGTGGTGGCCGACAGCTATGGTTTGGGTCTTGACGGCTCAACGGTTCGGGATCTCCGTAGGGCTTCGCTACGATTTCTCTGATGAAAAAAGGAGAAGGGGGCTCTCTTATTTATAAGAAAAGGGGATGGAAAATAACTAGAGTTTTCCCCCTTCGGACCTCCAACAAGTGGGCCTTCTCTTGGCCAGACCCAAAATCTTATAATTCTTCCCCACTAAATGGGAATTTGAACCTAAATTTGTGTGTCAAAACTTTAAACCCAAAGCATTTCAAACCTAGATGGGTCCACTGATTCCAATAAACAACTCGGCACTATGCAATTCACTGGTTCCCTTATACATTTCGGTTTGTTGATCCCCACCGAGATCCAAACGTCTTCTTAGATTTTATCTCTTTCCTATCAAACGAAGACCATCCATGTTTTTATCCCATAACTACCACTTCCTTGTGGTGTAAAACTCAACATTCCCTTCTGACTACTGATACATCATGACACACCTATGCAATGGCTTTTGAAGAATCAACTTAAGTCCTCTATAAACTTGTAAAAGACCGACACACAAAACTACAGTGAAATAAGACATCCGTTATGGCATTCCAACCGACATGCTACCACATCGATTCTATCCAACCACAAATGACCCCATGTATCATAATCACAACATCTTTAACTTAAATCCCAAATTGATTCTCCAAAAGCGTTTTCATCCTCATGTGCCTTTCATCTCTTATGCAAATTATAATCACTACCACGCTTGTCGGCGTTACCTCTGATGTTCATGTACCTCTTCCACCATTTCATAAATCAGCTCCTCATCAAGAAATTCTCTTTGCTAAGCGGTTCCCTGGACCATCTATGGCTTTAGATCTGGTCTCCTTCACTTTGGTCCAACAAAAGGGGTCCAACATGGTCTCCCATACAAGCCTTGTATAAAGAATTCCATATGCTCAAGGGATAGATGTTATTGTCAGTGTATTCAACCATTGGTAGGTACCTTCCCACTTTTCTTTCTGTTCCAACACCTAAGCGTAAACCAAGATTGATCACCATGTTCTTGGCAATCCAGCAACAAACTATGTCGTTACTATGTCATGTTTTCATTCTGGTACATGTAACCCTTGCATGAGTTCTCTATGTATTCACCCTTCTATTTTTCTCATCTAACAAACCTTAATTTGTGAAATCCATATAGCGTCATCATTCTTTAACCCGAATAGTGGCGGTCCTCCTTTGATCCTGATACATCTTTTTACTGCCCATATGTACTGCGACCAGTGAGCTTGTTCCAAAGCTTCCTGTTCATGGTTGTACTTGACCATGGGCGTGGTACACAAGTGTACTTGTCACGGTCACCATAAGCTCCAGTTGTGTTGGTGAATACTACCAACGGTATTCTAGACCGAGTTAGTACTAACCTAGTATTTGATTCAACCGTTCCTTTAGCTTCACAAAGCCCTTGATGCAAGCTTCTGTCCATGTTAACTTGACATCAATTCCTATCAATAACATTGCTCTGGTGGTAATCCTGACATAAACCTTCGGCAGTATCACGTAAATAATTAGAAAACCCAGACCTTAATAGCACTCTTAGTGACTTCCAACCATTGATCACCCCTTTTGTCTCATGTTCAGGTCTTCCTCGGGTGAAGATATACTTTATGGTCTCATCACTTCCTCCCAATATACATAAGACTTCCAAATCTTGAGTGAAAACACAACGACAACAAGTTCCAAATCATGGGTCTGGTAATTGACCTCATGTTTCTTCAATTGCACTGATGCATAAGCCGCCACTTGCCCATCCTGAATAAGCACACATCCCAGTCATGTCCCAGAAGTGTCTGAATAGACTATGTACGCCATCTGTCTTTGGTAATACTAGTACTAGTGCATCAATCAGTTGTTTCTTCAACCTTGCAAGACTCTTAACACATGCTTATGACAATATAAACTTCACATCCTTTCCTGTCAATATTGTCATAGGGTTAACAATACTTTCAAATCATTTCACACACTTCCCGTAGTAAACTGTCAAACCTGCAACCACTCAACCTAGCGAGCAAATTATCCTCACACAAATTATTCAATCTACACCAAAGTACCCGATACACTCTTCATGCAAAATATACTAAATCTTGTTCAATGATCACTACCGCACACTTATCCCAATGATCTTGAAAACATCACTCATCCACTTCATAAAAGCTGGCCATGCATCAGTTGAAAAATCATGTCATTCTTCTTTTCAGAAGGACATGCAATCCTCAAGATAAGCTACTGGGTTGAACAAATCCTTTCTTTACCAAGTCTTCTAGCCCCTCCTTCAAATCAACAATTTTGGCAATGCTAACAAATATAGTTCAATTGACTCGGTGCCATCTTGGGTTCCACTCTACGACATCTCTGTTAAGTGAGGTTCTTTGTAGTGGCTCGAATACGTCCACATACTCGGCTATTACAATGATATGTCAAGTCCTATGGCTTCCCCTTCAAAATACACATCATTCCCCTTTCCACTGGAATCTTCATATTTCAACGTCAAGATAGTATATCCATATCCTAATCCTTATTCCATTAAAGACTATCTTCATCTGCTATCGAGGAATCTGAGTACATGCCCCCAATACCTTCCATTAATGTATGGTGCTTTGTCTCTGATCTATTTCTAAGATCTCTTCATATCCACTCAACTCTAACTTCCTCAAGTTTCTCGTTTAAACCAAAACACTAGTATCACTAATACACTGCCACATCTCTGAAGATTGGATACATTTCCAAACACTTATTCATCCTAGAACCCCTTTTTCCTTTTACAACTCTTCTAGAGTTCTTCCTCTAGTCCAACCTCTTTTACCACATACCTTTCCACCAACTTATTGAGGCCTTGATATTTATCCACACTATAACAATTCCTAAGTTTGATCATCATCCTTCTCTGAAATCGGCTAGTCAGCTCACATTGCTCCATGTACTGACCCGCAAACCCTCTTAAATGATTGAAATCTTCTCATACTCTTTCACATTCCTAGTCTTTTGGGAACGTCTTGGAATTTACTTTTCATCTCATCACTGGCCTCCAACAGAAAGTACATTTTCTAAAGTCTTTAAGATAACAATCTAATTCATTTCAAAATTTCCTTGCTCACCATCCATGACTCTCTTCCACCATAACTTAACGGAAAGGTCCCTTCAAAACTTGACGGACATCTAGCTACAAAAAAAAATTCAACTTCTTGCTCTAGTTTTTACATTGGTAGCATACGCTTCCCCTCCGAAGAGGTCCATCTTCAGGCTCTTCATGTGCCTCATCACTTTATATTATAATGGTCCTTACACTTGCATATGCAAAGAAGGTTGTTGCGGATTCAAAGACACTCTCAAAGAAGGTGGCACAACTCCAGCTCTGATTATGATACCTTCCCTGACATATGACCTCCATAATTCTCAAGATACCTCTAACCTTATTAAAAATTTATGGTATGCATCACCACTTGCCCATCCTCCAGAATCACATATGTTGGGTTATCTCATGTATGACTCTTCATCAGTATGACTCTCATTCACACTTCTGCCTCGGTAGTACGAGGTTATGTTTTGTGTAGGTGCTGAGATGCTCCATGGGCGGTAGTCACTGCCTTCACAACTCTCGCGTTCCTTGGTGTGATGGCTACGAAAAAATGATTAGAAGATAACTTACTAACTAACAGAACAAAGAAGCCCTAGGAGCTTCGGTCTTTGTGGTGCCTTAACACTAATCTTTTGAAAACTCCCATTTAAGAAAACATTTGCAATCTTTGAAATTCAAATATAAAACACCCAATGTCTACACCTACCCACCCGGACAGTACCAATTGGGTTTAACCTGGCTCTATTTCCAAACTGTAAGAACCCGTCCCCCAAGATCATACTTAAATCTCACCCACTTTCCATTCAACCCAAAACATTATTTTATTCAATTAAAACCAAAATCTTACATAACTCAACTAAACGAAAACCAAATAACATGAAGTAGTAGTTTTTGAATTCAAAAATAACTTCTAAAGAAAACTGAAATCCCAAAAGATGACACTACTAAGTTCCTACTTTCCGACCTTCTCGTTCATACCTGCAAAAGAGAGGGGTGAATAATTGAGATTACTTAGTGATGGTAGGTTTTAGGAACCTACGAACTCATATCAGAACAAGCAAACATTAAATACAGTCACAAACTAATAAGGACTAGCATGAGACAAACAACAAGCAACCTAGATCTCTAGAAACCTATCGCACGCCCCCAGGGGTTTCTACCCAAACCCCCTTCGATGCATTGCCTACGGGGGCCCAAACCATGCTATAATCCATAGCTCCTATGTGACTACCCGGTCACGGCCTCGTTGGCTCATCCTTACATTGTCCGTCCTCTGGTCCCATAATCACGTATGCTAAGACTCGGCATGACTCGATCCTATTCCCCATCTCCACATTATCACACCCGTTCTCGGTTTCACAACCTCACACACCAACAATTCAGTTTACCCAATCACATGGGTTCATTCAATCATTACATGCATCTCATCATCACAATTCACACAACCTGGTTTATCTTTTAACAACATAACAAGTCTAACTGCTTTTATCACATCAACACAAATCAACAATGAATCTAACATTTTATCAAGCAATCAATATAAATCTTAACTATGCCTAGACTTTATTAACAAGGAACTGTTCCTTGAGGGCTCACAGAACATGATAAAGTTCAAGGTCGGATCCTCAACTTGGCATTTCTTGACGTCATATATCCAAATCTAGAAGAAGAAGAAGATTGGTACATCACCACCACAGATATGTACTCTCACAGTCAACAAGGATGAAAAAGGTATTAGAGATGATATCTATCACACCCAGTAACAAATCATGGATAAGAAGTAAGGGAAAAATAAGATCGAAGGCTTACTTTTCAGATCTGGTGAACAACAACAAAAGATGGTAGAGTATGAAGCAAATCAGAGACAGTGGTGTAGCATGGCTGGCGCGGTGGTGGTCGTCGGAGGTGATGGCTGGCGGCTAGGGTTGGGTTCTTGACAGCTCAACGGCTTGGGATCTCTATAAGACTTCACTAGGATTTTTCTAATGGGAAAAAGGAGAAGGGAACACTCCTATTTATTAGAAAAGGGAGAGGAAATAACTAGGATGTTCCCCTTTTTGCACCTCCAATAACTGTATCTTCTCTTGGGCTTGGCTCGACTCTTCACTTGCACTAACTGTATCTGATCTTCATCATCTTCTTCCTCCTCAATACTTATCTATGCTCGTTCTTATTTCTTCGAACGACAATATCTTAAAAAATGTCCAATATTTCCACAGTTGTAACATTCTTTATGGTTCCTTGAACCTCTTTGCTGATCAGCCATGTTCGGTTTCTTCCAACAGTCAGCTTCCGTGTGGTTGTTTCTCTTACAAAACTCACACCACCTTTCTCCATATTTTGGCTTATAATCAAAACTTTTTTCCTTTTTGCCGAACATTAAAAGCGCCTTCTGCCATGTTCTGACTTTGGTTTTCCACACGTTTTTATGTGCCTGAGAGTTCCTACTAATCTGTTACTGACAAGGAAGTCAAATCTTTTGTTTGCTCCTCACAATGCTATCAAATCGTTCTGGGAGAGAGATGGGAATTTTCTGGATAATTTGATAGTCTGACTTCTCTTCACCATGAACTTTCAATTTATTTCCAAAACCAATTAATTTGTCAGTGAAAAATTTATGTTCAAGTTTTCATATTCTGTTCTTAACGATTGCAGTTTGATCAATCGTACTTGTGGACTTCCTTGGAATTCAGATTTCATAGCATCCCACAATTCCTTTGAAGTAGTTTCTGGTGCTATGCGAGAGAATATTTGATCAGATACATCAGTTTGAAGAATTTGTAGTGCCATCTATCTTGTAATGATGCTTCTTCCAATTATTTTTTCAACTAGAAATTTTCCTGCACCATGTGCAGAAGTAATAATTTAAACAATAATAAAATTTGATTTTTCTTAAAAATAATTTATATTTTGATATTATTATTTTGATATTTTAAATTCATCGATAAAAAATGCAATCATAACTATTTTAAAATTTTGTTTCATTTGTTTTGGTTTATTTATTTTAATTTTTTTTAATAAAATCAGAATTATATTTTATATAAATAAGATTTTTATTTATAATATATTATATTTAATGATTATTTATTTTATATTATCTTTTAATTTAAAGTATGTCTATATTTAAATGTATAACTTTTAATAAATTTTTAATCCCTCGTATGCTATAACATTGGTTAGCTTAACACTATCGTCGTCATAACTATACGTCCACTACCCGTTGTTTCAACGAAACTAATGATTAGCCTCATACAAAAGGTGATTTATCCGAAAAATCATAAAAATCATCTAAGTCAGAAAATGGCACAAGAAGGTCCAAACATGACAAAGGGCTACTTGCAAACTCTAGACGAGAAAGAGCCAATTTGCTGTTAAGGTTTACTTAGTCTTCGAAGAAATAAATGAGAAAAAGAGATAAACGTCAAGTTTCTGGATAAATATAAAAATAAGAAGCAAAAAGGAAAATTTTCATGAAAGGATAAACTCGAATCGGGGCATAACAGAAAAAATGCAATCGACCCTGGAGGAGTATATAAAGAAATCCAGGAGAAAACGCAAAAGGACCCCGAGACTTAGACCTAGGACACTCCTGTTAGCTCTAGAGAATTTAGGACTTAGGCGGCTATACTAGAAAAGTTCATACTTAGAATGTTTTTTGCTTGATTCTACGATTCTCATTGTTAGCACTTCTTTATTCGAGCTTGTTCTCGGTAATACTCTATAACTTTATTCATCTTAATCAATAAAAATGCCTCAACGCAATTCTCAATTGATATTTTGTTGTCTCTTTGTTTTTTGTATTTGTGTGTTTGCACAGATAATCCGGATCCTCAAGGAAAGTCGAGAATCTTGGCTTTCCTCCATTAACTAAGTTGACAGTGTGAATTTTGGTTACCACAGTTTGGCGCTAGAAGGAGGAGAGATCGGATTCTCTAGCACTAAAAACACCGAACGATCAGGAAGCAACATGTCTGATCAAACCAGCAGCGATATCATCTTCTCCAAAGAAAGAGCAACGGCCGAACATGTCAAACCTCGGAACGATCTCCTTGTCATAGAACTGAAAATCGTGAATATCAATGTCGCAAGGGTATTAATCAACACTGGAAGTTCATCTGATATTGTCTTCAAAAGAACCCTCGAGAGAATGGAAGTTAACTTATCTAAAATCACGGAAAGTCCAATCCCGTTGGTAAGACTCTCAGGAGAAGCTACTGTGACTCTCGGGTCAATTAGCCTCGCTGTTAAAGCTGGGAGCATCACAAAAGTCGTAGAGTTTTTAGTCATCGATCGCCATGCGTCATATAACGCAATTGTAGGCACCCCATGGCTAAACTCTATGCAAGCAATCCCATCTACATACACATGGGCCTTAAGTTATGGATCCTACTTTGCTAACTACTTTGTTGTGGATCCTACTTTGTTGTGGCACAACAAAGTAGGATCCATAACTCATCAAAGTAGGATCCATAACGGAAGTCAAGTACCCAGACTGGTTCGCAAACCACGTCGTGGTATAAAAAGAAAAGCAGAAAATGGCGAGTATGCGTTGATTTCACCCATCTCAACAAGGCTTACCCTAAAGACAGCTGTCCGCTGCCGCATATCGACTGAAGCAGGAAAAAGGGAAGCTTGCTTGGGCCACTGAAGAAGAAGAATATTGAGGAATTGGCTTAACTAGCGTTCTGGGAGAATCTAGTCTCTTTCCCAATTAAGGAAGACGGAAATGACTGGTGCCAGTTGAAAGCTTGATTCTTCTCCAGGGTTTTCTTGGTACAGTGCCACCCCTCACACTGACCGTACTTCCGGAAAACACCTAGGACATGGATTCTATATGAACCAAAGTTTGGTAGAAGTGACAACAGGAAACAAACTCCTATATTTCATGGACGCCTTTTAAGGGTACAATCAAATAGTGATGAATTCCGACGATCAAGAAAAACTGTGTTCATTACAGACTGCAAAACATATTGCTACAAAGTAATGCCGTTCGGACTTAAGAACGCATGCGCAACTAACCAACGACTCGTTAATCGTATGTTCTCTGAGCAACTCGGAGAGACTATGGAGATTTACATCGACGATATGCTTGTCAAATCTCTGAACGAGAAGGACCACATCACCCACCTACAAGAATGCTTTCAACGATTGAACCTCCATAAAATGAAACTTAACCCGAAAAAAATGCTGATTCGCCATAGCATCAGGGGAATTCCTAGGCTACCTTGTCACGTACCGCAGAATTGAAGCTAACCCAAATCAAATCAACGCATTGATCAAAATGGCCTCTCCAAAGACCAAACGTGAAGTTCAAAGGTTAGCCAGGAGAGTCGCGACACTTAATCATTTTATTTCGCGATCAACGGATAAATTCTTGCCGTTCAACAAAAATTTGAAAGGGAATAAAAAAATTGAGTGGTCCGAGCAATGCGAAAAGCTTTCCAACAGCTAAAGCATTACTTGGCAACTCCCCTAGTTCTCGCAAAACCCATAGAAGGAGAACCCATGTTCATGTACATAGCACTATCGGCAACAGAGGTAAGCGGCGTCCTAATTAGAGAAGAGTGCAGTGAACAAAACCCAATTTTTTACGTAAGTAAAATATTGCTGGACACTGAAACGCGGTACCCGCTAATGGAAAATTTGGCACTCGCTGTCATGACATCAACTCGAAAATTGAGGCCCTATTTCCAATCTCACGCGATAATAGTCCTCACTACTTTCTCACTACAAACAATCTTCATAGCCCTAGCCAATAAAAAAGGCTAGCCAAATCGGCAATCAAATTAAGCGAATGCGATATCGAATATCAAACAAAACTCTGTGCAAAATCTCAAGTACTTACGGATTTCTTAGTGGAATTACCCATCGAAGATATGACAAACAAGGATACAAACTCTACCTGGCTTCTTCATGTCGACGGATCTTTGCTAACCAAGTCTCATGGATTGGTGTTCGCCTCACATCTCCGACTGGGGAAATTTTAGAACAATCATTCCAACTAGATTTACACGCTTCAAATAATGAAGCTGAGTATCAAGCGCTCGTTGGAGGACTACGACTAGCTCATAGCCTCAAAAAATGCAATATCCATACTTATTGAGATTCTCAGCTAATCGCAAGTCAATATAGCGGGAATACGAAGCAAAGGACGAAAGGATATATGCATATATGAAACTCATCCAGAACCTAGCTCATGATTTTGACCAGTTCGCTCTCACATGGATCCCCCACTCAGAAAACATCCAATCAAATGCTTTGGCAGCCTTAGCATCAAGTTTTGACATGGGTCTCAAAAGAATAATCCCCGTCAAATTCATTGAGCACCTAAGCATAGGACCACCGATCGTCATCAACTTAATTTAAGCACACAATGACGACGTCGAAGAAATCAAAACCCGGTCCAAAGAAAATTCGAAACAATCCAAATATGGTTGCGATAAGCCATGTCTGGAAACAATTCTGTCCTACATCATCGATGGGACACTCCCTTCCAAAATTTGGGCCACTCGTAAGATGAAAACACAAGCTGCACGATACGTGTAAGTGGACGAGGAAATTTACAAATGAAAATTCTTCGGGTCACTCATGACATGCGCGGTGGGAGATTAAGCGAGAAAAATCATGAAAGAGGTCCATCCTGGATCGTGCGGAAACCACTTTGGCGGAAAGTCACTTATAGTCAAAATTAAACATCATGGTTATTATTGGCCAACAATGATCAAAGTATGCGAGAAATTCGTGCCAAAATGCGAAAAAATGTCAAATTCACGCACCAACGATCCATCAACCCGCAGAAGTCCTATCATCTATCTCGTCACCATATACGTTCATGCGTTGGTCAATGGATATTGTTGGGCCCTTGCATAACTCAAGACAAAAACGATTCTTTCTGGTTCTAACCGATTTCTTCTCAAATGGGTTGAGGCAGATTCATACGCAAGCATCAAATACGTCCAAGTCAAAGGCTTTGTATGGAAAAAAAATTATTTGCAGACACGGAGTCCCCTACGAAAATTGTAACGGACAACGGATCCCAGTTCATATCAACATGGTTCGAGGCATTCTGCAAAAAATGGAAAATACAAATAACAAAATCAACTCCCAGATATCCGCAGTGTAACGTCCAAGCCAAAACCATAAACAAAACCGTCTTGGATGGCCTGAAGAAACGCTTAAATGCTAAGAAGGTCCGATGGGCAGAAGAACTCGAGGAGTCCTTTCGTCACACTGCACAACACCAAGACGAGCGATGGGAGAAACGCCCTTTGCCCTTGTATACGGAAAAGAGTTCATGATTCTGGCGGAAGTCAAATTCCCCGGAAAACGAAGAAGATTGCTCCCCGAACGGGAAGACTTAAACATCACCATTCTGCTGGACGATCTCGACCTCGTCAACGAGCACCGAGATCAAGCCCTAATACGCATTCAAAATTACCAACAAGCAGCCGCAAAGTAATACAACTTAAACGTGCGCAATCGAAGGTGATATGGTTCTACGCAAAATCTTCTAAAACACGGCCGAACGAAACACATGTAAATTGGGGGTTAACTGTGGGGGTCAAAAATGGTAATCTCGAAACCAACGTCTAACATTTGCAATCCAGCTCTTTCGAAAACCTTGCTAGATAACTTTGGAAAAGCCCAGAAACAAGTTTTGAAACAACGTTCCACGAGCCAATCTGTCCGTCCAAGGACGGGGATATTCCATGAGCCAAACCACCCCACTCTAGAGCGGAGAAGACCCAAGGTCAACTCTGCCCTAGAACGGGGATGTCGCTTACCAGACCATCCCACCCTAGGGTGGAGACGATCCACGGATCAGTCCATCCGCCCTAGGGCGGAGACACTCTATGACTCAAGCCTTCCCATCCAAGGACAAGCCATATATTAACTCTCAAAGTCCTGGTCAAATGAACCCTCGTTTCATCTTTATTGGATTTACCATTGGATTTTTTTCGATAAAAAACGTAAAACTTATCTTTTGTAAAAATATCATCCCTCGTATGCTATGACATTGGTTAGCTTAACACCATCGTCTCTATAACTATACGTCTACTACCCGTTGTTTCAAGGAAACTAATGACTAGCCTCATACGAAAGGCGATTTCTCTAAAAGAAATCGTAAACATACGTCTAAGTCAGAAAATGGCACAAGAGGGTCCAACATGACAAAGGCCCACTTGCAAACTCTAGACGAGAAAGAGCCCATTCGCTGTGACGGTTTAGTTAGTCTTCAAATAAATAAATGGGAAAAAGAGATAAACATCAAGTTTCTGGATAAATATGAAATCAAAAGAAAAAAGGGAAACTTTGTGAAAGGATAAACTCGGATCGGGGTATAACGGAAAAACGCAACCGACCTTGGGGGAGTATATAAAGAAAGCCAGGAAAAAAACGCAAAAGGACCCAGGGACTTAGACCTAGGAGACTCTTGTTAGCTCTAGAGAATTTAGGACTTAGGCGGCTAGATTAGAAAAGTTCATACTTAAAATGTTTTCTGCTTGATTCTACGATTCTCGTTGTTAGCACTTCTCTATTCAATCTTGTTCTCGGCAATAATATGTAACTCTATTCATCTTAATCAATAAAAACACCTCAGTGCAATTCTCAATTGATATTTTGTTGTCTCTTTCTTTTCGTATTCGTGTGTTTGCGCAAATAATCCGGATTCTCAAGGAAAGTCGAAAGTCTTAGCTTTCCTCCATTAACTAAATCGATAGTATGAATTTCGATTCCCACATCCATCACATCAAGAAATGACAGAGGAAAAACTTTCTCTAAATTGCACATTAAGATGAAGATATTCTCATCAAGTTTTCTGATGACATCTTCAGTTAAGGTAAGTGTGCTAAGATCTCTGAAAAATGCTCTAGTGCCTGAAAATATTGTACAAGTAATGTAAGATATTTTTTATAACAATATTCTATAAGTTTTGTTCAACAAAAAGTAATTACTTTGTTACCTGCAAGTGCTTCATGAATATTTTTTGGAAGCAACTCCGTAAATACAAATGGTAGTAGTCGTTGCATAAACACGTGACAGTTATGACTATTCATATCTGAAAACTTTTGCCCCTGCTCAACATATCTTGATAGATTTGAAACGTACCTATCAGAAAACTTCACATCTGATGCAACCTAGTTGAGCAACGCCGCCTTTGCTTATGCTGACAATCTGAAAAATGAAACCGGAATATGCCCAATGTTTTTAATATGCAGCTCACTCTTAGCACATAATGCAGTCATGTCCAACCTTGAGTTCTTGTTACATTTTGTTTTTTTCGGAGACATTCAGTAATGTATTGATGATATTGTCAAAGAAGTTCTTCTCTATATGCATCACATCAAGATTGTGTCGCAGAAGCAAATCCTTCTAGTATGGAAGTTCCCAAAATATACTCTTCTTGTGCCAATTATGTTGTGTCCCGTAACCATCAACCAATAACCCCCTTTGCGGACTGGTTATAGTGCACCATAATAATCAACATCGTTCTCGATTTCCTCTCCATATAAATATGGTGGAGCAGTGTCCCGTGCAACCTCTTTTGATTGAAACAATGTCTTGTTTCTTCTGTATGGATGGTTAATGGGAAGAAATCTCCGATGACAATACAACCAAGACGTTTTCCTACCATTCTTCAGCTGAAATGCGTATGTACTTCCCATACAATACATACAAGCTAGCCTCCCATGCGTCGTCCAACCTGATAACATCCCATATTGAGGAAAGTCACTGATGGTTCACAGAACAACTGCTCGCATTGTAAAGTTCCTTCTCATTGAATAATCATATGTATGCACCCATGTTTACCACAATTCCTTCAATTCTTCTATCAAAGACTGTAGAAAAACATATAGGGACCTCTTTCCATACACATCTCTGGTGAAAGGTGGTAAGGCGTCAGGATGACTAGCGAAAGCGAGTATTGTCTTCCATACATTCCAAAATGACTAAAGCCGTATATGCACATCCCAAGATAAATATTGTGTGGGGGGGGGGAGGTTCTTACAAAATCAGGGTGCACCGAATTCAAGTGTTTCCACGCTTTTGCATCTGAGGGATGATTGATCTCGCCTTTCTTCTGAGTATATTCTGTATGCCATCTCATCGTTGTTACAGTCTTTTGAGATTGATATAATCTCTTCAGCCTATTGGTAATAGGTAAGTACCACATCCGCTGGTATGGTACCCTATTGCGCCCACATCCTTGCGGTTTAAATCATGACTTCTTGCAAAATCGACACTCTAACAAATCTGCATCTTTTCTCCAGTAGATCATACAGTTGTCTATACACACATCTATCATTTCCGAAGGTAAGCCAAGACTATGAACCAGTTTCTAAATTCCATAATAAGATTCAGCAGACTGATTATCTTCAGGCAAATACTCTTTAAACAACTCAGCTCATGCATCTATACAAACTTCAGGTAAGTTATTATCAGTATTGATATTCATTATTCTAGATGCCAATGACAATTTAGAAAGACCTTCTCTACAACCTTCATAGAACATTTTCGCATCCAAGTTAGGTTCTTCTACATTTTCTACTTCTTCAGCAACTACTGATGTTGTTTCACGAAATATATATGTAACCATATTATGCATCCTATTATGATCTACCACATGATCTTCCTAAGTATAAATACTTTCAAGATGCAAATGACTCGGGTCTTCCCTATTACCACCATCTTTAAAGTGAGTACTACTACTAGCTTCATCATTCCTACTAACACTCTCTCCATGGTGGAACTAAATATAGTAATATGGGGTAAATCCTCTATTCACTACAAGCAAACTTGGTATTCTTGCACTTACAACAGAGACATAACATTTTACCGGTTCTTGCGTGATAGGTGTTTTCCGGCCTGATACATGAATATCTCTGCTCAATTGAGAAATTCCTCTATCACTGCTCTCGCAGAGTTTTTATGTGCATACATCCAACTCCGGAGCTTGTAGATATTGCTACCATGAGACTTTTTTTTTCTCTGTTTTCTTTTTTTTATGCATCTTTAGAATGAGAGAATACAACATATTTATAGAAATTTTTTGAATTTGGTAGGTGAGAATGTTGCATCGCATTTACTAATTTAGAAAATTTAGTACCAATTAACAACTATACATACAAATATTTATCACATTTTTCTCATTAACCTTTTCAAATTCTCGTAACTTTGTCATTAGTTAGATGCAACATTTTTTATGTTAATTAGTCGTAATATAACAATAACATTACGACGAATAGTAGCTGTCGTCGTAAGGGCGACAAAATTTTACATATAATTTGTGACAAAACCAGTTCGTCGAAATTTTATGTCTTCTTACGATGATTACAGATTTTTCCGTAACCTCGAAACAATGTCGACAAAAAATTTACGACGACAACAGAGTTGTCGTAATGCCTAGTCGTTATGGTTGTATTTTCTTGTAGTGTCCATCCTATCAAAAACATCAATGCATCATAATCTTAAGACTCTTGCCAACTCTGAGATGACCAACCAACTATTTGAGTATTATATGAGGCTCCAAAGTGTTATACTCTTCACAAAGCATGTTGATAACATCATTCACCGAGACATTGAACTCCTTAGACTGTGGACTATTCATAATTTTATCAAAGTAAAGACCAAAAATTTTCATTTTATTGTTTGAGTCAAAGACATTTGCAACAATCAAAAACTTTATTAATTTCTTTTAGACTATCCCAATACTTATCAGACTTTTCTCTCATAACCATAGCCTTTTTCCTAAGCTTCTCATTCGGACTATTACTTAATGTAATCAGATTCTTTTATATAGCTACAATATCATTGTAAAACTTGTAAGAACTTGCAGAGTTAGATGCATAGACAACTAAAGTTGAGTTATAAAATATTACCAATAACTTAACCTAATTCTTAACTTTATCTCAGTCCTTTGACATAAGTGGTTAAAGTCTCTTCTTGGCTTCAACATTCTCTTGAAAGTGATCATTATAAAGCTTGTCCTCAACTTCCATTCTATCAAAGACTGACATGAACTTCAAAACTCTTGTTAACATAAAGTAGTTTGAATTCCATTGTGTCTTGCAGTCCAAAGAGAAGCTCCCTCTTCTCATACTTGCTAACTCAACCTTTTGCTCAAAACATTCAACTCTTTTAGAAGAAACTCTCACATATTATGTGGCATTCCTAATGGCACACACACTTGTATCCACCTCTAGCATACCATCTCGCACAAAGTTGATGATATGACCACAACAACTTAAATTCAAAACTCACATCCTAATACTAATGACTCATGTCTTAATGAGTTGAATGCTTCCCTAAACATTTTAGAACATTAGTGTTGGCAATGGCTTTGTCTATTTTTATTGTGAACACCTTCATTATTCTCCATTCAGCCATACATTCAAGAAGAACGAAACATATTGTTGCCCCTCTATGATCCACAACATGCTTCAAACCAATGATGATCTTTCACGTTTTCAATTAACATCAATGAAGTGTGTTATTATCACCATGTAACTAACTTTTGTACTCAGTGCAACCCAAGTATTTGTGGTCAGAGAAACTGTTTGCTTTCTACCACTAATCATCATCATCAAATCTGATTTCCTCTTTGCATAGATTTCACCAATGTCCCTCGTTGCTGTTCTTCGTGAATGTGGCTTATTTAGGTTAACTTTATTGCAAAAGTATCTCTATCCCAAACCATCAACAAACGCTAGTGGAGATTCGTATATGAGAAGTATCTCATTAGTAGATTCTCTTGCTATTTCATTGGAAACCCTTGAAAGCTTCAGTTGACCACCAGCATCACCATCATCACTTTCTGTATTTAGAATATGCTGAGTCTAAAATTGGCTTTGTACCGCTATATGGTGTTCTTTGCAGATTTAAAGGTGGTTTTCCAAACAAGAAGTTCCATTAAATGATGCACAATACATAACTCTACCACAATAGTTACAACTGCATTTGTTTTTATTTTTCTTCAGTCTTGTGTAATGATCCCAGACTTTCAACCTTGTACTTGTATTATTCTTCTTTCATCGACTACCAGATGGAGCTGACTTGAAACTTCCAACCTTGTACTTCTGTAATGATCTCAAACTTTCAACCTTGTACTTGTATTTTTCTTCAGGACTAATTGTTCCAAACTTCTCTCCATTTCCCTGAAATTCATCATCATCTCTTTTATTTCATTTCAGTTTGAGGTAATGAAGAATGCATCTCCATTCAACAAATCAAATAAGATTTACACAGACTCAGAAAGTCACAATCACAATTAAAAAAACAAATAATCATCTCTTTTAAGGGTTTGACATCAATCATATAAGAAATTTACACAACATCATCGATCACATAACAAATAAGTCAATAACAATCACAAGTTCATAACGATTATAGAACAACAAACACAATATGGAAAGTGAAATAGACAATCAAACCTTTGATTAATTCATGGACGAACCTGAGAGAGGATATGTCAGAGAGGGAGAAGAACTTCTTATATGATGTTTGAAATTGAAATGTTAAACTTTCTAAGGGATTACAGTTTTCCAAATTAATATATCACAACAACAATTGGAGAAGTCGAGAATCGAGACACACATATGAAATCAAAATCGTCTTCTTAGTTTTCTTTTTCTTCGAGGACCGAGGCTAAGAAGTGTAGAGGTAATGATATAAGTATAATCAGATGATCCATATGGTTCTAGATTTTAACCCGATCCGAACCAGAAACCGAATCACATTAGAATGAGAGCATATCGGGTTATTGGACGAAGCAAAATTAAACCGGGTTTTGGGTCGGGTTCTACGGATCCAGTTTATATGCCCAAGACTGTGATGTCATATGGTGATATCTCACTTCTGTATTTGACAATCATTTTTCATTTAACGGTTATAAATAAATAAATTATGGATTTGGTTTAAACATGAATACTTTGACGACTTCTCATCTTCTTATTTTTTTGTGGTCTATGGTGACGTGAATTCTCTTCTCACACTTTTAACAAGTTTCTCAGTTCTTGTTCTATAGAAAGTATCTGTCACATCTTTGAAAATTTCTTTGATCAGCGGCGTACCTTGTATTTTGTAGTGCTGATGAGAAGTTTGTAAAATATTTTTTTTGGTAATGATAATCTATTGTTTTGCAAAGATCATACATTATCAATATTAATCTTGTCATTCTCTCTATTTTCCTTGGTTCTTACTGTGCCCACGTTTCTTTATCTTGTTTGTTAGTTTAGTCACTGAAGGTTACAAATTTTTGTGGCAATACCTTCTCTCGACTTCAGCGATGCATGCTACATCCATGTGGTCATGTTTGGCTGGATCTACATCTACTAATTCTCAATAGATGATGAGCGTCTCCCGAGAATCAGCACTATAGGCTGGCAAAAGAATAGACCTTGAACCAATATAATCAATCAAATATGGTGAAACGAATGATCACACAAAGGTTATAGAAAATCCTTTTATTCCCTGCTGCTTAGCCCCTGTATATGATGCACCAAGCGACTTAAGGAAGTTTTGTTGTGTGTGATCACTCTCCTCACAATAGTAATATGATGTTTAAAAGAACAAAGAATTCACCAAGTTCAAAAAACTATTTTTATAAAAAGTTGAATGGTTTTAAACAGTGGTAGCTTATGATATTTATAGTATAAAATATATAGAAAAACTAGATATGATATGGGAAATCCTAAAACCTAGAAAATATAAATTTGTTTTGACTTTTGACGCAAAATTAAGCTTATTTTCAATGATTATTTGGCTGAAAATTGATCTTTGACCATCTGCCACGACTTTGGATTTGATATTATTTCAAACATTAGTTTTGTCGTTTTTTTCTTTATAACCCAAATGAGTCTGAATCTAGGATTTCTTCAAAAACCATAAGATCCCAAAACTTCTTTGAATATCTTGGATATGATTATTCATTTGTGGTTGTATGAATTGCTTTGTTGTCCATCAAAATAAGTATGGCGTTGTAGATTTTGGGATGGCTGAACTAGCTCGCTTGATTGGGTAGAAGGCTGATACAACAATCATTGATTCTAACACGGCTTCAAGGACATTCTGGCACGGCCCAAATCTTCCTCATGGTGGACTTATTATGTGAAAATACATCCTCTTGCTGACTTAAAGTTGGATCCATCATTGCCCAGTTGTTGCTTCATAAATGCTTTAGTCTGGCTGTCCGCATTAAAGATGAGCAGGTCATAATCACATTATTTCCTCCTCATTCAAGAAAATTGTTGTAAAATCTGTCTCTTCTAGAATGAATGAATTGTCTTACTCAGCTTCAACTGGAACGTTCTCTTGGGTGGTATTTGATCATTGCCTTTGTGAAACCACACATTTCTTCTTCATGGCTTAAATAACAAAAGTTGTAGCCTTTTTCATGCCTCAACAGATCCATTGGTCTATGATCATTTAAACAATAGGTTGGATCCAATTATCCCACATAAATGACCCATGGGTTTCACCTGATTTGAAATCGGTCATGTGCTTCGTTACATGAGATGCTTGTGGTTTCATGAGTGTTTCTTTATCAGCCATGTTTTGTTTGAAAAGAACCAGGATGTCCGTAACTCGCTGCTTCTATTTTTGAATGATTTGTAATGGAACAACTGCTTGATCTTCCTAGCTAGGTGCGATTGGTTCCGGTTTTGCCATTTTGAGTTTTTACATGGCAGAATTTGGCTCTTGGTTCTCTGCTCCTAAAGATTAGTGTATGGTTGTGCTCTTCCTAAGTTTCTTCTCCTTGAATGACTGAAACCATCTCTCCAATTCATCATTATGCATTGCTTCATTTCTGGCAGATTGATCCCCCACAATCGGTTTTGGGGATGGCTCTTGATCTTCCTTCTTTGTATGCTTAACTTCACACAAGTTAATCCAGAATCAGTAAAAGATCGTGTTTCCTCTTTGCTTCTAAATTGCTTCCCAAACAGGAACTTAATTTGGCATTAAATTGCTTGTTTCAATCTACCATGAGTTATGCATCAGACCATTTTTCTTATCCCATTCTCTGTTTTTGTTTGACACGATCTAACCTAATTTGCTTGTCTTGTTCAAACTACTTTTGATTGTCTTGTTCAAAATCTTTTACTCCAGAATGTCATGAATAGGAACAGAACGTGACTCTATCTTTTTTTTTTTCACTCAACCAATCGAATATGATATTTTTTAAAAGAAAAAAAAAACAATCATTTTTTCTATTCTTCTCATTGAACATTTTTTTCTTTGTGTAGGAGATGAATATATAAGAAGAGTGCACTGTATAAATGGACAACTTTAGAGTGTTGGGGTCGTACCAAATGATTGTCTCTCCCGAGAATCGACACTTTAGGGTTAGCAAACTAATAGACTTTGAACTAATAGAATCGATCAAAGGATGGTGGAACGAAATGTCACATAAAGGTTGAAAAAGCATTTGATCACCCGCTCCAAAGTTCCTGGATATGACACACCAAATAACTTAAGGATTTTTTTTTTTAGGGTCAGTCTCCTGACAACAGTAATATGATTTTCAAAGGAATGAAAGATTCAACAAGTTCAAGAGATATATTTTTTATAAAAGTTGTATGTTTATAGACAATGGTAGCCGTTCTGACCCGATTTTTTGTCCTAGTTTCAGATTTGGAATCTATTTGAGGAGTTGGAGCTCATAAATACCACTTCTCTTGTTGCTAAGGTGAGGGTTACTCCGTTTAAGTCCTGAACTAGTTTAGTACTACCATTATGAAAAGTTTAGTTTTGAAACGTGATATGTCTCTGTGAATTGAGTCTATTTGAGAGTCTTGCTTGTTTATTATTATTATTGTTTGTTAAACCAGAAATAGGATAATAGAGGATTCAACGATTGAGTGACATGATTGATGCTGAGAATTGTTATATATATATGTATATATATACTAGTCCATGTGTGGAGGTTTGCAGGGGTACATAGACGTATGTACTAGTGACGCCTGATTGTGGAGATTTGCGGGGACACATGACGTCTGTGCTAGCGATGCCTGTTTGTGGAGATTTACGGGGATACAAAGACGTTTGTACTTATGACGCCTTAGAGATTTGCGGGGTACGGTGTGGACTACTGTACTAGCGACGCATGTAGAGTTATATATGTATATCCTTATGAGGAAAATGCGGGGTGCAGAGAGAGTTATCTGTGTACTATCATCGCATTCGATTGTAGATGTCTAGTGCACTAGACATATTTGATGATTGTTCTGTGTGGTGTGATAGACACCGTGTTTGTTCATGCTAGAGCTAGACCTACATTTTTGTAGTGCTATGAACTAAGTATGAGATTTTGCGGTTTAGCATCCCATACCTCACTGAGCGACTCCCCAGTTGCTCACCCCCTCCTTCTTATCGGACCGGTGCTCCTTTTGGGCTTTCATCACTATTGGGCCTTTATCGTTTATGTCTTATTTCGTATTTCGTATTCTGTACTTTGGACTTATGTTCTATATTTCAGATGTTTATTTTCGGATTTGACTTATGATATTGTATCTACTTTTATATTATGACGTGGAGATTTCGTAATATTATTATGTTATTTTATTTTGAGTTATTTATTTATCGTAATTTTAAAAGTGGGGAGTGAGGGCGCCACAACTTCTTTAAGGTTTTATAAAGTATTTTATTCATATATATACAGTAAAAACTTTAAATAATGTTAAATAAAGTAATAAATTTATTCGATCTCAAAAAATTGGTGTCAGATATAACATAATTATGTATGATAATAAAATAATAATATTTTGAATTTTTAAGTTAAATATATGCTCCAGTTAAAATTATAAGTTAATAATTACTACAAAATAATTTTTATATAAACATAAATAAAAGCATTTTTTGTTTATTGATATTCAAAATAATTTTATCTCTAACTATATTTGTCATTTTGACATTTGGTGTTACTTTATCAAATTAAATATAAATTTGTATTCTACTATATATATTCAACAGACATAAATTATATATAAAATTGTATTTGTATTCTACTATATATATTCAACGGACACAAAATATATCAAATAATCTAATGAAAACAGATGAATGTTGAATCTATAAAGTTTAAGTAATATATAATATCACAAAAAAAATATTTTAAAAATATAAATCTATAAAGAAAAATTTACTTCAAACTAATAACTCTATAAGTTAATAAATTATCATAATCCTAAAATTATTAATTTATAAGAAATAATAATGTATGTATATATACTATTTACCTAAACAATGTTTAGTTTAAACATAACTAGAGTTTATCAATTTAATTTTAAATTTATAGAATTAACAGTCACTTATATAGATATATATATGGACTTCTATCACCATATTTTAATTTTTACTTTGTTATTCTGTGTATATATGCAACATAAGATTCATATAAGGTAATTTTAAATATAGTACTAAAGTTCTCATTCCATAAAAAAATTAGTTTCTATAGGTATTTTTTTGTTTAATTATAGCTCCACAAATTAGTATTAACAATCACGAACGCAGAGTTTGTAATAAAAGAAAACTAAATCATTGTAGACGATATAAATAGATGTGTATTTGCTTATCTACGACTACGAACATTTATACAGTAAGTGCTATGGAACCAGGTTTGAATAAAAGTAAAAAGGACCGAAGTTTGAATCATTATATACAGCCAAAGTTTGGTTATATCTCCTTTTGTAGATTACATTTTTCTCCTTTTCTTAAAATATAATACATATTTAGATTTCAATCAGAATATTGAATATGGCAAATATAACCTTTTCCTTTTTATTCACACGCCATATGCTAAACACACTGATAAAAGTAGTTAAGTATACAGCCTTTAAAAAAATCGTGACCAAAAAACAAAAGCAGTTTTTTTAGAAATCCACCAAAAAGAATTAACTAGCCTTTTGACCAAATCAAATACGAATGTACTCATTGCATCTCTGCTTCGTTCAGTGTAACTGAATCTTTCGACTCGGAATGTTTATGTATTGACATATATTCAAATTTGGAATTCAGATTATTTTTGCCCTACTTATGAAGAAACTTGGTACCAAGCAATCCAAAATCCTTATGTTAGAGAATTTGTTCACCGTAAATTCAGATATTTTTTTAGTAAAAAAAAATCAGAATTTTTGAAACCGACTTACGACCATGATACTGAATACTTTTCTCATACTTTCAATCATATATTTTAATACAGTTTAAATCTTAAAATAGTCTATTGTTATTGGAATATGATTTTAAATTTTATTTTAAAATCTAATGTTATTCAAGAAATAATTTAAATTTAGTTTCTAAATTTAATGTTATTTAACTTTTAAGAATTTTAAAATTCTTTATATTTTCAATTGATTTCAAATCATCTCTTATGGAGTTTTATGAATAAATAAGTGAATTCAAAATCTAAGGCATCCTGGAAAGATTTAAGAATTCTTCAACATAAACTATCTTAGAATTTTAAAATTTGATGGATTGCAAGACATTAACAATTGATTGTAAATCACAAAATCACATTTTGCACAAATATCTTCACATCAAATTTATTTGTTAAAATTGTAAAATCACATTTCCCACAGAAACCACAAAACCGGATGTTCACAAAAATATCAAAATCAAATTTTCCTTCTAAAACCATAAAATCACATTTCCTACAAAAATCTCTAATACACATTTTCTTGCTAAAACCACAAAATCATATTTTCTACTAAAATTAAAAAATCATACTCCCTCCGTTTCAAAATGTTACATATTCTAGATTTTTCACACGTTTTAATAAAACATATTAAATTTACATAAATTTTTGTGATTATCTTTTTCCCATAATTTTAGACCAATAAAAATCTGTTAAGTGCAATTAAGTTTTTTGAAGATTGTAATTAATTAATAAAATATGCATTGAAAATGGAAAAAATAGATTTTTTTGAAACAAATTTTTTCTTTAGAATATGTAACTTTAAGAAACAGAGGGAGTATGTTATACTAAAATCTCTAATTCATATTTCCTTTTTAAAATTAAAAAATCATGTTTTTCATCAAACCACAAAATCATATTTTCCGTCAAAATTGCAAAATCACATTTTTTGTCAAATTTTTAAAAATCACATTTGGCCGGGAAAAATCTTTAAATCACATTTATCTGCCAAAAATTTTCAAATCATATTTCTTTTTTAAATCACAAAATCATATTCCCATTAAAAATTTGAAATCACATTTACCTGCCAAAATCTTTAAATCACACTTCCTTCATAAAGATCAAAATAATATTCTCGTGGCCCGCCAAATTTACAAAATCAAATTTTACCACAAAATCACACAATCATATTTTTCTATGAAAATTATGTTTTGTGCTAAAATCGCGAAAATTATGTTTTTCATTAATCACAAAATTTCAAATTTTCACCAAAGGTGTAGTTAAAAATTTTACCTACTTGATCACACACTTGATCATAGTCTTATTTGAGTTTGGTCTTACTTGAGTTTGGTCTTATTTTGATCTTTTGGGGCTTAAACCATACATGTTCAAAAAAAAGATTATCCATTCTACAAACTCATTTGAACGTGGACAACCCAATATACATCCTTACTCTCTAGTATAAATTTCATTGTTTAAGAATATAAAACTGATGATAGGAACTTTCCATTCATTTTCATAGAAGCCTATCTAGCATAGCCATGTACGGTTGTGGATATAGTTATTTGTTCTTACTCATTGGCATTCTATTCAAAATTTACAACTACAAAAGCCAGAGAGGACAACTTCATTTTAGTTGACATTCAATTCACAATGTACTACTTCTAGCTATTAATTCCAAAACAAGTCAGTGGCACTGACTCACTGTCTGGCATCCTGTGAGGGACCTATTCGTATTTAATAGAAACTCTTGATAACCTCTGAATCATACAAAAAGTGTCAATTTGAGTGTTTTTTGTTTAATACGCAATACATAAACCATAACCCTAAGTTCTGAATGATAATACAATGAAGTTGAAAGAACGTATGTAATGTGAATACCAGAAAGTAAGAGTTTTAGCTAGAGAGATTAAAGAAAAAGCTGGAGAGCTTTCTCTTTCTTTTATAGCTGGTTCTAGCATGAACCGTAAAGAAAGTTTGATCTCCGACGTGAATCAGACACCATTAATGCATCTTTTAATTGCATCAACCTATTTCACTATCTTAGTTGACTCATTATTGCAGCGTTGATTTCTTTTAGACTCCTTCCTGATGACCTTTTGTTCTTCTATGGCTTGCCAATAATTTAATGGGCTCTCAAACTATTGGGTCAGATCATCAAATCTGGTTTGGAAAAGGGTGAACCCACCTCCAACATTAGTCCCTCCGGAATCTGGTTTGTTTCAGATTGTTAGTCAGGTCGGTGTCACCTCTGTTCTGGTTACCTTGTCAGTGGTTTGCGATTTCAAAACCCCTTTTAAGTTTCCAATTCTTTGAATTAATTTCTAATTTGGCTAGATGCTCGATTGATAGCAATCAAGAGATTTGATTTTCTCTACTTGGAAAGTGAATCAATTCGAGTTGGTAGCCTAGGATATTTATAATACATAATATGTAAAAAAAATAGATAGAATGTGGTAGATCCCTGGACTTAAAAAATATTAAATTGCCTTAATTTTTTAACACAAATTTAAGTTTATTTTGAATGACACTTTGGCTTATATTGACCATTGACTATCTGTTATGAATTTGACTTTGAAGAGTGTAGAATATCTTTTGAAACGGGCAAAGACATTTTTCTTTGAAGCCTGGTCGAACTTGAACTTTACTTCAGACATTAGTCTTGTCGTGTTTTCTTTGTGCCCCAAATAAGTCTGAATCGGGGATCTATTGCGAATCCATAAGGCTCAAAGTTTATTTGAACATCTTGATGATTAATCATCTTTGGTTGTATGAATTGATCATTGGTCCATCAAAAATAAGTATAGCCACTTGCAGATTCTCTGGTAGTCAAACTAGTTTGCATTGGTCGGATAGAAGGCTGATATGACCATTACTAGTTCTAACTCGGTTCAAGAACATTTGTCATAACTTAAATCTTTCTCATGGTAGAGTTGTCGAGTCAAAACACCTCTTCTTACTAATTTGAAGTTCCATTCTTGTCCAGTTACTGGTTCATAAACAACGATTTATATCAATCAATTATGTGATTTCAACACAATGTCCTTGTTGTATAATCTGGTTCTTTGACACTTTAAGTTTTGATGTTTTAATCAGATCAGTGGACATCGACCTGGGTCTCTCTCATGGTCATGGAACCAACAACCAAGTTCCCCCCTCCCCAAATACTTGCGTCCCATCTAGAATTCTTTTATTGGGATGGGACAAGAAATGAAGAAGACAGACAGCTAAAGGAAGTGGTTAAAGAAAGTGAATCATTTTGGTATCATCAACCTTGAATCTTGAAGAAGAAAAAAAAAGACAAAAGGAGTTATATCTATATGTAGAGATTTAACAAGGGAGAATTTGTTGAATAACCAATTTTGGCATCAAAATTAAGTCAGTGGCATTGATTTTGACGTAATATAATAACTATCATTTATACCAATTATTATTCGGTTCTGCCCCTTCATCATGTAATCATCCGGTAATATTGCGTTGTTAGGTATGACTTGGACAATATAATATATGGTGAAAATCAAATTAAGACTACTCTTTGATAGAAACAGATGCAGCCACGTACCAATTTAATCCACCAAAGAATTTTGTATTGCTGGTCAATAATGAATCACTATTATTTACAAGTATATTACATGAAAGAATTCACATCGCATAATTATTTAAAATATATTTATTCACTGCAGTAAAATGAGTGGATAGAACCATAAATTTTTGAAAAATAAAAAATGTATACTGTTTACTGAAGTGTTTTTATTCTATATCACCAAAATAATATTGAATACTATTTTTTTCTCAACCTTAAATAGTAAACGTTATCTCAACCCCTAAATACTAAACCTTAAACTTCAAACATCACATTTCCATCTAAATACTAAACCATAAACTCAAATATTAACCCTAAATCCAATTATCAAAATCTGAAAATAGTATATAATATTATGTAATATTAAACTAAACTCAGACCTAACTTTTGAATAGTATATGACTATAACCCAACACACAACTCCTAAATGCTAAAGTCATATCTAACTTTTGAATACTAAACCCTAAATTGTTATCACTAAACGCAAATCTCAACCTCTACCTTCCAAATACTTAACCATAAATCATAATCACTAAACCCTAAACTCAAGTATAGATCCTAAATTCCTATAGAATAAAACAAAATACATAGTATAGTACATATTGGTGAACAAAATAGAACACTCTATATTAATCGTCAAATGGAACGATACATGATCAGGTCAAATGGAACATACATCAAATGGAACAATACATCTAAAATCACACCCACAATCTTATTTCCAAAAATATAACAATACAAAACACACCATTGATTAGTAAAACTAAACTCTAATCAAGGAAGTATAAACCCAAATAGAATGTATATAATATGGTTTACTATACTCAAACCTCTATTTAGTAAATCTAAACCCTAGTCAGAAACCTATAAATCCAATTACAATCTCTAAATTATTTTCCAAAATTAAATACTTGAAGGCACATTCACTTGGTTCGCATGTTGCATATTTTCTATTCCATACAATTTAAGTAGTATACTAAACGATTTTTTTTTAAATGAATTTTATATTATAATCAATTACACAAAATGACAGAGAAGATTACTATCAAATTTGAAAATATGACAAATTATTACATTTTTAATAAATAATATAGAAATGTGTCTCAAATAGTATGGTAACCTTAGCTACACTAAAGAATACATACTATAATATTCCTTTCCCCGAAATATATTATGGACGGCGAGTTCATATTCTTCAAATATTTTTTTTTCAAACATGTTGATACACCTTCACTTCGTTCACCGTCGTCATTCTTCACCACCATATAGAGATCATCTTCCTCTCCTCTCCTTTTTTCTGACACAGCAACGTTTTCACCGGTCCACCATCGTTACTCCTCTTAAATCATCACTAAAACAAAAAAATAAACAAAAACAGAGTATGAAAACAAAAGCATGGTGTGAGAATCAATGATTTAAGAAAAGGAAGAAAACAAATGAAAGAGTTGTTGTGTGTCCTCACCGTTTACGTCTTCATTGTTGTCCTTCTCGTGAGAAGAAATTCAGTACAAGAAGATGTGTGAATAATGAAAGACCAAGTTCATCTTCATCTTCATCTTCCTCAAAACTATTTAATTATCTTGAGAGGTGAAAGTGAATACAATGTGGCTACATATTTTACTTGTTACATTAATTAATAATTTTTGTTTAATTGTTTTGGTAGTAAGTTTTACCGGTTCAATATGAGGATAATATGATAATATTATATATAAGAGGCAAGTTGTATAGATGATATATGGTTTTTAGTTAGTCACTGAATTATAATTTGTTTGAAAGTTATACAATGCAATTTCCCATTTAACAATGTATCAGCATCTGTATGGATGAAAAACTTATTCTCTTTACCATTTCTGTATCAAGGACCATATATAAATAATGAGTCCACCTATTATTTCTAGTTAATTGTCTGCCTGTCGACATTGCTCTATTTCACAAAATTAAGAAAAACCTATCAACAAAAATAGAAAGGTGCTTACACCAAGGAAAAATAAAAAATAAAAAGGTGCAAAACATCTTCGTGGAAGATTTTCAAATGAATATCTCACTTTTTAAAAAATAATTGAAAAGTAAGAAAAAAGTAAAAAAAAAGTAAAAAAAAAAATTCTTGAGATATCCATAAGAAAACTCACAAGACATTTGTTTTTCATCTGTCATTGCTAACTTTTAAATTAAATTTTAATTATATAATAACATTGTAAGACAATTGTAAGTTTGTAACTCTTTTTGTTTGAGATATTTTTAGAGGTCTTCGTTGATGGAAAGACCGTACGTATTGACTTAAGATATTTTTGAAGAATGTTGCCGGCTTTGAACGACGGCATCTGCTAGAATGTACTTGAAAACTGTAACTCCAATCCAATTCTTGAGAAGGGATGATATCATTTGGGAATAAACATTTTCAGTAATTGAGTAATTTTAGACACTAATATGACTAATAATTTAAAATATCATTTGGGATGATATATGTTTTAGATATTCGGAATTTCTGGTTCGTTCGAAGTTTGGTCAGGATCTTCAAATATAAGAATTTAGATTCGTTTATATGTTTGTGTTGGTTATGGCCTGGTTTGATATCTTTTGTTTTAGATAGAATTCAGATTTGTTTTGGGATTCAAATATATATTTCTTCTGAATACTAAAAGAAATATTTAAAGCTGAATTTTGAAACAAATAGAAACATAGCCCAAAAAAAAAAAACATAGCCCACAATATGAGTGGGTGACATATACTAATTTAAATCACTACGCTGCATGCCTTGTGTCAAATAACCGGATACTACAATTGACCAATATGAAAACAAATTTAAAAAGTACTAGTCCCCACACACCACACATTAGTAGAGAAAGAGGCCAAACCAAACACAATAACCCCTTAAAAGATCCTTGTTACTCGTCAATATATTTTGCTATTTCTTTGCATAGATTAGAAAACAATGAGGGAAGAGAGAGAAAGAGGAGAGAATGTATTATCATGGCCTCTTATCGGAGAGAAAGAGAAGAAAGGTAGTGTAAAAGAAGAAGTGAAGAAGCAGCTATGGCTATCGGGTCCACTAATCGGCGTCAGTCTTCTTCAGTTTTGTCTTCAAGTCATCTCTGTCATGTTCGTCGGCCATCTTGGCTCTCTTCCTCTCTCTGCTGCCTCCATCGCCACCTCTTTTGCCTCCGTCACCGGCTTCAGTTTCCTCGTTAGTTTTGCTCATTTTTACTTTACATATAAATCTCATATTGATTTCTACTTAAGCATGCATCTTAATTAGTTTCTTGAAATTTTATTCTACGAAATTAGCGAATTCTAAACTGATTGGCTAAAACGGGTAAATTTAATTCCTTTCTTATGCACCTTTGGATCTTTAATCTACCTTTTAAACCATTAATGTATCTCTTAAAATAGAAATAATAGTGATATATATACATCATTCATAATATAAATAGAAAGTTATATAGTATGGACATATCAGGCCACCTTGTTTGAATATTCAACTTACGTATGCATCTTTTCTACCACTCCTTTCGAGTTTTAATAACAACAAAAAAATATTGTCATTTTACGGACAAAAGTAAAAACGCCAAGCTATCAAAGTCTTCTAAAAACATTGTGCATATATATATTTTTCTTTCCTTTTGCCTACTTAAACTTGTCAAACATTATAGCAGTAAAATGATGTCATTATATCAAAATTTTAATATTCAGGTATTTGTTTACAAATTAATTGCGCTGAAAGAAACTTGTGAAGCAAGAAAACTACACTAAATGCACTATTTTTTTCATTTCCTCATGAACAGATGGGAACAGCAAGTGCGTTAGATACCCTTTGTGGCCAATCATACGGAGCAAAGATGTACGGAATGTTGGGGATACAAATGCAAAGAGCAATGTTTGTTCTTACACTACTCTCTGTTCCTCTCTCCATCATTTGGTTTAACACAGAACACCTTCTCCTCTTCGTCGGACAAGACAAATCCATTGCTACACTCGCTGGCTCTTACGCAAGATTCATGATCCCAAGCATATTTGCCTATGGTCTGCTTCAATGCTTTAACAGGTTTTTGCAGGCACAAAACAATGTGTTTCCTGTGGTCTTCTGCTCTGGAATCACCACCTGTCTTCATGTCCTCCTATGTTGGGTCTTGGTTTTGAAATCTGGTTTAGGGTTTAAAGGAGCTGCTGTGGCTAACACTATCTCGTATTGGCTTAATGTCGTACTCTTGTTCTGTTACGTAAAGTTGTCGCCTTCTTGCTCACTGACTTGGACCGGTTTCTCTAAGGAGGCTCTACGCGACATCCTCCCTTTTATGAGACTAGCTATTCCTTCTGCACTTATGGTCTGGTAAGTAAAAATAATAAGAGATAATAAACTTTTGGAAATACTCTCAATAATAGGGTTGAACATTTTACCCGATATTCAAACCCGAACCGATCCGAAAAATTTGAACCGAAATCCGAGTCGAAATAGCAAAATACTTGAACGGGTATTAAATTAAGAGAGATTGGATATCCGAACCCGAAAGGGTAATATCCAAACCCGAATAGATATCTGAAGATATCCGAACATATGTACATTAAACTCTATATTTATAGTTTACTTCTTTCATTTTATTCAAAATATTTATACTGATGTTATACATTGTTCAAAATCATAAAATATACATATGGTTGTGGAGAAAATATGATTTGATATTCACTTAAAATGCATGTTAGGCTTCTTGTTTCATGCATTAACAAATGTTATATTCAAATTGTCAAAACAACAACTAAATTAATGTTTTCTATTTTCAAAATTTTGTTTCAAAACCTATTAATTTTTCAATTTATTGAAAATTTTAAAAGTCAGTTAATTAAATTATAAAATTATGAGTAATGAATTTTTTTTTTCAGAATCTAAAATACTCGAACCCGATCTGAAATAACTGGACACGAACTATAACTACCCGAACCCGACCCGATATATAAAATACCAGAACGGATTCTAAATATGTATACCGAAATACCCAAAAATCCAAAATACCCGACCCGAATGCTCAGGCCTACTCAATAACATTAAAAAAAAAAAAACATTTTATCCAAAAATACCACATTAAAAATAATTTCCAAAATAACATCTATCAAAACTAGAAGACTTTTATATAATTTTTAGGTTTATGGTTAAGTAATTAGAGTTTATGGTTGAGTATTTAGGGGATCACGTTAGAGTTTAGAGTAATTTAGTTTTTTGCCCTAAATATAAGTGCTATTTTTGAGATTTTGTCTCTTAGATACAATTTTATGATACTTTAAAATGTATTATATTGGAGATTTACCCGTAATAACTAGTCTGCTTGCGGTCAAGACCGCCTTTTTGTTCACAAGTTTTGATTTGTTTGAGTGCAGCTTAGAGATGTGGTCCTTTGAGCTTCTAGTTCTCTTATCAGGTCTTCTTCCAAACCCGATTCTCGAAACTTCTGTTCTCTCAATTTGGTAAGAAGAAAACATATAACTGAATATGTTTATCTTCCTAATCCAAGAGTATTTAATTAAATTTTGGGCGTAAAATAAATTCTGTAAGAATATACGTGCAGCCTTAATACAGCAGGAACAGTATGGATGATCCCCTTCGGGCTTAGTGGTGCTGCAAGGTAATTAAACATATATAACCCAAAATCATGTAACCTTAATATCAAACTAGAATTATAAAACCATATTGAATTTCCTTTAAAACACTTGCAGTACGAGGGTGTCAAACGAGCTAGGAGCGGGGAATCCAAGAGTGGCTAAGCTTGCGGTACGAGTGGTCATTTGCATCGCAGTCGCAGAAAGTATAGTGATCGGATTGGTTTTGATACTGATAAGGAATATATGGGGAATGGCTTACAGTAGTGAACCGGAAGTAGTCACCTATGTAGCCTCATTGATGCCGATTCTCGCCTTAGGCAATTGTCTTGACAGTCTTCAGTGTGTTCTCTCAGGTTCCTTTTCTTTCTTTGCTTACAAGTAAAGACACTTGGTTATACTTATTGCTAATTAAGTTTTGTTTATTCGGTTTAATAGGGGTTGCTAGAGGATGTGGATGGCAGAAGATAGGAGCATTCATAAATCTTGGATCATATTATTTTGTTGGAGTACCTTCAGGCTTGTTACTTGGTTTTCACTTTCACGTTGGTGGTCGGGTAAATTAAAATTAAATCAACTCACATTTCATAATATTTTCTCCTAATAACCATTAATTTTAACTGTAGTAATCTAAAAGAAAATGTGATAATCATTTTGATATGAAGGGGCTTTGGCTTGGAATCATATGCGCATTGGTTGTTCAAGTTATATGTCTTTCACTTGTCACCATCTTTACGAATTGGGATGAAGAGGTAAGAAAAAAGCTTTAATTTGCCGTTCATTTACTGTTTTCCTTCATTCCTAAAACTAATATTTGATAATTCTGTAAATTTTAATGGATAGGCCATGAAAGCAACAAAAAGAGTCGAGTCTTCTTCAGGTGTGAGGGATGCTGCAATAGATAACGGGTCAACTGTTGTATGCTGAGGAGATGTTATGAAACTTTAATATAACGTTGGAGATCATTACTTATACATTTTGATTAATCTAAAGAGAACACAACAAAACGGCATGCATTCATAAGTTTTCAAAGGGAAAGTTGGCAATTCATTGACATGATGAGGTGATCACAATGCAAGATAATGATGAAGCGAAGTGCTGAAAACGAAAAGCTGATTCAAAAACGTAAAAAGGGTTTTCTAACGACTAAGTTTCCTTTTTCTTCCCATCACTGTCATCATGCTTGATATGACCAGGGAGCTTCTCCTTGATCTTCTCCATAAACCCTTTCTCTTTACCATCTTCATGATGAGGCTCAACTTCGGGCTTTCCATTGTGACCTCCAGGAAGCTTCTCCTTAATCTTGTCCATAAACCCTTTCTCCTTCCCATCCTCATGATGCTCATGCTTGTTGGCTTGGTCATGATGACCTCCAGCTCCTGCAGGAAGCTTCTCCTTGATCTTTTCCATAAACCCTTTCTCTTTCCCATCCTCCTGATGTTCAGGCTTGTTGGCTTGGTCATGATGACCTCCAGCTGCAGGAAGCTTCTCCTTCATCTCCGCCATAAACCCTTTCTTCTCCCCATCTTCATGCTCATGCTTGTTGGCTTGCTCATGAGTCGCTTTACTTGCATGAACTTTCAACATGATCTTCTCAGTGACGCCCTTCTTCTCCTCAGTTGTACATTGATGATCAGCAACATCTTCATCCTTCTGACCAAACACCTTCTCCTTCAATCCTTTCCTCTTCTTCTTTTCCCCATTTTCATCCACTTCTTCATCACTCGACTAGAGACATATCACATTATCAAACAACAAGTGTTATTAACATTTCTCATAGAGTTCTAAATACAAATGATACATAAGCTTACAGAGCTGCCAGAACGGTGAAGCCTTTCTGCGAGAGAAGGTTTCTCCTCTTCCTTCTTTTCCTTGGTCGCGTCAGTCACATAGACATGCTCATCTTCAGGTTGCTTCTTGAGAAAGTCAAACATTCCACAACCTTTGGAAGCTGCAGCATCAGCATCTTGTTGCTCACTTGAACGAGGATGATCCGCCATCTCTTAAAACAAGTAACTAATACCAAGAACTCCGTAAACACACACTTTTGATTGCGAAAAAAATACTTTCCTTTGTAAGTTGTGAGCATTGATGAGTTACACAGCTCAACCATACTCTATTTATAGTGGTTTGAGCTCATCACCACTCCCTCTACTACTTGTTTTACGCTTATTTTTAATTATAAGTTAATTATAAACATTGATCGAAACAAGGTTTTGTGTTTTTTTTCTTGAAAGGTTTAAAAAACATACAGTACATGTCCAAATACATTGTGTTTCGCAGACCAATGAATGGTCGGTGTGGACGGTCCACGTTAACCAAGAAAGAGAGTAAAATTATTTTTTAAACTTTCAAAATATTTAGGGTTGTTGTTAATATTATGGTGGTGTCCCCTATAAAAAAAATATTAGATTTGCTTAATTGTCAGATCAATTTTTTTTTCAAGTTTTACTTAGAGCATGATTAACTCTAAGAACTCTAAGAAAAAAATGTTTTTTTAAAAAAATGTGGACCCACCTCTTAAAAAAAACCTAAGAGATGAGATTAATCATGCTCTTAGTTTTTAAGTTATTGTAATCTTACATAAAAAATATGCTTATGAAATTTATACTAATTCTTTTTTTTTCTTTACTTATAACAAAAATTGGTGTGTTACAAAAAAAATAATAATAATAACCTGGTGCAGATAAATCTTAGATTGAAATTCTCGATTCGAATATCGTTATCTTTAGAGTTTTTTTTTTTTTTTTGGTTAAGTATGTGAATTTTCATTAGCAAGTAATGACACAGGGGATACAATAAGTTTTGAAGAGATCAAATCCTAGTGCATCTAAAAAAAGCTTATCAAAGCAAAAGTGTCTAAAAGAGCCACAAAAAAAGGTAAAAAAGACTCTCCTAGAGCAATGAAAGGTTTGATCACATTCTAAGAACAGGTTGGCTAGAGAAGATACCAAGAGTAAGCATATAGTTTCAGGAGACCCCGAGATAGTCATGATGCCGGGACCTGCATCAAACCACAGAGATCATTGGAGGATTCAACCGGAGAACAGCCCGAGGACCCGCAGACTGTCCTGAAGGCGACTTGGAAAGGGAGACAGGCGAAGCAAGGGAGACCAAGCCTTGGTCCGACCATCAATCCCGATGAAATCCACTCTAGATGTTGTCCACTCCAGAAGCTGACAAGCCGTGCCCCTGAGAATCCCACGCGACAAGTAGAGACCAGAAGATGAAGAGCTGGTGAGGTGCAGATTGAAGGAAGCGGAGGTTAAACGGCTCAGCACCGGTCCCATCAAGCAAGTACCGCACAAAGAGGGTTGGTTACATAACGTCGAGGAGGCAAGTAACGGCGAAACAACTTCATTCTGAAACTTTTAAGAGCGGAGGAGACAATGTTCCTATCATCAGGCGAAAGAGAATGTAGGAATCGACCTTGGTGGGCTGATGAAAGGGAGAAAACGGCACGATCCCCTAATCCGTCTTGAACCATCGATCAAGTCTGACACCAATCCAACACCATGGTAGTTGCTCAGAATCAGAACAGGAAGAGGTCCCCGACGAGGTCCTCAGACTCGCCTTTTTCACCTCGGACCAGAGAAGAAGATGACTTTTAAAATTGAGAGGTGGGGAAGCTCTTACATTAACAACCGAAGGAGGAGACAAGGGAAAGCAGAGGACGCGGTGAACCGACCGGAGGGGAAGAGGCAGTGACACTCTTCGTTCCGACGAACCTCAGACAAAGATCTGACCCAGATCCGGCGAGATACAAACCCTAGATCTACCAAACAATCGACGCCTCCTGCAAGCGTCTGGACATCCACGACCTCGCCCTCTCTCCGGGGATACTGGGGACGTACCCAGATATCGATTTGGTCGCGGATCCGGCCGCAATCCGGTGAGAACCAGAGAAAGAAGAGCAAAGAGGAGGTGAGAAGTCTGTGGCTCGACAGGGAGAGGAATTGGATAAAGCGGGTGATTAGGGGGTGGCGGCCGACGGGTAGAGACCACCGCCGGCCACCGGAGGGCCGTGGAGGAGGGAAGCCGAGGAGAAGAAGTTCTGGGGAAGAAAGAACAAAGAGGATCTTTCTCTCTCATTTTAAAAAAAAATAAAAATCATCTTTAGAGTCTCCTGCATTTGAGAATCAATTTCAACTACATGATCAATCAGATTCTCCATGGTACTGTTCATAATATGAATGAATCTGACTACATACAAAAATTGGAATATCATCAGTTTAAACTCCTCTCAATAATCTTTCGAGAAACGAACACTTCAAATGCCAAATGTCATCCATAAATTTTAGAGAAACTAAAGAAACATCACTGGAACTAGGCAATGTTATCGAGAGAGCATTAATAATAATAGAATCATTATTATTATATTTTATAACTTTTTGAATTAGATCTATAGTTTATTAAATTTTACTTCATTTAAAACAAAAAAATATTTAAATCTATTTTTCTTGAAATTTTTGTTTATTAAATGTTTTTAGTTTTTTAGAAAATTTTTATATTATATATATTTGAATTATGTTTTTTGTGTTGATTTTTTTTTTTTGGTGTATGAGTTCTATATATTGAGATTCATAACATTTCTCATTTTAAAAGAAATTTATCAAATTACAGGATTTAGTTTTTTTCTACTCTTTTTCTGTGAATATAATTTTTTCATTTTATTTATGTTTACTAAGATTTGTGATTTTAGTTAAGCAATTCTTTTTGTAACATATTTATCATGAAAGTAATAAAATAGAGAAACAGCTTCTATTTCAGAAAATAATGAAATCTAAAATCATATTTATAAATTTATGAATATATAAATATATAAATTTATATATCTATATAGAAGTCTTTTTCGAAAGTTAAAATATAGTTAGTTGTAAAACTAACCTACGTAGATTTCTTACGACCCTTTGAAATTTCATGTGACGGTAAGAAGACTTTTCCAGAAATCGTTTTTAGAAAAGTCAAATATTTACAAAAACTTTGGTCAATTGCGAAACTACATGCTTATACGAGAAGTTTTCTTTGATATTATCGAGAATTTTTCAAAAATATATTTGCAATGTTTACCTAGAATACAAGCATCAGAGTGTACTAGATCATAATGTACTAGATCAAAACACTTCTCATAAATAGTAATAGATTTTGAAAAAAATTTTTGCAATGTTTACATAGAATACAAGTCTCACAAGTTTCATTTTTAAAAGACAGACTAGGTAACATCAAACTTAAAGCAAGAGAATGAGGGTGGTCTAATCTAGTATGCCATAACACATCACTAGCTAAAATAGAAGCAAAATTAAAAGCACAAGATAAATCAGAAACTTTGGTGTCTTCAAGCAAATAAAGTTCTTCCTTGCTCACACCTTTTCCCAACATCTTGCTGGTCTTAATATCCTGAAAGCAACCTTCATTAGAACTGAAAATAACATTGCAATTCAGATCCTTAGTTGGTCTCTTAACATATAGTAAATTGGATATAAAAGTAGGCATGTAAAAAGCTTGAGACTCCTTATCAAATAGTTTCAGATTTCCTACTCCCTCAATGGGTATTCTATCACCATTTACAATCACTACACTCCATAGAGCAGGTTTAACATCACTAATCAGTCTAGCATCCCTAATCATATGATGAGAAGCTCTTGAATCAATGATTAAAGGTCTAGTAGTGTGAGATGCATTGTGAATAGAGTTTAGAGCATTGACACTTATGTTACCAGAGTTTGCATTGATAGCTTTGATAAGGGCTTCAATGTCTGACTTGCGGATGAAAGCATCATCAGGATATGGCTGAGACATGGCATGGGATGTGGATCCACCAGTGTGAGTAGTTGAGATCATGGGTCTCCCATCTTCTCCCATGCGCATGGAGCTTGGTACTGAGGTCTCTTGGGCTCTTGCTTCATATGCTCTAGTCTGGTTGTATCTATTGGTTGAAGTTGGCATGAGGTAATGATGGAGGATCCAGCAATTGGTTTTAGAGTGGCTTAGCTTCTTGCAGTACTCACAAGTCACACACTTGTCTCCTCCTTCTCTTGGTTTGAAGTGTGCTTTGTTGACTGAAGCACTCTCCACCTTCTCAACCTTGTTTGCCATAGACAGCTTCCCCTTTCCACCAAAGAGACCATATGAGCCTAGCTCCTTCTGAAGTTGAGTACACACATCATCATAACTTGGAAGTTCCTTAGCTCTCAATATGTGTTTGAGCACATCATTGAAGCTTGGATTGAATGTGAGGAGCAGCCCAAAGATCTTGTCTTGCTCACGCCTTTTCTCAAGGGTGCTAAGATCATTGGTGCTTGGTCTCAGCATCTCAAGTTTAGACCACAGCTGACTATACTTCCCAAGGTGCTTGGTGAAGTCCATCTCCTCTTGTTGCAAGTTGTTGATTGCTTTTTTAACCTCAAAAATTCTGGTGAGGTTTGAAGTGTTACCATACACCTTTTGTAAGGTGTCCAATAGCTGTTTTGCGGTTTCACAATGTGAATATGACTCCATGATAGGAGTATCAAGTGAGCTTTGCAAGATAGACAACACTATGAGGTCTTCCTGACAACATTTGCCTTCATCTACCACTACAACCTCCTTACCATCTTCTCCTTGAATGATTTGTCTTGGTGCTTCACTTGAAGTGATATGCTCCCACAGACCTCTTCCTCCAAGGGCTGTCTTGGTCAATCTCGACCAAGTGATGTAGTTTGCACCTCTCAGGGGTAACTTGAATCATGATTGGCTTGTGTTGTTTCATATTTGCTTGCTATTGTCCAGCGGGTAAAAAGATGCGTCAAGAAGAAATTTGAATTTCTGAGGCTGGACAAGAGAAAAAACAAAGATAATCAAGGTATGCTCTCGAGCAATGAAGTAAGATGGACAAAACAGAATGAGCACTTCCAGAGTTTTTAGAAAAAAATGTCAAGAACAATTTTTATTATCCACTGGGTAAAAAAAATGAAGAAGATTCTTAAGAAAGTAAACCGAAAAAGTGAAAGAGTAAAGTGAACAGAGTAGTTTTGCGGAAGTAATTTGGTGTTCAAGAGCTTCGAAGCTCTAATACCATGTAAGAAAAGTGAAGAACAAGCTCAAGAACAAGAGAGAAAGAGGTTGAATCTGAGAGAAAAGAGAAGAGAGAGTAAAGAAAGATTTTGTTTTCTTTAAGTTTATTTCTTGTGTACATACATGATACTTATAGAGAGTGACATAAGCGAAAGCACACCCTAATACATTCTGGATAATAGATCTAAAATTCAATTTTGAATTCAAATTTGGAAACCAAGAACTTTCTCCAATTATCATATGGATGAGTTGCTATGGATAGGTTTATGTGGATAGGTTGCCTGTTGATAGGTTTCTGTGGATAGGTTGCTTGTGGATGGGTTTCTGTGGATGGTTTTTCGTGGATGAGTTCCCTTCATCTTTCTTCTTTATTGAAGTCTTCATGTCAAACTCGGCATCGGCGAACTCTCAACCGTTCCGTCTTTCCCACTGGTATGATCTCCATGAGTCATGAACTCGTAATCAGCATCGTCCATGGGGAACATATATGACAGACATGGTACGAGTTATGAAGCAAGCAAACTTGATGGTAAACGTGTTTGGAAGGCATCTGCTTGGTATCGATCACATCCTTATAAATTGAGCCAGGGTTGTGGTGGTGGATTTCACCATATTATAGTTATGAATACTGCAGGTTTGATTACCGGGTATGTAGAGTAGAGTTAGTTAGTATACTAGATCCGCCCCTGCCAGCGAGTTGAGTCATTTTACATGTGTGATCTCTCTTGAGCTTCGTTGGTCTTCGAGCTCCGGATTTTCCTCAGTAGCGGCGCGGTCTGGCCTCTCACATCTCAATTTCGAAGCGTGATCCTTTGATTATATTCCACTGAGGAATCCTTTTTCTTTTTAAGATGTAGGTACCCTTTTATCTCTAGCAAAGGCTTCTTTATCAACCAGATTGTTCTTTGTGCGTGTGGCTTGCGGTTTCATAGTTCAGATGCAGGTTGATAAGGAAGCTGCTTTGTCAGAGACGTCATCCTCAGGTATCGTCTTCGATCCCTACCCTTCAATCTACCTTTCCACGCTTCATATTGTACAGCAAAAGGACAGTGAAGGCGAATGAGATGCATTTTGCTCTTTATCCGGATTAGTCCAACCAAGCAACAATAATGAAGATTAATCCAGAGCTGCGAACCATCAACTTAGTTGTGTCGTCTTACATAGTTTAGTTTGCTAGATTATATAGTTGTACTGATTTTGTTGAAATTCACTGTTGTTATTTTGCAGCTTATCCCTTGATTGGGTTTATGGAATAAATCATATTTAAAAAAGTGAGAATATGAAAATGGGAGACAACTTTTTGCGAATCATAACAAACATGCCAACGGTGTTACAAATTACAAACTGAAAATAGGAAAATAAAATTACACACTATGAAAATAGGCAGCTCTTAGGCTTAGGTGATTCCCCACCGGATGGAAGCCAAGAAAAAAAAAACAAGTCCTGGAGCATAATCGAACATCAAGTATATATTGGTTTTATCCATCTCAGATTACTAGAAGCAGAGAAACATGAATAGTACCAAAAGAAAGGCGAAATGCAGTCTGGTCACTAAAGCAATTAACAAACTTAGAAAAGAGAAAGCAAAACGAACAAATGACAGCCCTTCCAGCTGATATTAACATCTTGAAATACTCATTATCCTCCAGAATCAAACAAGATGAGACGTAACACATATAACTTGTGTTTCAGTCATGACTAAATAACCACAATAATAAAGAAGTAGCATATTATTTAGTATTCAAAAACTAATAACTAAGGAAGAGAATTACAAACGCATGATGTTCTCAACATGATCCGTGACAGCACTGATTATAACTTTATCACTAGGCCTTACTCTATATAAGGATGTTGTAGTTTGGATTTCAGCTCTTCTAAGACCATTTTGTTTCGGATCATAATAATAAACATCTAGTGCAAACTCACTGAGATAACCTTTACGGACTATAACGATTTCGCCTCCAGGATTAGTGACACCCGCAAATTTGATATTCAAATTTGGTAAACCGTGAAGCATGTCTAAGAATGTAATCTTGGACCACTCTTGTTTCTCAGCGTCCTGCATAACCCACATATCCACATCGACTGTGTTCAAGCTGAAGTTGTTTGGACATATGCATCCTAACTTCCCATGGTAGTTCACAAGAGTCGAATCTCCATGTAGAAGAGACAACAACAGATTTTCCGGAGTCTGAATATGATTAAACATCTCATGCCTAACATCGAAACTCACCAAAACATGACTCAAGTTTGCTATGCTTGCTGTGTAATAGATTGTCCCGTTGATGCAAACAGCTTCTTCCAAAGGGAAGTGACGTCCAACGCTGCATGGGATGTCCCACCACTCGTTTGAGACATCTCCCAATGTGAAAAGCTTACAAGACTGTTCCGGTCGATCCAGCGTTAGACACAAGACTTTGTATTGATTCTTGAAAGGGTCGTACCCGAATAAGTAGACCAAGGTTAATGGTAGACGCCTAACGGGTAAGAAAAGAGATTGCCTCGTGGTAGGGTTGTATATTCTGAACTGACCATTATGTGAACACGTAAACCCTATCAAGCCACGTACGTATTGAAAGTCTGTCAGAATGCCTTCGCATTTTCCAATGACTTCCTCGTGATAGAGTTGTTCTTCGTCTGTGACTTGGTGATAAAGGTAAGTGTACGATAAGATGGAAAATGGTTTAGGGGACAAACGCCAGGGAAGATCACGCTGTGTTTGATTGAAACAATTCTCGAAGAAGAAGTGGGGGTCACGGGTTGGTTGATTTGATCGCCGAGTCACGATAGAATCAATGACTATGTACTTATTGATAAGACTTTCCCACTGGTACGAGACGCATCGAAATCTCGCTAGAGATTTGGTAGGAAGTTTCTCGAGTATCTCCACGACTACATCCAGAGGGATAGTGATAACGCCAGAACTTGACATCGTCTCACGGAGATGAAGATCCAGCAGCTTCAATGTAAAGGAGATTGTGAGGTCTTGTGGTAGCGTTAAAAGGAAACCTAACTTCTCTAACAAAGGGGATAGCAAAACTATATCAAAAGCCCATGACTATGCAGAAGGCCCAGGGACGACCCTTTGGGAAACCAAATTTTTATTTATAAAAATTAAAAATCTTACTTTTGTTTCGTGTATGTGGAGAGCTAGGAAGCTGGTAAAACCCGTTGGCCAACCCGCGAGTAGGGATGGACCTAGGTTACAACTTTTAGATGGTTTAGTCTTCATTGCACCATGCATCTTTGGTTGAAAATCAACTATAAATACTACTCTCTCCATTTTTAATATAAATTGTTTTAGATAAAAAAAATTGTTCCAAATTATATAATGTTTTTCAATTTTCGATGTAAAATTTATTAGCAATTAATATTACTAGAGTCTATGTTCGCACTACGCGCAGAAAATGCTTTTACATATTATTTTCAGTCAATTAATAGAAAAATAGTTCCTCAATAATATAGATAAATTTTGTGTATTTTTAAAATAATTTAATGAATTTAGAATAAATATATAACAAAATGTCTAAAACAGTAAAACAAAGAGAATTTAGGTTGTATACACACAAGAATTGTTGAAATTAGGAGACTACCCAGGACACTGTTAACATTTTTTAAATACAAAAACACCCTTATACATCTACAGCTCCACTTTATTGTACTTATAGATTTCATGTCAGAGACTAGAAGCTAAGGCCATGATTATCCTAGAGACCCTTAATGGGTCTCTTATGTATTTGTTTATTGTAATTAAAGCATAAAGTAAATTAAGAAACCTGTTTAAGAACCTTTTGATTTATATGCCTCCATTGCAGATCTCTTATTTTAGGTTTCTTAAATTTTTTTTTTTTATTAAAAAAAACATATGAAAATATAATATTTTGACCATAAACTTTAACATAGAATCATGAGAACACATATTTGTAAAAAAAAGAGAATAATTTGAAATAGGAATCCGAGCTCAGTTGTTGGCTTCATCACGTCCAAATCGAAGCCATACATGTTCAACCAAATCATCTTTCAGTTGTTGATGCATATGTCTATCACGAATTCTAGTTCGAACATCCATCATATTGGCGATATTGGTCGGGATATCTGTAGAATACGAGAGATCGACATGGGAACTTCTGTTGTCCTCTCCGTGTTGGAAGTCTGAAACATCAAATTGAGTATATCCATCTCGTTCGTCTTCCACTATCATATTATGGAGTATGATACATGCTCTCATAATTTTCCCAATTTTGACTTTATCCCAAAAAAGAGCTGGATTTTTAACAATGGCAAAGCGAGCTTGCAAGACTCCAAAAGCACGTTCGACATCTTTTCGGACAGCTTCTTGACGTTGAGCAAATAAAACAGCTTTCGGCCCTTGTGGTATTGTAATAGATTGGATAAAAGTTGCCCATTTCGGATAAATACCATCGGTGAGATAGTAAGTCAAATGATACTCTCTTCCGTTGACATAATAAGTGACATGCGGAGCTTGACCCTTTATTATGTCATCAAAAACAGGTGAGCGATCAAGAACATTGATATCGTTTAAAGTACCTGGAGGTCCAAAAAACGCGTGCCATATCCAGAGATCATATGAGGCAACCGCCTCTAAAACGATTGTTGGTTTACCCGAACCACGAGAATATTGCCCTTTCCAAGCGGTGGGACAATTCTTCCACTCCCAATGCATACAATCGATGCTTCCTATCATCCCGGGAAATCCACGATGGTCTCCAATTTCAAGTAGACGTTGAAGATCAGCCGGTGTTGGTCTTCTTAGGTACTCATCGCCAAATAAATTTATTATTCCTTCTATAAAATGTTCGACACATAATCGAGTTGTAGTTTCACCAAGCCGGAGGTATTCGTCGACCATATCAGCCGCAGAACCATACGCCAAGACACGAATAGCTGCCGTACATTTTTGGAGTGGAGAGAGACTTAGCCTTCCAAGACCATCTTCCTTTTGCCGAAAGTATTGAACTTCGTTTGAGAGTCGATCAACAATGTGCATAAACAATGGTTTGTTCATTCTAAAACGTCGTCGGAAATAATTATCGGGATACGTTGGAGTATCACTGAAATAATCATTCCATAAACGTACATTGCCTTCTTCACGATTTCTTTCGATATAAGTTCGCTTTTTTCTTTCCTTTCTCTCATTTTCTTCAATGGAAATTTGATCAAAAGTTTGATCAAAATGTTGATTAAAAAATTGATCAAAATTTTCATCTACTGATTCCTCATAAGTGTTTTGCGAGGAAGAAGCCATTGTTTATGATTGTTTAGAAAGAAAGTGATAAAGAAATTGTTGTTTAGAAAGAAAGTGAGAAAGAAATTGTTGTTTGCGATTGTTATGGTTTATGAGAAAGAAGAAGTGCTGATACTCTCTTTATAGAAACACAATGGGAAAACAACAAATGACCGTGACACAAGAGTACAAAATACTAAAAACAATCCGTGACTCCATACTAGAAAACATGCGTGTGACAAACATGAAAAACACTCCGTGACTCCATACTAAAAACACTCCGTGACTCAAATACAAACAACAGACACTCATTCTTTGATCCGTGACTCAAATACAAACAACAAAACATGTGACACTCCTTCCTTCACTCCACTCTTTGGAAGCCATGACCTGAAACAAAAAAGAACATGAATTAGTCAATATGTATTTGAAAATAACAGAAATATAACAAGAACAAACACAAGAACAAAAACAAGAACAAACATAAGAACAAACCTTAAAACTAACTAGACAACAACTCATTAATCAACTTCCTCTTTAAAGCTTCTTCATAATCCGCAAGCGGCTCCTTTTTGGCTATTAGACTGTCTAGTAAACCCATCTTTGACAGTCTCTCTTTCATCGCGAGATCCTGTTTTTTTATTGACCACATGCTCTGAAATTCAGAAAGTGCCTTCCCCACTGTCTTCTTACCTAGGCCCTTTGCAGCCTTAACTCCAGGAGGACGGTCAGCTACTTGATCAGCTTCACCAGTTGCGTGAGAGCTAGCAGATTGTGCACCATCTTCACACTTTCTCTTCTTAGAGCTCACTTCGGTTTTCGAAGTTGATAAATCACACCATTTCTGGTCGTTGCGCAGCTCTTTCCACGCATGTTCAAGTGTGAACCTCTTCTTATAGTTGTTGTAGAAGATCTCGTGAGCATGCTTGAGAATATCATTCTCATTTTGGCCGCTAGTCTTCTCTCTTGTTGCAGCTTCATATGATCCACAGAATTTGGACACAAGATCGTTGATCTTGTGCCAACGTTGCTTGCAGTGGCTTGCTTCTCTCTGTTCACATCCTGCAACCTTCGGACTTGCCGCAAAGTATGCGGCAATCCTCTTCCAAAATGCACCGGAACGTTGTTCATTTCCTACTAGAGGATCTTTGCTCGTATTGAGCCAGGAACTGATAAGAACAACGTCATCTGTTGGCGTCCACGTCCGTCTTTCTCTACGCTCTGCAGGAGGAGTGTCGAAGGGAGGAACCTGAGGTGAACTAGGTTGTTGGCTATTAAGAAACACACAATCTTGTTGGCTATGAAGAAGCTCAACAAAGTTTGGCGTCTGAGGATATGAATTGGAATCCATATCCGGAAATTAGAAGGAGAGAAGAAGAAACTTTGAAGGATGAAAAGAAAGAGAACAAGAAATGCCTGTTTATAGAAGGCAGAGAACAAGGGAGAGTAGAAGAAGTAATTCATCACAACCAACTAACAAAAATGACTTGACATTTATCTAACTCATTCATGACACTTTCATTTACAGTTTTCAATCTAAAAATCACTTCTATTTACTATCAGCCACAACCATAATCTACCACATACGAAAGCATCACTTCTATTTATTACCAATCACAACCACATTCTTAAGCTAACCAAACCATTAATTACCTTAATCAATTCAGGACAGAAGCAAAATCAACTACCCAGGAACAAGACATAAACCTAAACTAAATAATCAATGAAGCTAACCAAACTGTTTCAATGAAGCTAGAACATTTCACTTACTTGTAATAAATATGGTTGTAGACCTCTGTTCGATGAAGCTTTCTTCAGTCGATGAACCTTCCTCATCCAACTCACCACACAAAGACAAAAAACAAATGAAACAAACAAATCAATCTTGAGACATAATCGAAGGCATGCATGATTGAAGAACATAAAAAAGAACCTTTACCTTACGATTCCAACACACCTCCGTCGCCGTCGCGGAAACCGGGAGAGAGCTCCGTCGCCGGCGCGGGAACCCACCGCGATGCAGAATCACACCGACAAACAAATCAAACAACCGATTAGACCATGAAATTTCATAATCAAAACATGCAGAACTGAAGAAAGAGAGAGACAAAGAGAAAATGGAGAGAGGTGTCACCGTTTTACTTCGTCGACGAAACCCACCGAGACGTCGATAATCACCGTTTACCTTCCTTCTCGACAGCCACAGAGATGTACGCCGTTCTTTCCTCGATGAGCCACGGAAAATCGCCGTTTCAGTCGCCTTTGGAGAGAATGCTCGAGAGAGAAAGAAGCAAATGAAACGCCGCGTATGAAACACCTCCCCTCTTTCTTCCCATTTGTCGACACGTGTACACGAAGAGACGACTCTTCGTGCCCCTGATTAAGAGCCGTGTCTTCTGTAATTATGGGTTTTTCTTTTTTTTTTTTATCTTAATTAACGCGGCTGGGTCATTAAGAGCCAGCGATAATCGTGCTCTAAGACCCCCTAGAAACTAAGACTCCTTATTACACGCTTGTACTTCACTATTAACCAAAAAGACGTCAGGGGCAATTGAAGAGGCAGCAATTATAATTTTTTTTGTTTATTAGTTGTGTTGAAAGTCATAGCCTTTCAACTATCTCTCTTCCTAAACTCCACAATCTATCTCTTTAATTTTTATTTTTGTTTCAGAAAACTAAATATGTTTTTAGTAGGCAGAACAGATGATTTGTGGTTGTCGGAGCGCATGTTTGCTACCGGTGAAGAAATGCATTTTGTGAGATTCAAAAGTCCTAATATGGGTTAGAAGAAGAATAACAAGCAACAATCCTAAAGTCTGTAAGTAACTTATATAATATTCTAGATGTATTTTCTGCATTTTCAGTTGTTTTATTTCCAAACCCTATTATCACTTGATAAAAAATCCTAATTTTGATAATACGATTATGTGTGATAGATGGAAGATGTTCGTTACCAAAACGCATCTTTGTAGCGGTTGAAGAATCTACTGGGGAGAAATCAATACCTATCACAAAACCAAAAAAGTCAAATATATTCTCTATGCATTAGATCCTGCGGGGATTGAGCTTGTGAGTGTTTTTTTTTCCTATTTATGTAAGATGCCGATAAGCTTATTTTTAACAGCTATTATAATTGTTAACTATGACAATTGTTGGTAACAATATTAGATGATATAGTAACTCATATGTCTAGTATATTGATTAATTGTAACTATTTTTAATAGATATCATTTGACGACTAATTAACATAAATATGAATGATATAATAGTTTGTCTTAATAGATTGGACTTCGTAGCGCGGATTATGTAGAATAAAAAAAATCAAAATCATTTTATTCACGTATGTTTTAAATAGTTATACATATGTTTGGAATTTGTAAACCGGAAAAAAAATTCTACAACATTAAAGCATATAGAGATATATTGCAATTTTTTGATATTGTTGTTTGTTGGATTCAACATCAGTTTTTATACTATTAAAAATACTTTTGTAAATGATATAATTTATATAGATTAAAATTATGATTTTTTTTAGTAATAGCCTAATAGGTGAATTATTTGATTGTAAGTTATTCTGAAGTGATATAAAATTAAATTTTTTTAATTAATTTATTGATCCTTAACGATTAGTTGTCTTGGCTATTTTGTAGTTTTATTTTTTTGTTATATTTATGTTAACTACATTCTCGACCATAAATAAGGTACTCGTGTTACTTGAACTGAAAATTTTGTTTTTAATATTTTGTGTCAATATAAGCTCATGAGTTATTGATTTTATTATAATTAATTAATATATCATTTATAATTGAAAAATATTATATGATGCTATATTGTTGAATTAATTTATATTTTTAGTCTACCAATGAGAATAATGGGAAAATATTATATAGCTTTTTTCATTCTATAAATGTAATTTCTTATATCTAATCTAAAGATATTTGGAATTTCAACCTACTGAATATAAAATAAAATTCTTTTTATTTTGTTGGGTTAGATAAGTACTCCACTTCCATACTTTAACTTGTAAATATACAATTATCATAAACATAGGAGGTCTATTTCAAATTTCTAAATGGCATAAATTGACAATGTAACCGTGTATAAAGCAAACAATTATGCACACTGAAACTCGCACAGCCTCTATTTTGAAGCTTATCACTATGTACTAAATGAGATCTGGTTCATCACTTAAATACCATAATCTCTGCTTGTAAGTAGACTTGATGATGTTGGACCTGCCAAAATCGTACATGGTTCGTATTCAACTGAAGCCTGATATCTGGTTCTGGTCTTCTTTGTTTCGATGAGATCAAGATGATGGTTTTGTTTTTCCTACCTTAAATCCCGAGCGTTCCAGACATGAGAGAGTCTGTCTTTCTAAGACCATACAGGTTTAAACCGCTCAGAGCCTTTCCCATCGGTGCCATGGCTGCAATACTCGTATACTGTTTCTTTCTCCATTTCCTTTTGGTTCTCTGGCTCAAAGCTACCATCTTCCCCTTCTGGTTGATCCATTGAGACATCTTTCTTCTTGCACCATCTCTGGATCCATAGATGCTGAAGCGTAATGTCTTCACCGACCTTGATTTGTGGAGTGTCAGGTTCTTGATTCCTTGGTTGGAGATTGTTGATACCGGACTTCAAGATTTCAAAGAATAGGTTGTTGTTGTTGTTGTTGTTCCCTTCTTCTTGAATCTTCATCAGGCTCTTGGTTTCATCATGTCCACTGGAATCAAAGGAGTTTCTCTTCAGACGCTTGACCCATCTACTGCTGGCTTCCGGTTCTTGTTCCAACCGCACACGTTTGCAGTCTCTTGAGAGAAAGTGGTCCACTTGAGTAGCTGAGTTGTTTGTTTCTCCCTGATGACCATCTACTGAGTTCTTCATTCATGTCAGGTATTTTGTTCCTAGGAACGGCTGAATCCCCGCCTTTTCTTCCTTTGCCCTACAAAATTTTCAAAACCAATCACTAAGGTTTTAGGAAAACGCTTTTGAGAACAGAAGAAGACAGAGTTAGATTAAATAATACCTTGGTTGATGAAGAAGCCATGGAGCCTGCCAAAAAGAATGACAATCAGAAATGAGAATAAACAAAGCAAGCATCTAATGGGTAAGAACATGAAAACATGTTTCAATATACCAGAAAGATGCATCATCTGAAGTTTCTCCATTTCCAAGGTATCAGTCTCAGCAGATGATTCATTCTTCCCTTCTTGGGTATCCTTTGAGCTTTCCAGAGATTTCAGCCTAACTCCTCCTTTACGCTGGTGATCTACATTAGGAAACAGATCAAGATACCTACTGAAAATCTCCCCTTTGAGTTTCATGGAGACCTCTGCTTGGGATTCTGGAGATGAGACTGAACCTCTTCTTCTCTTCTGAGTTGGTGTTCAGCTTGAGACTGTTGAAGCTGGGTGTTGAGGAGAAACTTTAGGGCGACAACGTGATTCCGCTGTTTCACATTTGTGTAAAAATTCAAAGAAAAAGTGTGAAAATTTGATGGGGAAAATGTAAAGATCAAAAAAAAAGTTAACTCTGGTTTCTAGATCATGAACAACAAACTCCAAAACGTCAAATGTGACCAACAAAGGATGAGAGACTTTCCATCGGATTTAGGCTTTATCTTCTTTTGTGGGGCTGTAGATTTTGGTTGATGTAAGATTCGTTGAAGGACTTTATATAGGAGGAGAAACATAGGGAGATGAAACAAAACCATGAAGGAATGAGTAAATAACATATTGAATGATTCAAGAGTGTTTGTGGTAACAGCTATTTCCAGATGACGAAGAGGAAGGGTAGGAGACGATCAATCATTCAAGAAGACCATCAAATTGTTGTAAAATGGGCTTAATATGGGCCAGCACGAAAGAGTATAAACCCACACAAAGAGGACCAGAATTTTTATTTTCGACTGAGAATGACATAACGTGGCATAACGCAACTTTTCTATTCGCTGATTTTTTGTGATGATGTGGATAGCTTGAAAACTCAATATCAACCCCTTTTATATATTGAGATAGTTCACTGTTAACCGCATGTCTAGCGTTATATGTCAAGCTTAGATGGTAATGAACATGATTATCACGTACGAAACAACGTTAACCACATGTACATTGTAACATTCCATCTTAGTTGCTAATAGCTAATGTTGACTATTTTATTTTGAATTACATATAAAGATCTTCCCATTATCAATATCCAAAATTGGTTAACTACTACCGATGTTTCTCTTTATGTTAGATTAGCCGATACCCTTAGAACTTCAAAGTTACTAAATCATGTAGCGTCTATCGTATATAGTTACTAAATATTGTGTTAGTTGAAGATATTGAATGATCGCCACTGTTAAGTATTACATTTAGTTATGCTAATGGACTAACGTAACATAGAATATTTGTAGCAGCAATAATAAACCGTTATTGTCGCTAGTTATTTAATTTGCTCCATATTGTTGTGTTAAAGGCTAACAAATGAAAGCTACTATGAATGGTAACTGAGACAATAAATAATTACGGCTAATAATTATTTTGCGTAGTACTTTCCAAATGTAAGAAATTCTGCTGCATTATCCTACTTGTAACCACTACGTTTAAGTGTGAATTGATTTGATTGTTTGTGTTCGCAGACTGAGGTGATATCCATGATTAAGTACGACACATTGCCCAGATGACCTGATATGGGATGACAAAATTGAAGATGAGACTGTTGACAACCTTGTCCGGCCAATACAGGAAGGTCACATATTTAAGAAAACAATATTTGTTGGAGTCTACATTGTAGCTGATCTGGCCCGTATGAGAGCAGAGAAGAAGCAAAAAGAAAAAGAGACCAAAGAGAAAAAGGAAAAAGAGAGCCAACTGTTTTTCAAAATTTAACGTACTTTATTAGTATTACCATTATAACCTAGGCATTAACCTTTTCAGTACCATCTAACTTTAAATAATATATATATATGATTTTGCAGTGATCCTTACGTGTTTATTTAGTAATGATATCTCACTAGTTTCTTAACTTCTATAATAGCAGCTATTATTATCCAGAGATGTTAACATATACTATGAATACTTAACAACTAACATTTATATTTACTACTCTAAATGTTTTGTATATAATCATCAATGTTCACACTTCTCGCTCTTTTTTAGTTTCATCAATAATGATTAACCACTAAAGTTTGAAATAACAGTTAATTCGTGTAGTTATATAATGGTTTTACCTAATGTGATCCGTTCCACCACACCTCCTCAAGTCCTTGTTTTGAGCCCTATGACATCTTGATGCATGAACAATCAAATCGATGTTAAGAACTTTCAATAATGATCAATATTATTAATAACAACTAACTCCAATGCATGTTTGGTATATGCTGAAGTTAGCTAATGTCTACCTTGAATTCACCATTTGACAAAATCCATATCTTCTTTGGCCTACCAGGATAATGCTTTGTATTTACAGGTGCTATGTTTAGAGATCAAAATGGGTATATCTCTAGTACAGGTGTTATGTAATCTCCAACTGGATTTAATCAAGTATAAATGCTGATTTTGTTTGCAAGTTAACTATTAAAATAACACATACGTTTACAGTTACCGGATAAGATCAAACATTAACATTCTATATAAACTAATATGTTGTAAGATCACAAATGCCACATATGTATGATCAATGCCATATTTGATATGCTACACACAGACTTCCTCTGAATTTCTTTCAGATTGTTAGTGTACCTTATACAGCTACCTAAAAAACAAGTGGAAAGAGAAGATAATAGCTCTAGACCTACTTCTAAATAGTAACCTAGGATTGTACTTCATAAGATCACCCAAATCAAATTCATATCACCTTTTTATCTCACGTGTCCAAGGTTTAGGGGTAAAATGGGAATGAGGGATGCAATTGTGTACAATGGGCTTGGGTTTTCTGTGGGTTTGGGTAGTTATCTAATTAAGTGTAGTTTTATGTATATCTAGCTAATTATCTCTAAAACAAATGTAAATAGGTTGAATTTTTAAATTACATATTATTGCTTTTTGAATATGACATTAGAGCATCCACAATGGTGTACCCATTGTGGAGTCCTTAACTATTTGCTTCTTTTTTTTTCGGACTAAAAAAAAAAAAATCAACCAATTGCGTGCCGCCACGTGTCGCAAATAGTGCAAGGATCGATCCTTATTTAGAAATTTTAAGGATCGAATCCTTAGGTTTTGGTGGGGTCCACCGATTATTTAATTATTTTTTCCCTAAGGATTCCCCTTAGGGACTCCACATTGGAGATGCCCTTAGTCTTCTATATAATGTATGTTTTTATTAGCTTATGAGTGGATTAATGTGGCTCATCTTAGGTAAAGTAAGAATAATATTTCTTTTTGAATGTTGAGGTGAATAATAATTTTCTGTATTATTTAAAAAAACAATTAGCAAAACTCAAATATGATAATGAAATTTATATTCCATTCACCTATATTTGGATTAGTGATTGTTATCAAGATAATTTATTTTTTACTCTTATATGCTTTGAAATTTTCTAAAATTTATTGTTTGACCATTTCATATGAAGAAATGTAAAAAAGTTACACCGTAAGATACTTCAAGATTAAAATATTTTTGTAACATTTCTTTCTATTTGTATTTTTTTTTTTCGTACCCCTAGAAAAGAAAGCCTATAACGAATTATATTTTTGTATTTAGTTTTTTTTGTGGTAACTTTTTTTTATGATGTGCATTATCCCAATAACATTAGGATGGATGGACCTTTAAAATAAATAAAAAATTAATTTTGAAATTTAAATAAGTAAGTACAAAATTTATTTATAAAATTATCTAATAGGAATGTGTTTGTAAGTGGCTAGCCATAACATTTAGTTGTAAGGTATGAAAGGAAGAAGACAAGCTGAAAGGTATTCTTTTTTTTGTCGGTGAAAAATGATTCACTGTCGACAATTAACTTATATTAGATTAACTACTATTGTTTTATTGCTCATATTATATTGTTAATGAGCCCAATAAAAGAGATCTTAATACAGTGAGCTCAAATATAAAACATGTTAATGTTAATAAGTCCAACAAAAAATATCATATCAACACTAAACTAAAAGTCATGTTAGATCCCCGCAGCCCAAAACTAATCAACTTAGAAAAATGATTTTAAATGTTATTTACACTAATAATATGTATAGATACAATAATGTATCTATATATAACTATAATGTATATCTATTATGGAACGGAGTGGATATTTGACATTTTAAAAAATGATATTTGTGATTTAATTTTTTTTTACGAATAGTTTATTTTATTTTTTGCTTTGCTTTGAACCTTTACGGATATTCGAATTTTTTGAATTGAATCGATACGAATAACAAATCGGATCAAATTTAACAGATAATATGCCCAGCCCTAACTGGAACATGCTTATGGTATCTTGATCATAGCCATTAAAGAAGTCTGTGTGATTGGAGATTCCATAAGTGGTGGAGCTTATGAAGAAGTTTGTGACTGGAGAATTCATGAGTATTGGAGCTTATAAAGAAGTTTGTGACTGGAGAGTTCATGAGTAGTTAAGCTTATGAAGAGGTCTGTGACTGTAGCTTTCATGAGTGGTGGAGCTTATGAGAAGACTGTGACTAGATGATTATGAGTGGTGAAGCTTGTGAAGAACTATGTTGTGTTAAAGCTGATTTTATGGCTTAACAGAAGCATCAACAACACATGGAAGGCTTTGTGGTTGGAAGTTAGTGACGATTGTTTAGAGAAGCGGTTCGGTTTTCTCAAGCAAGATGCAAGAGAATGAGTACTTTGAAGGTTTATATGGGTAGTTTCAAGAGTGTTAACGCACATGTGGAGTTACATGGAAGACTGAAACTTTAAGGGAGTTGCAATTTCAAGAGGAAAACCAGTTTTGTCATTGAGAGTGTTCAGTGGTTGTTCTGAGAAGTCTTGTTGGTAATCTTCTAACGTAAATCTGCAGAGAACCTAGCAGAAGGACTCAAGTGAAGCAACATGCAAGCATATATCAGAAACAAGACAAATATCAGTCTAAGTTATTGTTGATGTGAAGGGTGTATTCAGATTTTTTTGTGATAAGACCAGAAGAAGTAATGAATCTTGCTGTTCAGGATCATTGCAAATAAGAACATGATGAATCCCTTGTGAGAAGATCCTTTTTTTGTCCCTGATTCTATGAAGGATGATCTGCTGGTTTGAGAGAGAAAGGGGTTGATTTCATATGATGATGGATGGATTGAATGGATGATCTTCAGAAATGATCTATGGAATGATCAAATCTTGTGTAGAATTATCTAGATCAAGAGAATGAACTCTGTTTGTGATCAAAGACAAGTTTTGAGAGAGTTTTTGATAAAAAGAGTGAATAATAGTTTCTGAAACAAAAGAGAGTTTAAGTACAGAAGAAGAAATTGAAAAGTCCTAAAATTGTAGAAAATTAAGAAAAGCTTAATTAAAACTAAAATTGTCTTGAAAACTAAATAATAACTATTTTTGCTGATTTCTTGACTTGATTTTCGTGGATGTCCATTCAAAAAGAGATATTGGATCCTTAACTTGTGTATTTGACCTCCTTTTAGGCTGAAAAGGCCATCTGGTGCAACAAAAGAATTGGGCTGAATTTCTTCCCTTCCAGCCTGGTCTATCATGCCAATATCATCATTCACAATCAGCTCCAGCTTCTTTCCAGTTCCTTGGGCATTGTCAGCTCCATCCAGCTCGTCTAGATCCGAATCAGCAACTGGTTCTCTCAGGGTTGCATCATCCCCTCCTCCTTTAAAAAGATTTGTCCTCAAATATGTATCTCCTGCATCAAAAGAATAGATGTTAAACACGAGACAATTTATCAAGCAAATAAGCATGAAAGCAACATCAACGTAAGGTTCTGGACATAAACTTCCTTGGAGTTTTGAATCCATTTTCCTCAAGTACTTCCATCTCCAAATCACTGGCTGATAAGCATGGTCTCTGCTTTTGTCCTTCGCACTCCTTTTCGAATGATTCTGTTGATCCTGGACACTCAAAACAGAGACTAGAAATCCAGTGTCATATAGGAAAAACATGTTCTTAATCTGATCAATAACCAAGCATTTCTTTCTGAGAACATGTTGCACTTGTTTCAGACTTTTAAGATACACATCAAAGTAAGTATTGTAAACCAGAATGGTATCAATGCACTCAATAACATAGAACAACTTCAATTTGTGTCCCACGTGATCAGAATCAGAACACAAAAGTTTAAGTTCAAGATCAGGTTTATAATCAGTTAGCACACATCTCACAGGTTTAACATGACTTTCAAAGAATGTGTTGTACACTAATATATCCTCAAAGCTCAAAACAACATCATTCTCAATGTGTGATCTCAAAACATGCCAAGATTTTCCAGTTTCAGAATATAAACAAGCAAGTTTCAATTCAGAATCAAGAACAAACTCGGTTTCAGCCCTAAGTCCTTTCAGTTCCTGCAACTTTCTAGGTTTGTTAAAAGCATAATCAGACACAAACAAATCATCATTGACTAGTTCATTCCTAGAGAAACTCAGATCAAAGCCATTATCATCAAAGCAAGCAAAAGAATTACAAGGTTTTCTGAAACAGAAATCAGATTGTTGCATGATAAGCTCAATTCTCTTTTCAGGGTGATCAAGGCTTTTGTTATGTTCTATAAACTGATCAAAACTCAAAACAAGACCTGGATTGGGTTTACTAACAGACTGAAAACGTTTTTGATCAGGGAGGTTATCTGGTTCAAATACTTTAAAAGAATTAATCATGTTATCAAAAACAGAGTTTGAAACACAAAATTCTTTTACTTTTTCCAGACCAAAACGTTTTACATCACTGGAACTAACCATAACAAAAATTTCAGGCACATAATTAACCATATCAAGATCCTTACAGTGCCCTTGAGAGTTCAGAGAAAATGACTTAGCATCTGTTTCTGCTTCAATGTTAGGCTGCTCCAACTCTTCTTCTGGTGGTGAACTCTTTTGTGCTTCTTCTGCTGGGTTTTCTTCTAGGACCTGAGACACTGAATCAATGCTACTTTTTACCGGTTCAAAACAGGTTAGTTCATCAAAGTCAGATGTAACTTCAGGTAAAAATTCAAAACAGGGTAAAGAACTCTCATATTTTTTCAGCAGCTTTGTTTTTCCTTGGTCTTTCAACCATGGTAAGCAATCTGAGACTTCTTTCTTCTCTTCAGTGTGGTTTCCACTTTTTTCCTCAAGTTCCTTAGGTTCTTCAACTCCCATGTGCTCCCTGTCATGAAAAGAATAAGAATCATTAGCACAATCAGAAGTTGCAATTTCAATCTTATGAGTTTCTTGGCTAAGAAAATTTCATTCTTTTCTGTGCTCTTGAATAGCTAATTTCTTCTTAGAACATAGTGGCTCAGTGACTCTGGAGAGAGGACTTGGGTCTGGCCTTTTTTGCTTATGTGGCTGAGACTTTCTTGGATGATCATGATCATGGAAAGTTCTTGTCTCCTCTTTGGCCTGTCTTGGTTGTTTTCTACTGTGGTTCTCAGTAACAAAGTGTTTCTTCATGAAGTGTTTCAGCTCAAACCAAGATGCAACTTGTGCTTCTCCTGTTCTTCTTCTTGTAGTAACAAGCTGGTTCCACCATTGNATCATGATCATGGAAAGTTCTTGTCTCCTCTTTGGCCTGTCTTGGTTGTTTTCTACTGTGGTTCTCAGTAACAAAGTGTTTCTTCATGAAGTGTTTCAGCTCAAACCAAGATGCAACTTGTGCTTCTCCTGTTCTTCTTCTTGTAGTAACAAGCTGGTTCCACCATTGAAGGGCATCTCCATAGAACTCTGTTGTAGCCAATCTAATCTTATTTCTTTCTGAGTAGTTTTGGCCATCAAAAACAAGTTCCATTTGCTGCTCCCACTCCAAGTATCCAGCAGGGTTGTTTCTGCCATAGAAAGATGGTATTCTGCTCCTCCTTTTGATCTTTGCATCCTTCTGAACCTGAGATACATTACCAAAGAAATCATCAGCATGTTTCTTTTGTAAAAGATCAGTCTTTTTCATTCTTTTCATGATCTCAGACATCATTGCTTCCATCTGTAATTTATTCAATTTCACAGGTGGTGCCTACTTTCTTTTACTGACATCTCCAGCCATGGTTTCCTGTTACAATCTCAACAAGAAAAAGTTAGCACATATATAAATAGCCTAAGCCTCACTGCTCTCTTGTGTTTCTCTCTTGTATTTTTCTGTGAGTTTTTCTCTGTGAATCCAGTAGCTCAACAACAAACAAAGATCAAGCTTTTAGAGATCAATTCCCCAACCCCAAAACAGAAGAAAGAGATAGAAAGATTGCAAGATTTTTGTTTGCAAGAGGCATTACCACCAGGGCTGGATTTCTCTTCAGCCAAGTTGGATTTCTCTTCAACTTTTCAACTTTTCAAGATTCTTTTTTTTTTCTTTTTCTTTTTCAATCTGGTTGGCCCTCTTGCAGATTATACAGATAGAAAGATAAGAACTTTATAAGAAAATTGCAGAGAAAAATAAATCAGATTCCCCAAAAGAAAGAAGAAGAAATCAAAAGCTTGAGAATCAAACCTAGATTTTTGAGAGTTTCAGATTTAAATCCAAATCAAGAACCTTCAAATCTGCTCTGATACCACTTGATGAATCCCTTGTGAGGAGATCCTTTTTTTGTCCCTGATTCTATGAAGGATGATCTGCTGGTTTGAGAGAGAAAGGGGTTGATTTCATATGATGATGGATGGATTGAATGGATGATCTTCAGAAATGATCTATGGAATGATCAAATCTTGTGTAGAATTATCTAGATCAAGAGAATGAACTCTGTTTGTGATCAAAGACAAGTTTTGCTTGCAGAGAATGAACTCCTAGCAATCTATATTCAAAGATGAACAAAGGATTCACAAAGTTTTGAGAGAGTTTTTGATAAAAAGAGTGAATAATAGTTTCTGAAACAAAAGAGAGTTTAAGTACAAAAGAAGAAATTGAAAAGTCCTAAAATTGTAGAAAATTAAGAAAAGCTTAATTAAAACTAAAATTGTCTTGAAAACTAAATAATAACTATTTTTGCTGATTTCTTGACTTGATTTTCGTGGATGTCCATTCAGAAAGAGATATTGGATCCTTAACTTGTGTATTTGACCTCCTTTTGGGCTGAAAAGGCCATCTGGTGCAACAAAAGAATTGGGCTGAATTTCTTCCCTTCCAGCCTGGTCTATCATGCCAATATCATCATTCACAATCAGCTCCAGCTTCTTTCCAGCTCCTTGGGCATTGTCAGCTCCATCCAGCTCGTCTAGATCCGAATCAGCAACTGGTTCTCTCAGGGTTGCATCAGAACACATCGCAGTGTATTCAGAGATACAAAGAGACAGTTAGTCTCTCATGTGTAGAAGAAGCTGAAACAACAAGGAGGCTAGGAATGGTTGTTGTGGAGACATGTTTAGAACAATTCCATAGAAGAGTGCTGAAGTATATTGTGATTTAAGATCATAGTTGATTCCAAGGGGACACAAGTCAGTGTCGGAAGGATACATTTTTTTATGAAGTGTATCTGGAGAAGCTAAATCCAAGATTATTCAGTTTAGAACCAAGTTGAAGTTGATATTCAAACTAAGGTGGAGATTTGTAGAGTTAGTTGTGAATCCAATCAGCTAGTCTCAATCATGTGGAGTGAAGCTTTTGATTAAACAAGGAAGATTCTTATTGAAAAAGAAGGTTTCATTTGGAATAAAAGCAAAGGATCAAATTGAGATAAAGGTTTTAAAGATAAGTTCACTTTGTGGTCTCTCTCTTACGTACATGCTTGTACTTGGTGTAAAATTATGTCTCAAAGGAGACAAAGGAAAGCATGCTTGTAAGAGCTGCTTTGAATGAAGGAGTGATGGAGAAAGGACAAAAGGAATCAAGCTTAACTTTGGTTAGAATATCAAAGTTTAACTATGGTTGGGTTAATTGTTGCTTTAGGTCAAGACGCTTCATCAGTATAAAAGAAAAGACATAATGACTGAGTTTTTTTGTGCTGCGGAGAAGAGCATCAATGTAATGTGATGAAGGCAAAACGTGGACACCAATGTGCTTTATGAGAGCGCCAAAGGGTGCTGGGAGATAGATCCAAAGAGGGCAATAGAGTTGTATGAGAGGAGAGACAAGGAGGAAGGTAAAATCTGTCACTTGTGTGTAAGATAAGTGAGAGTTTTGGAACACAAACAAAGTATAGAGAAAAACAGAGAGAAAACATTTGTATCAATCTTTTGAATTTAATTTTTTCGAGATCTCTTGTAATTTTGTAGTGGAACTTTGTAGTCACTAGAATGAACGAGAGACAAAACTGTAACCTTAATGATTTAGTGGATGTGTAACTTTACTTACCCCATAGATACCTCGAGTGAGGCCAAACTCAGGGTGACAAGTATGCTCCATTTACATTCTCTTTTTATCATATATGTTTTCATCATCATCTTTATGCATCTGAATTTTGCTTCAATCTGTCTAGGCATGAAAAAGTGGTTGAATAAGATAAATTTGATGCCTGTTAATAAAAATAATATAGGAAGTTTTCTCAACATAACAGTTTTGATCCACCGAATAACATGAGCAACATGAGATTTACTTTAGCTTTAAACCTCCGACTATTTTTAAATAGGATAAAAAACCTCCAACTAAAATTTTATGTTTTTAAACCTCCAACTATTAAACCGTTAATGTCGTCAACCTTCCGTTAACAAAATCGTTTTTCTTAACGGAAATCCGTTAAATCAAAACGCAGCGTTTCATATAATCACAAAACGACACAAAATCTTATAATCAATAAATATTTTAGTGATTTAAACCCCCAACTATTTTAAAATCAGATGGAAAACCTCCAACTAAAACTGTACGTTTTTAAACCCTCAACTATTAAACCTTTAGTGCCTTTAACCCTGAGTAAACAAAGTCATTTTTCTGAACGGAGAACTATTAAATTAAAACATTGAGTTTCATGTAATCACATAAAAGATACGAAATGCTTAAAACCTCCTTATATCAATGACAATGACAATGATAATTTATCCTCAAATATAAAAAAACTAGAGAGTTCTTTTTCTTTTTCAAGAACCATCAGAGGGTAATATAAGTCAAAAAGTTATGTTGCTTCTAATTCTAATTCTTTCTCTCGTATCATTTACTTAACTTAGAATTAGAAACAACATAACTTTTTGACTTATATTATCTTTTGATGGTTCTTGAAAAAGAGAAAGAACTCTCTAGTTTTTTTTATATTTGAGGATGAATTGTCATTGTCATTGTCATTGATATAAGAGAGTTTTAAGCATTTCGTGTTATTTATGTGATTACATGAAACTCTGTGTTTCAATTTAATAGTTCTCCATTCAGAAAAAATGACTTTGTTTACTGAGGGTTAAAGGCATTAAAGGTTTAATAGTTGATGGTTTAAAAATGTAAAGTTTTAGTTAGAGGTTTTCCATCCGATTTAAAAATAGTTGGAGGTTTAAATCACTAAAATATTTATTGATTATAAGAATTTTGTGTCGTTTTATGATTATATAAAACGATGCGTTTTAATTTAATGGGTTTCTGTTAAGAAAAATTGATTTTGTTAACGACATTAACGGTTTAATAGTTGGAGGTTTTAAAACATAAAATTTTAGTTGGAGGATTTTTATCCGATTTAAAAATAGTTAGAGGTTCAAATCACTGAAAACTCTTTTACTAAAAAGTAAAAAGAAAGAAAATGAGTAGATTCGTTTTCTTTGTTGAGTTAAAAAGGATGAAGGAAGCAAAAATGGAAAAGGTAAGAAAATAAAAGTAAGGAATGCCAGTCGTACAGACGAACATGGTTGCTCAAAAAGCCGTCACACACAACTGCACACAAAATGGTGTGCGCACGTGTGCTTATTACTTTTTGATTTCCGGTCTTTCTCCATATATATAAAAAGTTATTTCCTTAGACTATAAAAGTCTATAGTCCTTCATTTTATATTCAAACAAAATAATTTATCAGACAATAAAAACACTAGAAACTACTGTGAAGTGAACTAACAAGAAAAGGTTTAGAAACAGTACACAAGAAAAATGCAAATCAAGATTGTATTTACTTCGCGTGAATTAATGTAAAAAGAAGAATAAGAAGTACAAATTTAGATGAGTCACATGGGATTTCCAATGATGAATCAGCTATAATATTACCGCACTTATTGATTGGTCCCCTTCCCATATGCAGTTCATAAGGCTTGGTCAACTCTTGGCACTGTCTAATTTTTCTTTTTAATATATAATCATGAGTCCCTATAATCATTCATATATCTAACAAAACCCTAAAATTGCCTCTAGATAACGTTTTTAAAGTTCTAGAAATATACTTAAATTTTAGAGTAATTGCTTAAATATCCTAAGTTGGCTACTAATTTCTAAAAATATATTTTTTTTATTTTGATTTAATTGTCGTTGTAGAAAAAATAATTTATTTCAAAATAATTGTCGTTTTAGAGTTTCAATGTAAAATTTATTAATAAAATTCTTTATTTTATTTTTCTATTGGTTGAAATAATGTTATGAGTATAGGTAATTGTGTTTTTATTTTGAAAAATACAAAATCATATGTTTTCTTAATATGTGTGTATAAACCTAGAACGACAAGTAAAATGAAACGGAGGAAAATTCAATTAAAAATCCATAATGTTTGAGTTTATGATTTAGATATGTTTTAGATATAATTTAATAAATAATATTAAAATATTTTTTTTTATAAAACGTTAAATTTATTAATCATAAGAAAGTATCAAAAAGTTATTTACAAAGTATTAAGAATTTGTAATCGCTCAAAAGAATAAAAATAAATCAATATGTGTTGGTTCTTCTTGAACTATACAATTTCTAAAACAAACCGTAGAGTTTAGGCTTGTAGAAACACGGAGTTGATGCAATTTAATTACGGATTATCTTATCAAATTCACGTCCAAGTTGTGTTGCCGTTTTAAATATTATTTAGGGCAATTCTCTTAAATAGCCTCTTTTAAGTTTTTGTCACAAAAATAGCCTTCAAAAAATAAAATGACCAAAATAGACTTTTTTTTTTTGAAATTTTGATTTTTTTTTATTTTTTTTTTGAAATTTGAAACCCTAACCCCAAACCCACCCCTTAACTCTAAACCCTAAAGTCCAAATTAGTTAACCCTAGGGGTATAAATGCATATAAATGAATTTTTTAGCTTCTAAAAAAAACATTTTGGTCATTTTCTTCCTTAAAAACTATTTTTGTGACAAACACACTAAAAGAGGCTATCTAAGGTAATTTCTCTATTATTTATGTGTTTTCTTGTTTCTCTGCATCCATATAGCATAAATAAAAGGGTAATTCTCTTAAATAGTCATTTTTAAGTTTTTGTCACAAAAATAGCCTTTAAAAAATAAAATGACCAAAATAGACTTTTTTTTTTAAATTTTGATTTTTTAAAATTTTTTTTTTGAAATTTGAAACCCTAACCCCAAACCCACCCCTTAACTCTAAACCCTGAAGTCCAAATTAGTTAACCTTAGGGGTATAAATGCATATAAATGAATTTTTTAGCTTCTAAAAAAAACATTTTAGTCATTTTCTTCCTTAAAAGCTATTTTTGTGACAAACAAACTAAAAAGGGCTATCTAAGAGAATTTCTCTAAATAAAAACTTGAAACACTCGAAACTTGAAAGTTGAAACATTAGATCATAAAAATGTACTCCCTCCGTTTCGATTTAATTGTTTTTATAGAGAAAAATTTTAATTTTAAAATAAGTATCATTTTAGAATTTTAATGTAAAATTTATTAAAAAGATTCTCAAGTTTATTTTTCTATCGGTGGTTAGATATATAGGTAATTATGTTTTTGTTTTGAAAATAATATAAATTATATATTTTATTAATATTTTTGTATAAACTCAGAGCAACAATTAAAATGAAACGGATGGAGTATGAACTTTCCAATGCGTACTTCCAGTCTGGATCGAAATCTTCACTGTATAGGTGTAAAGACAAGTGAAATAAATATAGTTGCACGATTTCAGTGACTATCTACAGAATAAATACGTCTGATACATAGACCTTCTCTTACGCTCTCAAGTTGCAATGAGATCTCTAATTATCATCTAAAAGTCCCAGAATTTTTTTTATTGTATATAACATGACAAAATAGTATTTTAATTACATTTTATAGAAAGTTTTTATATATTAGTTGTTAATTTATAACTTTTAAAAATAATAAATTTATCTAATTTTAGTAAAACCGATTATTTTATCACTTTATTGAACTGTTTCATATATTAAATCAGTCTAATTTAACTAATAAAATATACTATTCGTTGAAATTAATTTACATAATTTGTATTGTGAGTTTTGGTTCGATCCGTACAACTAGCTATTGGTCCATTTTCGTTTTCATATTTGCAACAAATTGGCGCTAGTAAATCTTAATTATTGATAATAACAACAATATAATTTAGTTGTATTTGCTTAGTTACAAATAAAATTTAAGAGAACTTTAACTCTATAAGTTATAGACTATAACTCAGTTGACTATCAGTTTTCAAATTTATTTTTAATTAATATGTATTTTTATAAATATACTAATAAAAAGGTTAAAATTAATTATATTAAATTATTTATAGATGTTTAAAAATAATTTAAATAAGTTCATAAATTTAAAATTTGAGAATTTTTTAAGTTTATTTTCATAAAAATAGCTATTAAAAAAGAAAATGACCAAAATGTTTCATCAAAGATGTAAATATACATTTATATCTTTAGAGTTAACTAATTTAGATTTAGAGGAGTTAAGGGCATGATTGTCTGGATCTCTTAAGGGGGTCTCTTGCACTGTTCGCGGGCCCCACTAACATGTGGGGCCCGTGAACAGTGCAAGAGACGGTTCTTAAAACTCTTAAATAAGAATCGTCTCTTACACTGTTCACGGGCTCCATTGACACGTGTCGGTCCGCGATCGGTTAATTTTTGTTTTTTTTTTAGAAAAACGGAATAAATCAAAAAATAAAATAAAAAAATAAAAATAAGAGACCCCTTTTGGGGTCTTTAGGATAATCATGCTCTAAGGGGTTGAGTTTTAGGGTTAGAATTTCAAAATTTTTAAAATAAAAAGTGAATATTGAAAATTTTAAAATAAAAAACTTTTTTTAATTATTTTTAAAATTATTTTAGTGACAAAAACTAAAAAAAAAACTATTTGAGAGAATTACTCATTTAACTTCATATCTTATATATTAAACTCTAGAAAATAATCATTAAATTCCTAAATATAAATATTATAATATTTTTAAATAAATGTATTTTGAAATTTATGCCAACTTAATTTATTTCATAAAATTTTCATAAATATTCTAATAAAATAAAATAAAAATTAAATTTACAACATTTACTCTTTTTCATTCCGAGTTGATTTACAAAACCACGAAAATGATATATAAATATAAAAAAACATATTTTTGTGTAAACACATTTTATATTAGTTAAGCTTGTTTTATAAATTGATAATTATATAAATTAGTAAAATATTATCAATTTATTCAGTTACAAAAAAATATTATCAATTTATAGAATTTTGGGCAATTCTCTTAAATAGCACTTTTTAAGTTTTTGTCACAAAAATAGTCCTCAAAAAATAAAATGACCAAAATAGACTTTTTTTTTTGAAATTTTGATTTTTTTGATTTTTTTAAAAATTTAAAACTCTAACCCCAAACCCACCCCTTAATTCTAAACTCTAAAATCCAAATTAATTAACCCTAGAAGTATAAATACATATAAATACATTTTTTAGCTTTTAAAAAAACATTTTGGTCATTTTCTTCTTAAAAAACTATTTTTGTGACAAACAAACTAAAAAGATCTATCTAAAAGAATTTCTCTAGAATTTTTGCACAAAGGCTAAAAATTACACCTAAAAAAGGAAGGGAGAAAGGGAAGTGAGTGGGATAAACCGTGTATACCGATGACGTGGCAAGAGCATGTGGAAATTGAATGAAAGCTGGACAAGATAACGACGGGAGAGAAAGAGTGGGACCCGTTCGGGAGAGATGAGAGAGCGACTCCCAAATCTCATTTCATTCATTATACACGACACTTTGCTTTTGATTTACTTTTTTTTTTTTCTTTTCTTCTAGTTTAATTTTTCTTTCGAGATCCAAGTAGTAGTAGTGGTAGCGGTGTGAGTAGTAAATCTTAATGCTATTGTCGGTGAATCTGAGTCGAAGATGAGAAACAGCGTCGAGACTGTGAACGCAGCCGCTACCGCCATCGTCACCGCCGAGTCTCGTGTTCAGCCCTCGTCTGTACAGGTACCCCCACGACCTTCTCCTTCTCCTTCTTTTATTGAAATGTGTTTATAGATCAGTAGTGTTGTCCTAAACTCTCAGATCGTGATTCAGAGATCTGTAGATTTTTGTTTGATTGGTATTGAAAATGATCTGCACAGTAACGGTTGTAGATCAGAGCAGCTAAGATTCAGTTTGGGTGATTTACTTTTTTCTTGGTTTTGATGATTATCTTTTACTTTATATTCTCGTAAAGGTAAAAAAAAAAAGACACTTGTTAGCTTTCTTGATAAAGGTAAATTCTTTGGCTTTTTTGTCAATCTGATTGGCTTTACAAGGTCATAATAGCATTCAGTTCATGATTAAAAAAGAGTGGGAGTAATAAAGAGAAGTACTTGAAAAGTTATGTTCATAATAATAGCAATCAGTTATGTTCTGTCTCTTTATTTCAAACTACTTTGAAAAGTTCTCCTCAACAGTATGAGATCAAGTGTGTTTGTTTACAATACAAGGAATCTAATTTCTTGGTGTTTGACTTTTACAGAGGAGAAGGTGGGGAAACTGTTGGAGCTTAAACTCATGTTTTGGATCTCAAAACAACAACACACGGATTGGTAACGCCGTTCTTGTACCTGAACCCATTGCTGCATCCGGAGCTGCTCCGGCGATTTTAATCCAAAACTCAACCACTTCGATAGCACCTCCTTCATCTCCAGCTTCGTTTCTTCAGTCTGATCCTTCATCCGTCTCTCATACCCCTGTTTCTCTTACAAGCAATACATTCTCCCCTAAGGAACCTCAATCCGTCTTCTCTGCTGGACCATATGCTAATGAAACTCAACCCGTCACTCCTCCGGTCTTCTCCGCCTTTATAACCGAACCATCCACTGCCTCATTCACTCCACCTCCGGAATCTTCAGTCCATATAACCACACCTTCTTCCCCTGAAGTTCCTTTTGCCCAGTTGCTTACATCTTCTTTGGAGCTTACTCGGAGGGATAGCAGCGGGACGAATCAAAAGTTCTCGTCTTCACATTACGAGTTTCGGTCTAACCAAGTGTGTCCGGGGAGTCCTGGTGGTGGTAACTTAATCTCCCCTGGCTCAGTGGTTTCAAACTCCGGTACATCTTCTCCCTACCCCGGTAAATCACCCACGGTTGAGTTCCGTATCGGCGAGCCTCCAAAGTTCCTTGGTTTTGAGCATTTCACAGCTCGTAAATGGGGATCTAGGTTTGGTTCTGGATCAATCACGCCTGTCGGCCACGGTTCAGGAGCATTGACACCAAATGGTCCAGGGATGGTTTCTGGAAACAATGCTGCATGGCCACAGATCTCTGAGGTCGAGTCTCTGGCTAATTCGGATCATGGGTCTGAAGTCATTGTAGCGGATCACAGAGTCTCGTTTGAGTTAACAGGCGAAGACGTTGCACGCTGTCTTGCGAGCAAGCTGAACCGATCGCATGACAGAATGAACAACAATGACCGGATTGAGAAAGATGAGAGAAGAAGCAGCTTCAAAAAGAGTGAAAGCATAGAGACCGAACAGCAGAGGATTCATCAGCTCAGTTCCTCGTCGGTTGGATCTAGCAAAGAATTCAAATTTGATAACACGAAAGAAGAGAATAGTGAGAAAGTCGCAGGAAACAGCTGGAGTTTCTTCCCGGGGTTACGATCGTGAGTCAGCTAACAAAAGTAGCTTCTTCTACATTACCAAAGATTATATCTATATATATAAAAGAACCTGTAAACAAACCATTGAACATGACTCGGTGAGATGGTGAAGAAAAAAAGGTAAGAGACTGGGTTCTGACAACTTATATACTCTGAATAAATAAGCTAGTTTAGCTTTGGTTTTGCAGTTGTATAACTTCTGTCTGATGTAATTAGGAACCCCCCCCCTTGGAATACTGTTTCATCTCGTTACAATGATATATATCTTTTCTTTTATGTTATCACAAAAATATACCTACGGAAGTATTTTGGACTGTGATGGTGATTGGTCTGAAAAGAACTCTGATAAAAACAAGAACAACAGAAACTGAATTCATCAAAGATGGTAACCGAGGAAAGAAACAACATCCACATCAAAATTAATACTAAGCGGAAGCGGACCGATTAAACAAAAAGACAACAAAAGCTGCCAAGATTAAACCGGCTAATACCTGAGATTGAACAACATAACCCTTAAATTCACATAAAGATCACGATTAATCCTATAACCAACCAGGACTAAATAAACCAAAAAAAAAAAAACTAAAGGCTTGAATTGGTCTGAACCGGATTCAGTTCTCCTTGCTGGAACCGTAATACCTCTTGAAAGCTCTTGGTAGATAAACCGGAATGAGAACCCCAAAGAGATTAAACGACCAAACCCCTAAGTTCACCGCCGCCAAAACTTTCCCGGCGAACATACGCCGCGCCGAAACAGTCTCCACACCTGTGCCATACGCCGGAGATTCCCTTGAGAACTCCTCCATAATCCACTCCACGAGAGTGAGGACCCTCCTAGCGTTGTAAACGATTGGCACGAGGATCCGAGCTGGAGAAGAGAAGCCAAACGTGGCGGCTAATCCCTCCATGAAAACCTGACTCGCCAGAAGAAACACGTGCGGTGCGGCAGCGCTCACACCGCGTTTATCGTCCTCGAGGAGTCCTTCGAAGATGTAGCAGATGGGAAGCAAGAGGCCGACGATCCCCGCGCAAGCTACATAGAAACGGAAAAACTTGTTGGTGGAGCTTGTGAGAGGAGCGTCTCGGTTAGGATTCTCGTGTGGAGGGAAGACTACTTTGGACATGAAGAAGAAGTAGATGAAGGTAAGGAGTGCGAATAGAAAATCTATTACTGTGACGAGACCGCTTGCCGAGAGGACGAGGATTACTGCGAGGACGTTTAGTTGCCGGAACGAAAAGAATCCGGTGGTTTTTCCGACAGCGTGATGGTGTTCGTCTTTTGGTAAGGCTATGTCGTTATAAGTCGGACCGACACCTCCAGACATGGTTTCGGGGTTTGTGTAAGGTTCTTTCTGAGAAGAGAAGATGCGTTTTGGTTTTCTTTTTCTCGGGAAAACGGGGTATGAGAGCAGTTTTGGGTGTAAGGAAATTAAAAAGAGATGAAGAACTGGACACGTGGAGGATAAATGAAAGAGGTTTAGATACGTGGAGGATTGCTCAGAACCGGTGGTTTGTTGTCTGTTGTCCTATATTTTAAAATGTTAACTGATGAGAGATTAACATCTCAAACGAAATTATTTCTTGATAGAAAGAAAAATAGTCATATTAAGGATATGATCACGCACAAAAATAAATAAATAACGAGCGACGGTGTTCTCTCTCTTTTCTTTCTCTACTATCCTTCAGAAAGAAGGGGTTTCCACTTTTTTTCTCCAGTGTCACTCCGACGCTCTGACTCCCGTTCGTCGGACATCATCTTCATTGATGTTGTTTAACTAGTACTAATCAGAACTAGGCAAAATAATCAGAACCGAAGAATCAAATCACAACCGACCGAAATACCTAAAATTAGAATTGGACCAAAAGCTTTAAATACATAAGTAATTTCTAAATTTATATATCTAAAATACCCAGACTAAGAACCAAACTAATATCCAAATATATATAAATATTAATTAAATATATATATATATATGATATAACTATATATAACTATATAATTTATAAATTTATTAAAAATAAAATAAAATATTTGACAATTAAATTATTATAAGATATTCAATTATCTAAAATTATCTAGATATTTTTGTCCAAACTATCCAAAATAACTGATAATATGTGAAATTTATTTTATCTAAATTATTATAATTATTTAATATTTTATCCAAAATATTTAATATTTAACTTGAATTATCCGAATTATTCAAAATAACCAAACTAAAATTGAAGCTAATTTTTTTCATGTATTTTTTGGTAGGTCTAGGACTTTTATCCGAGATCCGGATTCGATCTGAGATCTGATCCGGATCCTCTCCGAAAATCCGGATATTCGAAGGGGCCGAATCTGGATCCCGATAGTAAAATGTTGGATCCGTCAAAACTGAATAAGAATCCGGATATCTTAATTTTTAGTCGGATATCCGGATCCGTAATTTTAATTGATAATTCTTTCAAAAATAGTAATATATAAATATAAACTAATTTTATTTGTTATATCTTATTTTTATAATATTATATAAGTATAAGTTTTGTAATAATATACTTAGAAATAATTAAAAACACTATATTAATTTTATTTTAAAATTATTGTTTATATTTATATATATATTTTAATATTAGTTTTATTTATTTTAAGGATCCTAATCCGGATCCGGATATCCGCCTGATATTACAATTTTTAGGAGGATATTCGACACCCGGGTATCCGAGAACCCCAAATCCAGATAAGGATAGTAAAATCATGGATCCGCCGGATAAGGAACCGGATATCTTAAAATATCCCGGATACCCGATCCGTTCCAGGCCTATTTTTCAGTTCCTAGTTTTACTATCTAAACCAAACTAAATCAAAACTACCCGAATCAAAACTGAACCAAAAAACTGGTGGCAAATAGATTCTCTAACTCTCTATCCAAACTTCCCGATACTCAAAATATCCACACCTAACCGATACCAGAAATGCCCAGACCTAACTGATATGATTATGGATTTTCCAAACTTTTTTTTGTTTTAATGTCTTGATCTTCTCTAATTTCGACCTCTATGCTCAAAATTAAGTATCAATCAAGTATCGTTTTTTTCATCGAATAGTTTCTCCCTCCCTTTTGTTAGGGTTTATTTTCATCTTCAGTCTTATTAGTAATCTTTAAAGATGATTTTCCATGGATTAGGAGTATCTAATGGTTTGGATCGATTTGGTTAAGGCTGATTTTCTTCTCCTCGGAAAAATGAATCTGTTGAATATCTATGTTCTTTGATGTGAACACAAGTAGTGGGCAACAGTTTCTTCTCCTTGTGTCCTGGTTTCTTCACCTTGTATAATGTTCCGGTGTGTTCTGGTGGACTCCGACAAGAATTACGACAACAATTTTCATGCTGGTGAAGACTGGTGACATCTCTATTCATTTGCAACTTGCCCCTAAATCTATCGGCGGCTAGCATGTGATAATGACTTGTTAGGGTTGTTACAATTTTCTTTTGGCCTTTTTTATTTATTTGGACATGTTGTTTGGTTCATCTTTGCTACTCTTATATTTATGCTCCTTTGAACTTTGTTAATAATCAGATGACAAAAAAGGATATGATCAATCTAGTTATTTGTAGGGTCAAGTATGGTAAAATGAGAAATTTATTTATGTTAACACTATACATATAAGATTTAGTTATTACGTACGATTTTAGTTTTGTCAGTTACAACTTTGTTTTGTGTGTCTCGAGTAAATATAAGATTTAGTTATTACGTGTGATTTTAGTTTTGTGATTTTAGTTTTGTTAGAAAGTGTAATTACATTGATCAACTTTTAGGTAATGACTTACATTTTTGGGTTATCATCATTACAATGCTACTTTATATGTCAGTATATTTTAAAATCTTAAATTCATCGAAGATAAAATTTTATTTCTTCTTTAAATTAAAATTGAAAACATATAACCAATATAATAACTGAGAAATTTATATTTATGTGAATGAAATAGATTTTGTGGTTGTCAATTAAATAAATATTTTATAAAACATTTAGTACAAGTTGTTTACTTCTCATGATGTTTGTAATTATTTTAATTTATAGATATTAATATTGGAGTTAGTACTGTTATACCTAAGTATACCCGGTTGTACATGGCAAGGCAAAAGCCGGATGACGGCAGTGAATCTAAAATGTCCAGTTCTTCATTTTTTGAAGATAATTTTTTTTTAATTTACAAACTAATTGTTAAATTTAATTTATTGTTATTTGTACTTAAAATTGGTAATAAGTGTTAATGTCACCCAATTTATTTTAATGTTTATAATTTAACAATGGTGGAGGACTATTGACGGATTTTTGAGGTGGTATATTCGCTGATAAATGTAATGATGATTGGATGGGGTTTTCATTCTCTTCTCCTACCCTAAGCTCTTTCAGACGCTCTCTTCAGAAGAAGACTATTAAAGCGTCGACTCTTTCACGAATGGTCTTATCTACATATTATTTTAGTTATATATAATAAAAATATGGTTTAATTTGTAATCAAAAATATTTTCATGCATAGCATGGGCTCAATATTAGTTTAATTTAAAGTAATTGACATGACGGTTGAGTACCACTACCCTCTCAATTCTTGTAACCCGAAGCCTTTCTTCTATATTATGTGTTTTAGATATGGCAGACTCTTCCGCTTCTGCTCTCCCCAATTCTAATCGTCGTCGCCTCTGACGATCATCGTCTCCGATGAGAATCTATAATCTCTCTGCTCCTAGTCCCTATATCTCTTATGAGGATTGTCTTCAAATGTTTCGGGAACAATTTTCCAGGACCACAACCCCAGTCGGAGCCCCTTCTTGCCGTCTCGAAAATAAACTGGCTCGAGTCAGGTATGCTGAACTGTGTCTCCATGGGTTCGTAGTTCAAGCTAGTTTGTGTCCCCGAAATCCCGAGTTTGCTTCTACCTTTAGGATCATAGATAAAATGGGATAGGATTGCACTGTTCTGCATGTGCGACCCTTTTGTCCTAGGGTAGTTAGGGAATGTTTATCCAATCTTCCCTTCTCAGAATCAGGCGTGTTTATTCAGGGTAAGTTGTTTGAGTTTGATCCAATGTTGATCAATCAACTTTTCATGACTCCGTCTGTTACTAAAAACTATATGTGGAAAGAAACTGATTTGATGCAGGTGATCACTCTTCTCACTGGGCGTCGGTGTAATGGATGGTATGATTTCTCTCTCACCAACCTGGTCTCATCATATCTTATTCTCTATCGAGTTTGCGAGAGAAAATGGCTCCCCGGGCCTGATACTGATGGAATCATCAAGAGTCGACTTCGTTTTCTACATGCTTTTGTCAACCAAAAGTGGATAAACTTCGGCGACCTTGTGTATGATCAAATCATTGAACTCACTCGTAGAATGGACAGGGATACAAAGATCATCTTTCCCAATCTCATCTATCAAGTCTTGACTCTACAGAAGGAGATTATAGTCCTTCCAGGGATGATGAACCGGTAGGCGAGGGATTTCGCATCAACAGGATCAATGCATACAATCCGTGTCTAAACAACCGCGGACCTCGAGGAGGTGCGAGATATGAGTGATTTTTTTTGTCTGATTGTCCACTCATTCAGTGGAGTTGGTGTAGTCAGCAGTTAAAATCGAACAAATGTCCTATGTTGTTAGTTGTATCTTGCTATTTTTTCCTTTTTACCTTGGTTATGTAATGACTCTAAACTTTGCTAGTTATGTAATAACTCTAAACTCAACCATCTTTCTAAAATTTAACCTCGTGATATATGTTGAGAATACATCTACTTATGTATGGCGTGTGTACTAAAGACATTCAACCATTTAAGTTTGTGCATGTTGGATAATAATTACATTCATAATGATTTTACATTTAAATTAGGAGATCTTGAAGGAAAATTAAAAAATACTTATTTGTTTATTTAGCATTAATTATTTATGAAAAAGGTTTATGGTTACATATATAGTTTTACGGTTTGGTATTGAAGGAAGGAAGATGTAGACAATGTGGAGAATAGAAGGAAGGGAGGTGCCGATAAAAAAAAAGGAAGGGAGGGTTCAGAAAAAAACCAAAAGATCTGATCCGTTGCTTTTTTCAAATATATATGTGAGATCGTGATCCGCGTGATAAATGTAACAACCAATCAGAGAGATAAAGAAAGCCAAGAGCTCTGGTCCATTGCTTTTTCTAAACTAGCAGATGAAAAAGGTGTATAAAATCTCAAAACTCAATTTAGGCCAATTATTTGATTTCTTCTACACTTATTATAAATGTGTATAAAATAAGAATATGTTCAAACCAAAGAAAAAAACTATATCTTACTCAATAAAAAAACATGTAAAAACAAACACACCAAAACTCGTCACAACCTCCTATTGGTTCACCTAAAGCAAAAATCAAAAGAAAACATGATGAAGGTCATAATTCATCTTCAAAAAATGAAGAAGCATGTTCTCCAATGGGTTGCTTCATTTTTCTTCAAAAAAGAATATTCCAAATATTTTCTTTTCTGTTTTATCATTATTTATCAAAAACATATTTTACTTTTGGTAGTTTACTAATTTTATCCAATTATTTTATTTTAACAATATTTCACCATAATTACTAGTTAATATTAAATAAAAATTATCATACAATATAATTAGTACACATAGCATAAATAAATAACACAAGAACACTATATTTTACAAGGAAACATGAGATGTATATTTATTACATGCAATATTTTACTTAACTTAATATTTTAATAATTAATTTTGTTTATAATATTTTGCTGTATATTTTATTGTTATTGTAAAATATTTATACTTTTAGTTAAGTTTTGTTGTTATGTAAAATATAAAAAATTAAAGTTTGATATAAAGTTTTACTATTGGAGAGAAACACCCTCAAAACCTTATGTTTGAGGTTTTGCCAAACATTAAAATAAGAATATTTTTGGAAATATTTTAATTAATAAAATTACATGGAAATAACGACCACTAAAAATATAGTAATAAAAATACACATGTCAATCAAACCAAGTATCCTGGATGGAAGAAAGATATCCTGACCGCTGGACTACAATGGAACTTATTGTCTTCTTTAAAATAAATATGTAAAAATTCGTGATAGCCGTACTTAAAGTGGTCGTACAATTAGAGGCAAACCGTAACCAGGTCTGAGAGAGAGCATATAATTTGGTGAATGGCGATAACTGGGCGAAACCGAGATCTCGAATCGGGACAAAACCATTGACATGACAATCTTGTACTCCATGGTGGTCAAGTTCCGACCGATACACATTCTCCCTCCGAATCCAAACGGCATAAACCCCATTTTGTTCTTACAACCACCGTGTAAACTGCCGTCGAATCTCTCCGGCCTAAACTCATTCACGTCGTCTCCCCACAACTCGTGGTCGTGGTGCATTGCCACCACATCGATCCAAATGTTTGTGCCGTTAGGAATCACCCGACCGTTCACTTCAATGTCTTTCCGGGCTTGACGTTGTGCGTTTGGAGCCGGTGGATAAAGCCGAAGAACTTCGTTCATCACCCAACTCATCTACATAAATGACCGGAAATTTTATTCGTTAATTTAATATTGAAGAGGTAAGAGCATGATTAAAGGGGGTTCTTAGAGGGGTTCTTAGGGGGATGGGTCCCATGAATAGTGTAAGAACCGGTTCTTAAAACTCTTAAATAAGAACCGGTTCTTAAGAGTTTCTTGCACTGTTCACGGGTCCCACGGACACGTGGCGACCCACGATTGGTTAACTTTTTTTTTTTTTTTTTTTTTTGAAAAAACAGAAAAGAAAAAGAAAAAAAAAACCTAAGAACCCCAATTAGGGTTCTTAGGGTTAATCATAGTCTAAGTGAGTAATGAACTAATTAGTTAAGTATCTCTAGTGACACGCGTGTTACACGTTTTAGTCATGGATAGAAACAAAAAGAATGTGTTACAAAAAAAAAAAAAAAGAAACAAAAAGAATACTTATCATTATGGATCGATACTGTCGTGTGGCGAAGCACGGTCGTTGAATAGTTTTGGATTTAGAGAGGCGACGCGCCTCTATGCATTATTAGATTTCTACGTTACCCTTGACTTTGACCACATTGATCAGATGTTTATTAATTAAATTTAAATCTCTTAGTCATGTTGTTTTGTGAAACATAACTTATTTATGTACTATCACGCTATATAACTTATTTATGTACTATCACGCTATATAATATGCTCATCGTGCATTAACTAGTGTGAACATGCCAAATTGCACAGTATATGAACGCGTTAAAAAATAGATATGGTAGTAGTGAATATCATGCATACCTTCTTTAGTCCGGCAAGTTTGTTATATTCAATCTCGGAATCTCCTATGACTTGTCTTATCTCGCTTCTGAGCGTATCTTGCCACTCAGGATTGATCGCAAGAAGCATGAACGTCCACGTCAGTGCTAAAGCAGTTGTCTCGTGGCCAGCGAAGAAGAACGTTTTGCATTCGTCTACAAGTTCTGTCGCCGTAAATTTCCCTTTATCGGCCTTAAGCAACATTTGGAGAAGATCATGGTGGTCGTCTCCTCTGACCAAAGATCTCTTCCTTTCGTTAATGATCGACAAGAGGATACCGTCGATCTCTTTACCTAACTCCCTCGCTTTAAGGGTTTGCTTCAAAGCGAAAATGTTACTAAACGGTACCCCTACGTAACGATTTGAGTTGAAAAGAGCGAACTGCACGGCTCTTAGGTTTTTGAGGATTTGAGTTCCGTTTTCTCCCGTGACTCCGAAGCTTGTCTTAGCAATGATCTCACCCGCGGTTCCTATGATCTCGTTCTCCATGTCGAATTCAGGATTGCCAGAGTTTATCTGCATGGTCCATCGGTCCAACATGTTGGAGATTGATTCCACCATCACGTTTGTCATAGCCTATAATATAAGACAATCAAATAAAGTTGTGAGAAAAGGGTAACATTCTAGTACGAAGCTTTGATTAATTTGATCGAGTCTTGTCTATATATAGTCTTTTGAAAACCACAAGACCTTGAAATTTCTGTGGCATGGAAAACGTGCTCATGCTTTTAAGAAAGGAAAATAAAATCTAAATTGTTGAACTAGATTAGTCACGCAACGCCATTAATTTTCTAGCTTTTGGTTTCCTACCAATGTAAACGATTTGACAAAAGAGATTAATGACTAATCATACCTTAAGATTAAGAGGGGAAAATGCAGGAGTGATGATGTGGCGATGACGTATCCAATCATCGCCTTCGACCATAACCAAACCAGTACCAAACATTGGCTCTCTATCTTTCTTGAAAACATTTGGTTTTCCCCAACTCTTCCCCAATACACCTTTCGACATAACACTCAAGAATTCAGGATCCGCCACGTACACGAACGGCTCTATGCCTAGCCAGTACACAAACACTTTCCCTGCATTACATAATCAATAATCTGTGTTAATATATATATACACTGTGTTAATATATATACACTGTGTTAATAGATACATATAGCAATCCATAAATGTTGGTACGATTATAGAAATGTTTTTTCAAATATGGGCTTAAGAAGAAATTTATCCTTTTATGATTTGTCAAAACCGTCACAAATAAATATTATGTAAAGAAATTTTGGTTTCAAAGGTCCAGAACTTATACATGAGAAGTGAGAGTTAGTTATATTACATACCATATTGTCGTTGCCAAAGAGCTAAATGTGGAAGCGCAATGGAATGTATATCATGGTTGATTATGGTGGGCGATTTGCTCTTCTCCACCATTACCAAGGACGGCTTTAGCTTCTTCATATCATTAAGGTTTCCTAATGGAAAACTAGGAGGTGGACCGGAAAATCCGTTTTCTCCAAGCTTCTTTAGAGCTCGAAGTGGCAATATCCAGCAACGCAGAAAGAGCTTCAAGAACATAAAGCAAAGAAGCACGACAAAAACATTGACGAACTTGTACCAAAATCGAGAAACGTCAAGAAGCTGATCCATCTCGATTATGTGAGAATAATATATATAAATGTGTATGTATTATCGTGAAGGCTAATTTTGTGCGTACTGGTTTTTGGTGCAATATTGGCTGTTGTATTCAGAATGTTTGCAGGTGAAACAAATGAATCAACCAAATGAGGTATTTATAGATGTTTTTTTAGGTTTGGGTGTAGAAGAATGTCAGACTTGGACCAACGAAACTCTCTTCTCTTTATTTATTTATTTATTTATTGTATTGTTTGGTTTTTATTTTATGCTGTCATAACGTTTTTTTGCCATTTTCTGGTCAAACATTATCGGCATTTAGCCTTCCTGTCTTTTTCCTTTTTGCTATAATGTTTTGTAAGAGACTTTTTTCTTTTTGTCTAGTTTCTCCGGCTACTTTCTTTTAATGAAGTGAAAAAAATTATTTCTTTTAGAGCATCCACAATGGTAGACTCCATTGTGGAGTCTTTAAAACTTTTTTTTTTTGATTTTTTAATTTTTTTCTTTTCAGATTAAAAAAAAAATATATATCAACCAATCGCGTGCCGCCACGTATCGCAAATAGTACAAAGATCGATCCTTATTTAGAGATTTTAAGGATCAAATTTTTAGGTTTTGGTAGGATTTACTAATTATTTAATTATTTTTTCGCTAAGGACTCCCCTTAAGAACTTCCCATTGTGGATGCTCTAAGAACTCCCCTTAGATTCACAATCTTCTTAAAGTAGTAAGCTTTTAAAATTCCAATATAAAAATACGACATCGGTCCCCTTGCATTAACACTAAATACCAACATTTTAGGTTACACAGGTTTCTAATAATGAAAATCAAGGTTCTAAAAATCGGTCTAGGCGGCAACTCGGTCTCATCTGAAATCCAATTTATACTGATTTATATAATTTAAGTAGATTTAAATTATTTTAAATTAGCTTAAATCGATATAAATTAGTTTAAATATGTTAAATTAAGTAATAATATTAGTATCAATCCACAATTTTGTTTAATTTCTTTAGTTTTGTATATATAATTTTGATAATTCATCACAATAATTTTGTAATTAAATTTTAAAACTAAAATATCCCATATAAGTGTAATATATATATACAATAAGTCAATAATTCAATAACTCCTAGATCTCGCTTAGGCCCCGAATAATCCGTCTAATCGTTAATCCCCTATAAAGTGTCTAGCTACCGCCTAGTGATATATTTAATATTGATTGAAAATGATGTCAATGTCTGGATGTTGTATCTTAATCATTAAATGTGAAAAGTTAAATGGAATTTACTTTTTGTATCAACAGAAAATGAGTTGTTACTGTTGAAGATAAATTATTTAGTTGAGCAAACGGAAAAGTAATAAATACTTAACTCACATATCCTTAGGTTATTACTTAACCAGCATTTTTATATAGCATCTTCCATTAATCTTCTCACACGTTGTCATTTTATTATCCAATGTTTTTTTCCATAATTCTTATGGTTCATGTTTTATTCTCATGTAAGTGATTTTTTATAAATTAATATATATTTAGAGTCACAGTACATTTCTCCTCAGAAGTTTTTGAAAGACTAATAAACATAGTCACAATACATTTCTCATCATCCAAAAACTTACATAAGAAGGTGTTTTTGATGGCTGTCCATGAAGTGTAAGATCATGATGGTAGATGCTTAAGCCAGTACCAAGCATCTCCAGCGAATAAGTACTTGAAGAACTTTCAGAGAAGATAGTGATCAGAGATTCTATTGGCTTTTATTACAGACACTAAATCCTTGAACCGTTCCAAACAGGCCATAGAATACTCATGTGGAAGTCCATGATAAGGCTGTTGTCCCACGAGTGTAAAGTATGCATTATTCAGCTTGAAATTATGCCTCTAGAAAGCAAGAGGACGAATTGCAGACTTGTTAATGTAATACTGATCTTGACGGTTGTACTCAGCCAATGTTTTGGGTCGAACATCCTGAGCATTTTCAGCAGCTGCAGCCTCAGCCTCAGCCCAGCATTAGCAGCTGCTTCTGGATCATGGATTACATCTCCTGACTTTTAAGTTTCTGACCTGATACATTACGTACATGACCCTCAAAGAGTCATGAAGGTCTCCATTCACATCCTGAATCAATACAAGAGTCACAATCATCTTTCTTGTTTGCAGGTCGGTATTGGTCGGTGCTTCAGAAGTGTAAATCGTTGCTTGCTATTGAGTGGTGTCGGTCAACGAAGAAGAGGCGCCAATCGATGCTATTCGCTTCTTTTTTCGGATGGTACGTTCAAGTCATGTGTGTTCTAAATATTCCAAAGACATCGGTTTTCTTGTTGCTTCTAGTACTACTATGCATGCATCTGAAAGTCACAAGAAATTTTACAAGTAACAAGTAAAAAAAGAAAAACGTAGGCTAAATCTATCAATCAAGTTTATTGGTGATTCAAAAGTTCCCGGCGATGGCGCCAAGTTTGATGTGCTCAAATTACTCTAGTGCAACTCTCAAATAAGAGATCGATTGCAAGACTTAAAAATCAAACTCACATGGAGCGTGGATCACACAATAGACTATATATATTAAGATTAAACTAGGCAGGAAATATTAAAAGCAGCAAATAAAACAATAAAATCAGTTATGAGATATATGGAAAAAGCTCCAGACTTAGGTTTCATGCAGGCAATCATAAATTAAATCTATAGAAGGTAAGAGTGCGATAATAACCGTCCTACAACTCAAATTCAATTTAATAATATATCCACCTCTCGTTGCGAGTTTAATTAAATGTCTAAGCCCTAAAATTATAATTCTCATATGCGAATTAGTGGGAGTGTCAATCGTCACTCTTTGAGTGTCGTTCGACAACAATTCAGACAAGTATTATCGTTCAGTTTGATTTGTTCACTAAGTTATCTAAACTAAATCTCGTTGTATTTATCAACCTAGCTCAGCATGATTAATTTTAGGAGTCAAACTCACTCTCGTGGTTCCCAATTATCCTATGATCATGTTTCTAGTTATCTAATATAGAATACGAGCAGTGAAAAAATTCATGTGAAAGATCCAAATTGATCACCCTAGCTGTTCTATATTTTACAAGTTCATCAAAACCCTAGAAAATTCTAACCCTAACAAGTAAACTACTAAACATATTAAAGCAAAACATAAAAATAAACTGAATTAATTACATTAAAAAGTAGAGATAGAAATACTGGATTTCCAATCAAATCTCTGAAGGAGTCTTGTGATCTTCTCTCCAAAAAATCTAAGAATAGTAAAAGCTTCTATGAAAGTCTGAAGCATAAACAATGACTTTTAAAACTATATAATTAGGTCTAAAGTCAACATGGAATAATTTTATAATTTGTGAAAACTTCTAGGCCAAACTTGATTCTGGAAATAGAATCGGCCAACGTACTCGCGTTGGTGTCGAGAAACACCAAGGAAGGTGTCGATCGACACTCCTTCCAGATCTCAGCTCTAAGTTTTATTTTCTTGAACATATACAAGTTTTCCCATTTTTAAGCTCCAAATGGCTTCATGATCTCCACAATGCTCGAAAACATACATAGACCTGAAAAGACTCTAAAATAGACTTGAAAGTAGAAAGACTCTAAATAGAACTTATAATATGGCAAAAAAACCGGTAAAACCATAGTATATCAACATTCCAAACCACCACCAAAACAGCCATTGTATCAGCTGACCCCACCCCCATACGGACCGGTACCCTCCATTGCTTTGCATACGATGAACCTGGTCACCGATAACCGGCCTGTCCGAACTGCAGTCATCGAGGCCTACTACTTGATTCTACATGCTGTGACATCGAGATCAATATGAAGACACTATTTACGATGACCCAGAAGAATTTTAAGTTGACACAGGTCTTCCTCTGATGTTATGACGGTCTTGCCGTGCGCCACGACTTAATTGAGGATTTCCCTCAACGCATCTCTCATTGTACAACCGAGGAAAAACTGTGCAAACTTTATGGACTCTGGTAGCTGCGAGAATTTAATAGCTGCTGACGCCATCCAGAAACTATCTCTCCAAGATGAACACCACCTTGCTCCATACAAACTCGTTTGGTTACAACAATCTAATGACATACATGTTACCCTACACACTCTACTCTCTTTCTCCTCTTACCATGATCAGATTTATTCCGACGTTGAACCAATGGATGCTTGTTATTTACACCTTGGTTTTCCATGGGAGTTTGACCAAAGAGTATTACATGATGGTTTCCTCAGAAGTTATAGCTTCAAGTTCAACAATCTAAGCTTCACAGTCAAGCCATCAGTTTCACCGCAACCACCTTCTAAGCCATCAGCTATTTTATTATTACATAACACCGCATTTGAAGTTGCAACACGCGATGAAGATGTAGTTTGTATCTTTTCCACGACATCATCAACTCCACTCAATGAGAGTGACACTGACCAGAATTTATAGCGCTTCTCAAGGAATTTCAGATATTTTCCCAGATTATTTACCTCCTGGGCAGCTACCACTGCGCGATAAACAACATCAAATAGATTTAGTTCCCAATGCAAATCTTCCCAATCACGCTCACTACCGAATGAGTCCAACCGAACATAAAGAACTATGTAAGAAATTGGAAGAGTTAGTTACCACAGGTTTATTGCGTAAAAGTATCAGTCCTTGTACCGTTCTCGCCCTCTTAATCCTTAAGAAAGATGGTTCTTGGCGTATGTGTGTGTATATTCGACCTGTGAATAAAATCACTGTTCAATATCGTTTCCAATTCCTCGCTTATACGATCTACTTGATCAAATCGGGACAACACATGCATTCTCTAAACTAGACTTAAAAAGCAGGTACCATCAGATTGACATTCGCCAAGGTGACGAGTGAAACCAGATTTCAAAACTCGCGAACGACTTTTTGAAGGAATGGTTATGCCTTTCGGTTTATCAAACTCCCTAGCGCATTTATGGGTTGGATGAACCAGGCTTACGACCTTTCATCAGGAAGTTTGTTGTTGTTTACTTCACTGACATTTTTATCTTCATCTTGAACTTGGAAAACCACATGTTACAACTACGAGAAGTCCTCCATGTCCTATGTCGTGACACAATTTTTTTTTGCAACAGTGAAAAAGTATGCTTTATGTTTGTCTCAGAGGATGGTCTTGCTGTTGACCCGGCCAAAGTCGCCGCCATCAAGACATGGCCCGAGACGAAAAAGATATCTGAAGCCCGTAGCTTCCATGGTCTTGCAGCTTTTTTACCGTGGATTTGTTCCTCAGGTTAGTGCATCATGGCATCATTAACTAACTGCATTCGCGATGAAACTTTTGTATGGACGCCTGCTGCAAGAAATGCTTTCACCATTATCAAAGAAAATCTAAGTTCTTTACCAATTTTGGCACTTCCGGATTTCCCTACTCTATTTGAACTGCATTGTGACACCTCTAAAACAGGTATTTGGGCAGTGTTTAGTAAAAAAACTGGCATATCACAATCTTTAGCAAAAAGATATCTGGTGCTCGTTTTCACTAATGTAAGTATGACATTGAATTCTATGCAGTTGTACAACCAATCAAACATTGGAGACATTACTTGTTCCACAAAGAATTTGTCCATTACACCGACCACAATGTCCTAAAGCATCTCAGTACGCAAGACAAAGTCTTGTCTCACCACGCATTCTTGATATCATACTTACAACTGTTTACTTTCATCATCAAACACACTTCTGGTGTTAGCAATCATGTTAATGAATCTCTCAGCTGTCTTCATTTGTTATTATTATCCTCCATGTTTCAGTTCCAGGTTTTGGTTTGTTCTTCGACTATATCTGATAGACCCTTTTGGATTTATTTGGACTGTTGTGACAACTGGTTCAGATTTTCCCTACGGACTTTCATGCCGACATCTTGTTTTGTGATGACAGACTTTGTGTCCCGGACTACAGTCTTCGTTTGCATCTTAGTTTCAATCTCCAGAAAAAGGCCACATTGGTCATGATCACACTTTGCGTCTCATCTCTTCATCATATTTTTAGCTCTCACTTTACCAAGACGTCAAGCGCTATGGAACACTGTGTTACATGTTAAACAGCAAAAGGTTTGGTTTCAAATGCTGGTTTATATCTTTCTTTACCAATTCTAACACAGCTATTGACGGACATAAGTATAGATTTCGTAATAGGATTACCTCGTACACAAAAAGGATTTGACCGCTGGTTTATATCTTTCTTTACCAATTCTGACACAGCTATTGACAGACATAAGTATAAATTTCGTAATGGGGTTACCTCGTACACAAAAAGGATTTGACTCCATATTTATTGTCATTGATCGTTTTTGAAAGATTGTTCACTTTATTCTTTGTAAATGTATAACCGATGCTGTCCAAGTTGCTACATTGTTTTTTCTTCGAGGTCCACCGCCTGAACGTCTTGCTGTTGTCCATTGCTTCCAAAAGATACTCCTGATTTTGGGTCATTTTGACGCTCTTTAGGGAAACTCCTTGATACAATCTTGATTTTATCATGTCTATTATCCTCAAACCAATAGACAAAAAGAACTCAATATTCGTTCTCTTGGAAATTTATTACACAACTTAGTGGAAATTTCTATCAAAACATGGGACTCTAAGCTTCCACAAGCAGAATTTGCTAATAACCATGCCATTAACCGTAGCTCTCGGTTCAGTCCATTCCATATTATTTACAAGATGGTTCCGTGTGTGCCACCAGATCTTTCTATGTTGCCAGACCGGGTTCGACTTCATGGAGGTGCATAAGCTTTTTATGGAGCAAATAAGCGAGACTCATGCACAAATCAAAATAAACGAGTTGAAAATAGTAGCTGTATTACACTATTACGTGGACTCTGCGTCAGAAAATTGGCTTCCCACCTTGGTCCTCCGATTTGCTCCATATCAGCACGGTCATGCTCTGACCACCGCGTATTCGTCGGATTAACCGACTATGCCCTTGCGTTTTCGAACAAAAGTTGCAGGTATGTAGTGATTTCTTTGTAATCCCTAAATTGAGCTGAGTTCTTGTTCTTACCGTTTAAACTAAAGTTTATGTTTTAAAAACCTGTTTTTTTACCGCGTGGACTTATAACCCAGGTTGAAAATGTGAACCACTTTTACCATTAAACCACTTCAATTTTTTCTAATTACTTTCAAATTATATATATATATATATATGTATAATATATATATATATACATGATTTCTGTTCAAATATTTCTTAAATAAAAATAGAAAATAAATAAATATTTAATTTCATGTTAATATTTTTATATCCAACTCGACTTGGAACTACTCGGAAACAATTCGAAGCCGAACCAAAATTCAACCAAGTACCAAGTACTTACACAGTCCAGGCCTAGATGAAATCATTATAAAACAAAAGATGATAATAACATTTGGGACATATAAAGGCCCTTTCTCAAAAATAACATTTGGAACATGTAAAGAAGCTTTACGGATCTAAGATCCAAAACTTCAAATGTTAACTATATGTGAAAAATCACTTGGTTTCTCTTTCCAAATCCAATATAAAATATGTGAAAAATCACTTGGTTTCTCTTTCCAAATCCAATATAAAATTTACGCGTTCAATCACAATCAAGTGATGAGATTGTACATGTGAAAATTCTCTTTTTATGACCCAATATGTGAAATCGATAACTCTCTACCTACTTGCTAATTGTAATAATGGCTAGTCTTTAAATGTTGTAATAGTTAAATGTGAAAACCTTAGGCTTCAATCGGTTATGCCAACATATATCAGATGATCCAATTTTTTTTTTTTATAACACTGATGATCCATAATTTATACATAGAAAACAGCCATTAAAACTTTGAATCTTTAAATTTTTTAAAAAGTTCACCAACTCACATTTGAACAAAAAAAATCATCAAGTTTTTCGATTTTTTTAATTTTCATATTTTGTTGATTTAACTATTTAAAAATCCTAAACAGTCAACTGATAAAATAAATTATAAATTAAATGTCTGTTAACTCTCAAAATGATATTATTTTAAAAATTGACTAAAACATTAATCATAAAACATCTTTTGCTTCTATAAAAACTTAAATCATTTTTTTGAGAAACTATAGCCCCAAATAACCTTCATTTTCTTCACTTTGGTTGTGCGAAAAAGCTTTAAGTGTTTATAAGAGTAAAAAATATTGTCTGATCAGTGTTTTAATTAGTTTTTAAAAATGATATTGTTTAAAGAGTTAACAATTACTTATTTTTAATCGATTTAAAGAGTTGACTATTCGGATTTATTAAATGTTCGAGTCAATAAAATATGAAAATTAAAACGATTAATACTTGAAAGTTGAGAATGTTTTTAGCTCAAACACCAGTCAAAAGTTTTTTTGTTTTAGTTTGGAAATTTTAATGGATGTTTACATCAATAGTTAAATACAATTTATTAGCAGAACAGAGATTCGTCTTTTGTCATTTTCCTTTTTTTTTTTTGGAGTTTCAGTTTTATAAGATGGGGCATGTACGTTCTATAGTTATAAAATAAATATTTTTTTGCTAAATTATAAAAGTTATTAATCATAATGAAGGTTCAGTTATAACTGAAGTGAAATCAAATTCTGTTTTTAGCCATTCTGAGTTTAAGGGATCGCAATTTTGTTTTAGAAACTCCGAAGAAATAAAGATATTAAGTCCAAGCTTGCCAACAATGGTGAAAACTGAAGTTAATAATAAGTATAAGACATAAGACAACAAAATAAAAATCTCATTTCCAAACAAGCAGAAGAATAGCTAGGCAAGTTCAGTCAAACGGAGTCATCATCTCATATATCCTTATATGACAAAAGAAAATTCACTATAACCTTCATTAATCTTAATACCCTTCTTCATTTAATGAAAATATGAAAACTCAATTTTGCCCTTATTCATTTTCGAAATTAATTATTATTTTTTTTCCAAAATTTTCAAAATTTTCAAAATTCGAAAATTTCAAAATTTCAAAATTTTCAAAAATATTCAAAATTTTAAATTTTAATTATCGACGTACAACTAGTCCAACTATGTTATATTGGTCCAACTAGTTATACTGAATTTTAATAGTTGTACTGAGTTTTATACTAGTTGTACTGGTTTTTATTAGTAATACTTATGTTGTTGTACTGAGTTATACTAGTATATTCATATAGTTGTACTGAATTCTACTAGTAATACTTATGTAGTTGTACTAAGTTTTACTAGTAATACTAATGTAGTTGTACTGAGTTTTACTAGTAATACTTACGTAGTTGTACTGAGTTTTACTAGTAATACTTACGTAGTTGTACTGAGTTTTACTAGTAATATTTATGTTGTTGTACTGAGTTATACTAGTATTATTTATGTACTTGTTCTGAGTTATACTAGTATTACTTACGAAACAGGAAACGCACAACCAAATACAAAAATATAGATCTATAACTTAAACAGAATAAGAAACGAGCTTAAATAAATAAAAGATCCAGAAAAAAAAAACAGAAGAAAAACGAGAAAAACCCCAAATAAAAAAAAAAACAGATTTCTTCATCAACATTATTTCTGTTTCGTCACCTTGGTAGTTTGCTTTAAGAACCCTAACTGAAAAAACCTAGAAAAACAAAGCCCTAACTCGAAATATTCAGAATAAGCGAAAATTGTAGATCCAAAATCAGAGATCTGATTTTATGTAGAACAAACTCAAGCGGAGTCGTTATCTTCGTTTATATCATCTTCTCGCCATTGTTTTTGGTTAAACTGCGATGATTTGTCACAGAGAAATAGAGAAAGAAAAAAAAAGGTTATGAAAAAAGAAAGAGAAAAACAGTTTTACAGAGAAGAAGAAGAAACAAGTCGGAAGAGAAAAAATAAGAAGAATCTCAAAAGTAAAAAAACCATCGACATTATTTAGTATTAGGGTAAAGGACATTTTCGTAATTTTAATATTTTATAAATAAAAAATAAATCAAAACAAATTAAATAATATAACAAGGATATTATAGCTTTTTGTTTAACATACAAGGACACTAGAGACGTTTTCTCCAAACATTCACCAAAATGATTTCAAGCAGGCATCGATGGAGGCAGTTGGCTCCCGCTCCGAAGCTCCACTGGAGGAGGAAACTGTCAAACAAACCCAAACTAACACAGCAAAAGATAAATATGTAGACCTGATTCAACACCGCAGAAAGTGAAAAGTATGAACTACGATCAAGTGTAAGCTATACATAAAGCTCCTCATCCATCCATGTGACACAAAAGTTGCGGCGGAGACAAAAAAAGAAAATAGAAGCTATATGTTGGAGCTTTGAAAGAAGGGAAGTGAAGCACAAGAGAAGTATGAAGCTCCTCCAAATCATGCGATCTGACCGGCAAGAGAGAGTTTCACCTTGAGAGCCAGTGACGCCATCACATGGATTGTCCTTTCACTCAGAACTGAGAGAAGGAGCTCTACATACACCTTGAAGCAAATTGTTAGAGAGGTCCGAATGGGGTGAGACGACAAGGCATGAGAGAAATCGGCAGCAACGAGACCCACAATGATCGGAAATAACAATACCGCAAGGAAACGAAATTGTAGATGGAGACCCGAGAGAAAAAATATAAGAGAGAAAATAGTAAAATAACTACTAGCTATGAAATATTAATATTATGAATTTTTAGTTTCTATGAATATAATTTCTAGTTTTCTTATTGCCGAGAGTGCAACTTTGATCAACTTGGTAAGTTTTAGGATGTTTGGATTGGTTGAACTCTCATTTTGTTATTGCGAAAGACTAGTTTTTTTTTGTTTTTTTTTGTCGGCATTGCGAAAGACTAGTTATCTATCTATGTTTTCTTTAATTGTTTTGGTTCCTCTTTGTTTAGAGTTTTTAGATGTGGATTATATGATCTCATGGTTGGATTTTGGACATGTAAACTTGTAAATTAAATCAGCTTTTCAAAAAAAAACTTGTAAATTTCATGGATTGAATTAATAAAATTTTAAATAAGCATATAGATAGTTTCAAAAAAAAAAAGCATAGAGAGTAGAATAGTCGAAAGTTCCCTTATCGTATATTTGACTACGAATCTTCTTTCTTTTCTTTTTAAGGATGTATTTACTACGAATTAGTTCTTTTAATCGCACGCATAAAGTTGTTACGACTTATCAAGAGAATAATACAAAATAATTTTTTTTTACCCATTAGTTTTCTATGAGATTCTCATTAAACCATAAGTAAGAAATGATTTTTATACTCCCTCCGTTTCAAATTGTAAGTAGTTTTAGGGAAATTTTTTTGTTTCAAAATGTAACTAGTTTACATGTTTCTAGACAACTTTTAACTTTATTAGGTACAGTGTAACCAATCAAATTAAACAAACTTATTTATGATTGGCTAAGCTATATATAATCTATATATTTAATAAGATATTTTTTAAAAAATAATAACTTTCTTAATCTTTGTGCTTTTAGTTAAAACTATCTACATAATGGAACAGAGGGAATATTATTTTATTTAAATATTATAAAATTGATACATATTTATGCACTATTTTTAATCCTCTTATTTATTAACATACTATAAAAAATAAATTTTACTTATTTGAATTACAAAATTAAAATTAATTATTAAAGAAAATATATAATGTATACACTTGCACAATCGAAGAAACTATTTCTCATAATTAACATGTTTTTTCTTAATTGCTATGTAGTTAAAATCACATTATAGAAAACTCAAGTTGACAGAAACTATTAAGATAATAAGTATTAGCCAAATCATATTAGTAGGTATCCAGCTTAATCTGCTAACACCACCTCTCAAATCAAAGTATGCAGGATTACAAATTTGATCATTAATATTTAGAATTTTTGGATCGCCAATCAAATGGTCATCTAGTCCAGACAAAGTCACAAGACGTGTAACTGAAAAGTACCGAATATTTTGTTCCCCAGTAGTTAGTTAACATCTTCGTTAAATAATATACAATCTAGTTAAAAAAATAATAATATACAATCATGATCTACTAGGTATTATTTCATGTTGTTGCTTTCCTAGCATTTTTCTTGTCAACTGCTTTACTTGCATTTATAAATGTATAGTGTATTATTTAGCTTATATCATATATGTTTTTAATAGTCCAGGACATTGTGGCCTAGTAGTAAAGAAACGAGATTGAGACGTAAACACGTTTTAGTTTTGACCCACCTGCTACACGAAACTAAGTTATAATTATTCCTTGACACTCACACGTGTATGGGTTTTTGTCTCTCACCCCATTTTGAAAGCCTAGTGCGCGAGTCTGTCCGTGGATGAAACGCCCCATAAAATTATTCTGAACCTCTCTAGAGGTCTGAAATTTATTTCTGAATTATCAAAAAATATGTTCTTGATACTTATATATGTATTATTGTATAAACCAAATATATTTTCTAATAGCCGGGAGGTGATCTGGATTTTAGATCCAACTATTCCCTTCAGGCTAGCCATAGCAGTTGGTAATACTGAGGCATGGTGTAACTTGTTTTCCCAATGGAAATCAAACTATAAACACAATAGAATAAGTGATAAAACACGCACACAATAGGATCAATTCCAAGCGCTAAACGATTATCCCAAAAGCACCTTTATATAAATTGTAGAGAAATTCCTTTAGATAGCCAATTTTAGTTTGTTTGTCACAAAAATAGTTTTCAATGAACAAAATGATCAAAATGTTTTTTTAGAAGCTAAAAAATTCATTTATATGCATTTATACCCCTAGGGTTAACTAATTTGCACTTTAGGGTTTAGAGTTAAGGGGTGGGTTTGGGGTTAGGGTTTCAAATTTCAAAAAAAAAAAAAAAAAAAATCAATTCTTTTTTTTAAAAAAATATCTATTTTGGTCATTTTATTTTTTAAGGGCTATTTTTGTGACAAAAACTTAAAAATGGCTATTTAAGAAAATTGCCCTAAATTATAACTATTAATATTATAAAAATAATAATTTATGAGGCTGAGTTTGCTAGAAAATGTTAGGAGTGAAACAAATTCAAATATCTAGAAAATATAAGGTATCAAAATTTAGATCCACCGAATCAGTGGATTTAATATCCAAATCTTGATCAGTGGTTCCAATTATCTAGAATTTAGATATCCGTCTATATATTATACTACCAACTAGTATTTGGATCTAGATCAGTAAAATTAATTACAAAATTATATATATATATATATATATATATATATATATATTTAAATAATGCATATATTATATATTTATACAAGATTTATAAATATATGTATATAATATTATCAAAAATAGAATATAATATTATAACATTACTTTTAATATAAATATTAATATATTAAATATAGTTAGTAATAAAATTAAAATTTAAAATATTTCAAATACAGATCCTTATCTGAACCTAAAAATCAAGATATCTAGATTCAAATTTAATTTTGATGGATCCTAGATTTTACTATCTAGATCCGGATTCGGAAATACTTGATATTCAATTTTGAGTTATTTTTGGGTTCACCCCCTAGGGTGAACCTTTAGGTTCATCACCCAATGAAAATTTGCCACATCATAATCTATTTTTAATTAAAAAAGTAAAAATAAATAAAAAATAGCAGAAACTAAGAAAAAAATTTACGTTGTTAACACCATCGGTAAAACCTTAAACCATAAATACTAAACTCTAAACCCTAAACACTAAACCCTAAACACTAAACCCTAAACCCTAAACCCTTGAATAAACCCTAAACCCTAAACCTTTGAATAAACCCTAAACCTTTGGATAAATCCTAAATCCTTGGGTAAATCTTAACTCTTAGGGTAAACCCTAAATAATAGTAATAGGGTTTACTATAGAGTTTAGGATTGACCCAAGGATAGAGTTTACTCAAGGGTTTAGAGTTTAGGGTTTACCCAAGGGTTTAGGGTTTATCCAAAGTTTAGGATTTAGAGTCTAGTATTTAGGATTTAGGTTTTTTGAGGGTTTAGGGTTTTGTGTTTAGGGTTTATAGTCTAGTGTTCTGGATTTAGGGTTTTACTGACGGTGTTAGCAATTTTTTTTTTTTGTATTTCCTTTATTTTTCTATTTCTTAACATTTTTTAAAAAAAATACTATATGACATGCCAAATTTTGATTGGGTGGTGAACCTATAGATTCACTCTAGGGGGTGAACCCAAGAATAAGTCTTCTATTTTTGAAGCGGATCTATAGTGAAATATCAGATGGGATCCGGATCCTAGATAATATGTCTCATCTCTAAAAAAAAACATGAATGATCATTTGATTTTTAAGTTAAACTAGATCTGGACCCCGCACGCTAGCGCGGATATTAAGTTTGCGTTTTTGTATGCGTTCACATAGATGAAAAGATATATGTATGCGCATTTTACCCGATATTTGAACCCGTATCCGAACCCGATCTCAAAAACCCGAACCGAAATCCGAACCGAAGTAGCAAAATACCCGAACGGACATTGAATTAGGAGAGATTGGATATCCGAACCCGAACGGGTAATATCCAAACCCGAATAAATATCTGAAGATATTCGAACTTATGCATATTTAAGTTTATATTTCTAGATTACTTCTCTAATTTTATTTAAAGTATTTATATTGATGTTACTCATACTTTAAGATCACATAATATACATATAATTACAAACATTAAAACACAATATATAAACTGAAAAGACCAACATTAAAATAGAAAGTTTTAAGAAAATATATTAATTTAAGTAAAAAAGACAAGCATTAAAATAGGAAGCTTAAAAACATATTAATTTAAGTGAAAAAGACAAACATTAAAATAGAAAACTTAACTAAATTCTCAATGGCATGCCATTGTAAATAAAAGTGAAAACTTAGGGGTAGTTTATATGTGTACTTCTAAATTAATAATGTAGATATTAAAAAACTTTGTCTTTTTATTTATTTATTTTATTTTAAGCTTTAGCTTAAGTATAAACAGAGTGAAACATATAGAAAACAAAATATAGATAAAATAAAGATATAATAATCATTTGTATTAATGATTTGGAACACTTGTTAAAAAAACACAAATATAAATATGTATGTATAAAAATAACTGAATTTGTGTGCAATTTGTCATTCTTATCTTCCATTCTTCTTATTTTCTAAAATAACAGAGACAACACTGTATAGAACTCAGCACACTGGAACTCAGCACACTTTTCGTAGGACAAATTTCGTTTTAATAAATTTAATACTTCCTCCGTTTCTTAAAGAGTGTCGTTTTAGAGAAAATTTTTCGTTATAAAATAAGTGTCGTTTTAGGATTTCAATGTATAATTTATTGATTTTATTTTTCAGTTTAATTTTCTATTGGTTGAAATATGATTAGATGTATGGGTAATGATGTTTTTCTATAGAAAATATGCAAAATTAAATGTTTTCTTAATCTGTGTGCAAAAAGCTAAAACGACACTTATTATGAAACAGAGGGGAGTAATACATTTAGCTTTGACTTTACTTATTTATTTATCATCTTAATGTTGGAACCTTTGACTTTAGTAAAAAAAAACTTTTGTAAAGCAAACACTTCAAATTCAATTATCGTATTTGACATTTCCCAGAACATCATTTTCAAATGCATCTTATTTAAAGTTTTTTTTTTTTGTAAATTTAATGTGTACAAGTAGAATTTCAACATTTCAAAATTTGGAATGTTTCATTCAAAATTTTAACAGAAAAAACGCATATCTGTTTTACATACTTTTGATTATATGGTAATTATAAGATGTTATTAAAAACCAATTTAGGTCCTTAACGCAGGAGAGGTAACTATAACATAAATGACACACTGAGTTCATAGACCCCCTTAATGTTTTCTACAGATAACCGATAATGCAACAATATAGATTATTATTTACTCTATTTTCTAAAAGATTGTTTACTAAATCATATAACAATTAATAAAAATTTAGACAGTCAACAGACTAAGTAAACTTCGAACGTTATCCTATTTAAAATAGAATAAGCATTATTATACGAAATATAAATTAAAGAAATCCAATAGTTACTTTTAAAAATTAACTAATTATTTAAGGAAATCCATTAGTTATTTTTTGTCAAAAAAATTCAAAAGTTATCTAATAATATATCAAAATTTATTTTATTATTCATAGTCTCCATAGAGATCATGTTATTGTTTTATTTACACCTGGAAAAATCAAAAATATTTCAGTTTCATACTGTAAAATAATAAAGGAACTAACTATGGACCAAACTTCCACAGTTTTTTTTTCTCTAAGAGGAAATAAATTAACTAATCATTTTAAGGAAATCCAATAGTTATTTTTTGTCAAAAAATTCAAAAGTTATCTAATAATATGTCAAAATTTATTTTATTATACATAGTCTCCATAGAGACCATGTCATCGTTTTATTTACACCTGGAAAAGTCAAAAATATTTGCATTTCATACTGTAAAATAATTCTCCCTCTGTTTCATATTACTTGTCGTTCTAAGTTTATGGACACATATTAAGAAAACATATGATTTTGTATATTTTCAAAATAAAAACGCAATTACCTATACACCTAACCATATTTCAACCAATAGAAAAATAAAGTGGAAAATTTTATTAATGAATTTTGCATTAAAACTCTAAAACGACACTTATTTTGAAACGAAAATTTTTACCTAGAACGACAACTAATATGAAACGGAGGGAATAATAGAAAAGAAAATAAGTATGGACCAAACTCCCATAGATTTTTTTCTCTAAGTAGAAATAAATTAACTAATTATTTTCTGTCAAAATAAATTAGATTAACTAATTCTAATGTTAGAATTAATATAACGTTATTGCTATTTTAGAATATTTTATATAGAAGTAGAAAACTATAACAAATAAACAACCAGAGATATGTGGTGTACGTAGTATAAAAAATGTGGTAATTGATCGTTATAACGCACGTATTAAAAGGGCACTAGATTTTGACCCGCCCTTTCCAAGGGCGGGTATATTTTTATTGACAAATTTAAATATATTTGTATTAGTTCACTAATATGTTTAAGAATGAGCGTTTAGTTTTAAGTTTGATTCCAATTTGGTTTTCATATTTGGTTTTTATATTGTTTTTGGTTTTGGTTGAATATTGATTTTTTGGTATTTCGGCTCAAGAGATATCAAAGTTTTTTGTTCAAAGAGTATCAAAGTCTAAAACCCAATTGCTCGATCATAAGATCCGATAAACCTTTTTTTACAGACAAAAATACATAGACGATGTGCTTCGATGGAGGTTTGAAGACTACAATTGGGGTTCTGGTATAACAATGTAAATCAATAATTGAGTGGCCCATGTAAGAAGAAAGGTATTTGCTCTTATTTTATATAAAAAAGAACGTGGCTAGAGTTGAATAAAAATTAGATACAGTTATTAAAAATCATTTTTTTAAAAAAAATTGGTCTAGTGGTAATTTAAGTAATATTCCAGGATAAAATAAGGTTAATTGTTAGCAATGATTCTAAATTAATAATATTGATTTTTAATTTATATGAAATCAATGTTTTTATATTCAATGAATTCTATAGTTGAATTAATAAATCTGGTATCCAATATATAAGCCAATTTAAATTTAATAAGAAATTTTTAGTTAAATCCATTAAAGCACATATCAAACCCATTGACTTAGTAAAACCCTAAAAAGTTCAATATTTTTTTAAAGAAATTGAATTGAACTTCTAATATATTCCCTCTGTTTCAAATTATTTGTCGTTCTAGAGTAGAATTTTTGTTTCAAAATAAGTGTTGTTTTCAGTTTTCAATGTAAAATTTATTGGTAATATTATCTACTCTATTTTTCTATTGGTTGATATATGGTTAGGTGTATTGGTAATAGTGTTTTTATTTTGAAAATGTGTAAAATTAAATGTTTCTTTAATTTGTGTGCATAAACCTAGAACGACAACTAACATGAAATGGTTTTATGCAGCATATATGTATTTATATATCAAAAGTTCAAAAGAACCATATATGAGCTAATGTGTGATTGTCCAACAAAAAAATATATTATAAATATATCATTAGTTGTAGATCATATGTATATATTAGCAAAGAGAATATGAAGATTTTTAACTCTTAATTTTATATATGTTGGAATATTAAATCACTTCAAAAAATATTTGCATGCAGTATATAAGAGGCTATAAAATCAGGATAATCTCATGCATGCTAGAGTACTGGAGTGATGATGCTCCAAACGTTTTGTAAGAATGAGAATGACAATAAAATGCATATAGGTTAATTACTTAATACACGTGGGAGATGTGGAAAGTGGGTCCGTAAAGTGCGTTGTTGAACCAACTTTTCATTACTATTATACCCTAAATGAAAAACTAAAAACAATTTGAAAACGTAATGGCATATGTTGTAATATATACCACGGTAGAATAAGGTTAATTAATAAGAATGATTCTAAATTAATAGTATTGATAAGAAACAAATACAAAATCAAAACGAAGAAGATTTGGACTTATATCACGCGGTACATGTAAACCCAAAATTCAGGGTCGTCAATATCGTCATCGTCCGCAAGAAAGTTATTTATCTCGTGTGATTGTGTTATAAAGGGCTGTGGACTGTGGTAAACTAAGAGAATCTAAGAGTAGTTGGCGCATTTGTGGTATTGGATTGTATCGTATTTAATTCGCTTTAAATCCGAATACAAGTCAAACTAAACTAGTATCCTTCATATACCAAAACACAAATCACTCCACCAATCCTACTTTGACATTTAGCAAAGCTTTATAAAAAATAAAAACAATCAAATTTCATTTTTTTCCACCTTTTATTTTTATGCAATTCAAATCTTCAACTACTTAAATTCTTAAATTTTCTGATTTGCAATTTCACGTTAGTTTTTTTTATCAACAAACTGTTTCCTTTTTCTCTTGTATAATTTGTAATGTACTTTTTTTTTCTCTACGTTTTATCTATACCAAAAATTTTAGTTTTCTATTGAAATATCAAATCCAGAAAGCATATCACGTTATCAAAAAAAAGAAGTAAACCATTCATTGTTATTATTACAGTAATGGAAAATCGGAGTAATTAATTTCATATATTTTCTTACAAACTACAAGTCTCCTAAAAACTAATATAAAATTTTATAGATTAATTTCTCATATGTTTGTGTCGATTATATTTTAAAAAATCATGTTACCTATATGCTATTAATGGAGAAAACATATATAGAAGATGAATCGTCCACTAAACTTGAGACAACATAAAATGTTTGTAGAAAAAAAATTGCTAACAACTAAGAAAGTCTGAAGTAATAACTAACAAACCATAGTTTCATTTTCATTGTTACTGCAAAGATTATATCTTGTTTTTTCTGTAACTATCATCATCACAATTCCAGATTCAGTAACTCCCAATATCAATGGTTACATGTCCTATATATCATTTAATCAATTTTTAATTTTCCTATAGTTTTACTCTCCTCTTCTTTAATATTGTTCCATCTTCTTTGTAATTTTTTGAGTTGTTTTATATAGCAAAAATCTTTATTCTAATTAATTCATCTCTTTTTCTGAAAATAATTCTATATAATTTCTTCTGTATAAGTCAAATAGGAAATTTTATCAAATTATATTTCTATTTTGTAACTATTTTTCACTAACATAATGGAAATCAAGGTTTGTTTCAGAGAGTACTACGTGCTATCATAAATATGAAGTTAATCTCAATGTTAAAACTTATATTCTTGTGGGAAAAGTGCAGTTACATTTATAAGTGTGATTTCTAAAACTATTTAAATCACTGTACGGTGTAGGGTTAGACCGTGCTCTTGGAAACGAAGACTGGCACAAAAACTTTTCACACTCTAAAGTACAATACATGCGCATGTGGGGTTCATACCATCGTCCAGTACTTGCAGACATATTATCCAAACCAACAAGGAAAATAAACTATTTCAAATTTGATAAGAGATAGCTGGATAGTAAAGAATTACGACAAGTCATTTTAGGTGGCTGGACCTCTTCATAACTCTCTCCTAATGCAAATATAATGGATAATAATCCAGCTGCAGAAAAGCGTTAGGACAGTAGAAAAAAAAAATGACTCAAATGCCGCAAAATTAGTTGGGGATCTAAAATATAAGGTAGATAATCTATATTCAAATGATGATGCCACAACAAAAGAGATATACGCTGCATTAAAGGATCTTACAGAGGTTTTTAAGGCTGAAGAACAGTTATAGAAGCAAAAATAGTCTTTTGGCTCAGAGAGGGGGACTTGAATACCAAGTTTTTTCATGCCATTACCAAGCAGAGAAGAGTCAGAAATAAAATTACGGGTCCTCTAGATTCCCACTGGGAATCTAGAGGAGGATGAGAAAAAACTAGTAGCCATAGCGACTAATTATTTTAGAGACCTTTTTACAACTTTCAATCCATAGCTCATTGAGGAGACCCTAGCGAATGTCACAACAACAATTTCCGACCAACTGAATGCATATCTTATCTCTTTAGTATCAGAATAAGAAGTAAAGCTGACTTTATTTGCAATGCACTCAGAAAAGGCATCTGGACCCAATGGCCTCACAGCCTTATTTTATCAAAAATTCTGGGACACTGTAAAAGATGACTTAACATGTAAGGTTAATGAAATTCTCTTCGACGGAGTAATGGCCAATGGCCGTAATGATGCAAATATTTGTCTCATCCCTAAGAAATAAAAACCAAATGAAATGTCTCAGTTTTGACCTATCAACTTTTGCAATGTCAGCTACAAGATAATATCAAAAGTCTTATGCCATCGATTAAAGAAATTATTACCAGACCGGATATCTGAAACCCTGCCAACCTTGTTGCTAGAAGACAAATATCTTATAATGTACTAATAGCACATGAGATGTTCCATGCTCTTGTACATATCCAGGCGGAAGAAATAAAAGAATGGCAATAAAGACAAACATGAGTAAAGCTTACGATCGGTTAGAATGTGATTTTATAAGTGCGGTCATGAAGAAAATGGGATTCTCAGACTTGCGGATTGAATGGATAATGCGATGTGTACCATCGGTGAAATACCATGTCCTCTTCAATGGCCAACCCAGAGGGAATATAACTCCAAAACAGGATTTACGTCATGGAGATTCTTTGTCTCCTTTCATCTTTATCATGTACAGATAAGCGTTCATTAGCCTTTTTAATCATGCAGAGAATCAATGTAAGATAAGGGGATGTGCGTCACACGCGCTAGCCCTCTGGTATCACACCTCCTCTTTACTGATGATAGAATGTTCTTCTGTAAGGCGGAGCCCCGTGAATGCGATGAAGTCATGAAAGTACTTAAGACTTATGGGAAAGCTTCAAGACAATGTATTAACTTCGAAAAATCATCCTTACACTTTGGCAAGAAGATACCTGGACACGTGAAGGAGGGGATCCAAAGTTTTATGGGAATTACAAATGAGAGGGGAATGGGAACTTATCTTGGAATCTCTGAGGACATCAATGGTTTTAAAATGAAGCTGTGTGTGTTTCTGAAAGAAAGATTGCAATATCGGGTTAATGGTTGGACTGGTAGGTGGCTTACAAAAGGATGAAAGGAAATACTGATAAAGTCTATCTTACTGGCACTACCTACCTATGTAATGTCGACTCTGCTACTACCAATGGAGACATGTGAGAACTTAGCTAATGTAATTGTGCAGTTTTGATTGAGCTCAAACCTTCCTAAAAGAGGTATACACTGGGTAAAATATGTGAAGCCTTGTAAATCGAGAGAAGAGGGAAGCATAGGATTCAGGTTGATCCATGAATTCAATCTTGCCCTACTAGGTAAACAGTTATGGCGATTAGTGTAGTACCTAGATTCTTTGGTAGCTAGAGTTTTGAGGGGAAAATACTTCAGGTGCAATTCGCCTTTGCGACTGAACATGGCTGATAAACCCTCATATGGGTGGAAAAGTATAATGGCAGCAAAGCCATTAATACTACTAGGAATCATAAAAAAGGTACACTCCATAAATGAGATTAGAATTTGGGAAGACCTTTGGCTACCAACGATCCCAGTAAGACTGGAAAGACCTATTGCACCAGTGCTTCACCCAATGTTCCAGTGAGCTAATCACAGGGAGCCCAAAAATATAGAACTCTGAGATGCTAGAGAACTATGTCAATCCAGAGGCTATCCCTCTAATCCCATCTTTGGCCATAAGTCAATGGTATCATCGAGATGAATATTGATGGAGCTATACAAAGAATGGGAGATAAGCTGTTAGGTCAGGCTACCTAGTAGCCAGAAACCTTCTCAACAAAGATACGATGGAGATACATGAAACTAGTATAAAAAAAACTTGAAGCCTTCGCTTGAAAGATACAAGCTCCACCAAAAATCAAACATCATGTTTGGCAAATGATATTTGGTCAACTAGCAGTGACAAGCAACTTGACACACCGCCATATGCGATGCGACAACCATTGTCCCAGATGTGGCGTAGATGATGAAACTATGAACCATGCCATATTTGAATGTCCACCAGCTTTACAGACATGGGCACATGCAGAAACCCCAACCCCGCCATTAGTGTTCCCAGCACAAGCCACTATACAAATATGGATTATCTATTCTGGCGAAGGAACGATATTGAAGATCCTGAGCTAAACAATGATCCATACCCATGGATTATATGGTACATCTGGAAAGCGAAAAATGATAAATTATTTAGAGAGATTGACAGAGACCCTTTGGAAACTGTCCGATATGCTGAGTCAGAATGCCTTGCTTGGTTTGAAGCTAATCGCAAAGAGGAGTCAACAGACACACAATGCCCATAACGAGTACTAACCTCTGAGAGATGTATAATAGATGGATCATGGACGTATAACACACTCTTTAGTGGTTATGGATGGACATGGACAAACTCAAGAGGGTTAACTCAGTTAATGGGATCCAGGAACCAACTGCGAAAAATGTCACTGCTTCACTCGGAAGTTGAGGCTCTCTTATGGGCAATCAAATGCATGTTACAACATTCGGCGTCTCAGGCTTTTGGCATTGATGTAAGGATATAGCCTCAATGATTCAAGACCCCGGAGCATGCATGGCCTAACTTTTTCACAGACCTAAAGGAGTTATCGAAGCTGAAGAGTAGATTCCTAGAATTCTCGATTGCCTTTATTCCTCATTCTGAAAATGTATCGTCTGATTCATTAGTTAAGATAGCAAGATCCTTTGATAGGGACATGTACTACATTGGTTGTTCTGTTCCCGTCTGGTTTCCAGACCACCTCAAGTCTTAGTAATTGAATAGCCGTTTGAGAAAAAAATTAAAATTTTCAAAGATTAAAATTTTACACCTATTAATGATTACCATTTTAAGACCTGAAATTTTTATGGTAATAAAAAAATCAACAATTTTAAATAATATCTCATATATACAAAAGATAGTAACTCTTTCTTCCCTATTAAAGAGAGAAAACTCTCTTCTTCTTACCACAATTCTATATTTAAGAAGGAAGGAAATCATGGGGAAAAATTGAAATGTCTTGTTTTCTGATCAACATATCAGATCTTTTGTCTTGTAAAATATTTTTGATCTCATGATTGAATTTCTTTTCGGTTAGCCGACTTTCATCTTTGTTTGGTGAACTTTTTTGTAGTTCTTTGTTCAATCTCATTGAAGCGATTCTTCAGTGTTTTATACTATCTTCGATGGAGATTGAAGTTAAGTGTCTGGCCATTCGATCTTATCTTAATCCTGCAACGCTACTGTTTGGTGACCCTTGTTTCCCTTAACCTCTATTGCTTCCTAAAAGAATAGTCTTTCTTTGGTGATTATAGCCGTTCTGGCATTGAAGAAAGTATTTTGGAACAGAAGTTAATGAGGTTTGATGGATGTTTTGGACATATATGAGGTAGATCACGCATTCTATGAACGGTCCGACAAATGGTCTTTACTCATTTTAGCTCAAATACCCTCTATTTTAACTCCTGTAAAACTTATATCCGGTCAGTTAGTCGCGGCTTTGTTGGAAAGCATCCTCAAGCGAACATTAATGAGTCCAGCGACGTAGATAAAGCGAATCGGATCTGCTAGCGGCGCTGCGACATTAACTCTTCTTTCCCTAGGCAGCGCGTTCACATCACATGATCAGGTAAAACACATGCATAAGAGATGCATGTCTTGCTATCTTCAATTGTGTGACACATGGTAACCTGAAGCGATGGATAAATTAACCTAATTTGAAAATATTATGGGCTTAATTAATTGACGGTCGGGAATGAACTTTTGTATGTAAATTTGTATATTTGCCCATTTAGACTTCTTAATGAAATGAAATTCTACAAAAAAATAAAAGATAATATTCCCATCATAACTTTTCATAAGTTTATATTGATAAAATTATTATTTTTCAATAATTTTGATTGGTCACTAATATAGATAAAAATATAACATGTAGATTTTCTCAGTTTAACATCCCGCTCCACACAAAACATTATCTCTACTAAAAATTAAATTTATTTAAATTAAAAATTAAATATTACTTTTACAAAAAAAATATTGTATATTTTATTTATTTATTTTTTTAGTTTGTTGAAATAATTTAACTTTTAAATTTGTAATAGTAACATATTATATTTTTACTTTTACTTATTTTAATTATTATTAGATATATCATTTAACAAATTATAAATATTTCACAAACGCTTATGTTTTGGAATGTTAAACCAGTGTAGAAATTAATTGCAAGAAATAATGTTTTTTTGGTCATACAATAATTTTTCTATATTATAAAAATACATATAGAAATTTATTTTCATAGTTGTTTTGATTATCAGGTTAATTATATTTCAATTAAATATTTTAATGCATAGTCATTTCATTTATTACTCAATAGAATATTATCACATATAATTTTTAGTTATTTGATTATATATATTTATTCTGGTTTCCATTTATATGAAATTTTTAATGGATTTGATTTTATAAAAAGAACTGAATTTTTCCTATTTTTTTATTTTTAATTTAAAATTTAAAATTTCAAAATATAAATTTATATCTTTAATAATACGAAACATAAATTCTTTTAAGAAAAATATATATAGTAATTAAACATTAGTGAATTGTAAGTGGAATTATAATGTTTTGGATGGAGCCTGATTATCTCATCCAACTTGTGTAAGTATTGGTAACTTGGTGTGAAACTGGGCGTAGTTCTTTTTTATAGCGTTACAAAAAATAGACTTCACATTTCAATAAATAATGAATAAAAAATCATTTGACTCCACGCAAAAGAGAATTTTTTTTTTTTTGTCACCATTATAACTAATTTTCAATATCGTACGTTCCTTGTATATAGGTCACTCTCATGACTTAACACCAACATGTTACTCGTTAGAATTGGCAGACTTAAAACATCAGTGCTGACGCAACAACTAATTTGCTGGCATCCCTGCCTACGTTGTATATGTGACGCTTTTATTTAAGTTTGTTTAAACTAATTATATTCAGCCAATATTTGTTACACTATTTTCTAATTATTTATTTCAGTTTCTTTAACTAGTTTAGTTTGTTACTAAAAATATATAAAATTAAGATATACCAAATTTAATCTAATAATAATCGAAATACATTTACATACATTATGAATAAGATACATAACATTAGGTTATATTAGCCACCTAAGAACTTATTTTATGATCTTTTAGTCAAAATGTTAATTTCATATCAGTTTTCTTTTGTTTTAATGTTGTTATAAAAGGTTTATTACAAAACACAAGAAAGAGAGAATAGGCATTGAGCTAAACAGGATAACAAAGTAGAATTGTAATTGCATAAAAAATTGTGACCTCACAATAAATACTGGGAACGAAAGTAACCTGTGTTACATCGTACGCTCTTTAAACGCAAAGAAAACCTCATAAGATGCAACATATTTAAAGATATGAGTGTTTCCCTCCCGCCACAGATTTTAGATAATGACATGTAAAAGAAGTTTCACTAGCACTAATGCAAAGGCAAATGAGGCTAGGTAACAATGATAAAGAAGCACTACAGCCAAAGAGATATACCTCAGAGATCTTAGAATGTATTCTCCTATGAACCTTAACCCAATCCCAGCGAATTAATCAGAAGAAAAAATTTCCTATGGTACTCAATCCCAACAAAGAACACACTTTTCTGAGCATTCATTGTCCAAGATTTTAACCTTGTCGGAACTCGTTTTTGACTAATCTTCGCTAAATTTCCTAGCGAAGACATTCATCGAAATAATCGGATGTTAGACACTATAAAGTAGTGTAATAATATGTCAAAATCGAAGTTAGTTTAGATAAGAAATAGAAGTTCAAAGTGAATTGATTGTAAATGCTGCGATCTTGATCAGTCTTAGACTCAAGATAATGTATATGATGTATGGAATAGCTAAGCTACTGATCAAAGCTTGGCTTAGTGGGCAGTTTCAAAGTATTATTGGAATGATCTATGAGTTTTTTGGCCAAGAAAAGAGAAGAACTATCGGAACGAATTTGATGCAGAGGGATGCCTTGTAGCTGTATCCAGAATGGAATTAAAGTCAGATAGTCCTCATCTACAACTGGTTCCCATCAGACAAGTACAAACATATATAAACTGAAGTGGAAAGGCCCTTAGCTTAATACATGATTACGATCTTCCTCATTCTCAAAGTTCAGCAGGAACCTGCAATTACCAAGATTGCAACAAGCTATCTTATCCTCCAAAACCCATTGTGATGGCATTTTTTCATACAGCTTCTCCACACTGTTTTTTTTAGGAAAGATGACCTTGCCTATTAGTGACAAACTATATTCATGGAAGATATTTTAATCAGCCATGTCTAGTAGTTGAATCGATTCATCATCATCCTGATAAAGGATTCTTTTGTCTTTGTTTATCACCATAACTCCAGAAAAATGTACCAATATATAATGTATAAAGATTTTTCTAAAGTACGGGTTTCATATGATATTAGTCTTTGTCCGGGACGAACTAACTATCAGGTATTGCTTGGTCGGGTTGAAAAGCCTTAAGTGATATCTGATAGGAGCGTCGATGTTTTCAGATTGCTAGTCCAAGGAACTCGGAAGTATTTACGATAGTTATGATTACGAACCTCGGGTCGGCTTTCAGGGAGCATCGACCGTGTCATTTCCAGTCATCTACGATCGGGGTACGTTCTTGATTACACAACGATACAGATGTAAAAATGATCAATGGATCAGCAATACCACAGAGCAGTGACAAAGTGAAAAAAAAATGATCAGATTGTAAAACATGATCAGAACCTAGGTATTCTCAGATCACATAAGGTGAAAACAGAGACAAACCTAATATGCAGAAAGATCCAACCGAGATCGAGAGATTCTGCTATAGAGATTATTGAGCTATCATACAGACCGGTCACAACGACGACATGCGAAGGAAATATGGCAATCCGATCATACACCACCAACAGGTTGTAGTTGAGTTTAGTGAAGGGTACATGAGCTGAGGGTTATGACTTTTGGCTAAGTAGTTTTATTTAAGAGTTCTTAAGAGAAATAGAAACAACTCTTCATTTTATAATAACACCAGTCTTCAATGAAGAGATGCAAGTATTTACTTTGTAAATTTTCATTTTCAATCTAAACCCTTGTTGTTGTTATTGTGATGTAAAACAATAAGTTCGGATTTCTATTTCTAATAATAAAAGTGAAGTTCATGTTCTATGTTCTCTTAAGATTTTAGTGATCACAATCATATATAGATCGTGATATATAATTATTTAAATTTTCTTCTTTTTTGAAGAGATTCAGCTATTATTCTTTGTTCTTTTCTAGAAACTTTAGTTTTTTTCATGGTATCAAAGATTTATTGTTTCAAGAGCCAACTAAATCACAAAAAGAAGTAAGTATTTTCAAAAAGGATTCAAGAAAAAAAACAGAAATGATGGAAACAACAATGCAATAAGTTATTCCCATATTTGATGGGGACAAGTATGATTTGGCGCATTAAAATGTTAACAATTTTAAAAATTCAAAAATTGTGGACAGTCGTTGAGAATGGAGTTCAAAACCAACCAACACAATGAGTGTTGAAATTGAGAAATCAATGGGAAAAAGCATCATCACAAGATATGATGAAACTACAAATTCTTCAAAATGTTGTATCTGATCAGATATTATCTCGCATAGCACCAACGGTTACTTCAAATGAAACATGGAGTGATTTAAAATCTGAATTCCAAGTAACTCTACAAGTATAATTGATCAAACTGCAATCATTGAGAAGAGAGTATGAAAACTAGAGTATGAAAACTTGAAGATGAACGAAGGTGATAATATCAAAGTTTTCACTGGCAAACTAATTGATTTGGGAAATTAGTTAAGGATTCATGGTGAAGAGAATTCAGACTATCAGATTGTCCAGAAAATTCTCATATCTCTCCCAGAAAGATTTGACCTCATTGTGGCTGTGATGGAGAAAACAAAAGATTAGACTTCATTGTCGGTAACAGAGTTAATAGGAAATCTGAAGGCACATAAAAAACATGTAATAATCAAAGTGAGAATATGAAGGAAGGCGCTTTAATGTTCAGCAAAAAGAAAGAAGTTTTGGTTATAAGCTAGAATATGGAAAAAGGTGGTATGGGTTTTGTAAAAGAAACAACTACAAAGGAACCGACAGTTGGAAGAAACAAAATATGGCTGATCAGCAAAGAGGTTCAAGGAACCATAAAGAATGTTACAACTGTATGTTGGACATTTTTAAAGAAATTTTCGTTCGAAGAAATATGAACTAGCAAAGATGAGTATTGAGGATGAAGATGAAGATGATGGAGATCACATGCTATTTAGTGCAAGTGAAGAGTCAAAAAAAATCAAGGAAGGAGATCTTTTTTAGTAGATAGTGGTTGTACAAACCACGTGACAAAGGAAGTGAAAAACTTCACAAGACTATATAGAAGCATAAAGGTTCCAATCAAAGTTGGAAATGGAAAAGTGGTAATGACGCCAGAAAAGGAGATATTACTATCATGATTAACAAAGAAAGAAAAGTGATGAAGGATGTCTTTCAAGTTTCTATTACCAAAAAGTTTACTTAGTGTTCCGCAAATGTTATCCCATGGATATCATGTTTTATTCGAAAACTAGCGATACATAATTTTATATCCTAAGGGGAAAGATTAGAGAAATATAAATTGGTTCATAAAAATTTTCAAAAAGTGGAATTATTCTGAAGTAAGTGAAGAAATCACTCGTGAAGAAGATGTGATTTTACAAAATGAAAAGGTGGAGATATCAAGAGACATGACACTTCAAGAAGTTGATACATCTGGATCTACAAGAAGATATCAATCAAAGAGTGAGCCACAAATGGTGCAGTATGAAGATTCAGTTCACATACAAGAAAGTTGTTTTAACGTTTTAAATCACCTAAAATCACATGATGAAGCATTTGAGATTAATACATGGAGAGATGCTATAAGTATTAAAGTCAAGATGAGACATATGAACACAACATAGAAACTTGTAGAAAAGTCCAAAAATAAAAATAACAACAATTTGAAGTTGATATATCATATCAAGAGGATTGAATATGGAAATCCAATAGAGTACAAAGCAAGAAGGATGAATGATTTGAAACAAAATACAAAGAGTTTGAAGTTAGACAAAAACTCAATCAAGGAGAAGTGTTGGTTATAATTGAGTTTAGTGAATGGGTACATGTGCTAGTAGTTGTGACTTTTGATTAAGTAGCTTTATTTAAGAGTTCTATAAACAAATAAACACAACTATTCAGCTTGCAATGAAAAAATGCAAGTGTTCATTTTGTAATGTTTCATTTTCTATTTAAATCCTTGTTGTTGTGATGTAAGTCAATAAGTTCAAATTTCTATTTGTAATAATAAAAGTGAAGTTCTTGTTCTTTAAAGTTGTAGTGATCATATATATAATTTTTTTTTCTGTTTAAGAGATTTTTCTCTTATTCTTTGTTACTTTTTAGAAATATGTTGTTTATCTAAGCTTGGAATAACTTGGTGAGCAAGTTATCTATTTCCTACCGAGTAATGGATTAGGAAATAAATAAAGTTTGTAATGTTTAGGAGTTATCTAAACATTAGATGTCATGAGTCTTTAGGAAATATAAAATCACTATATAAATATTTGCAAGTGTGTTTGCATAATCTAAGAGTTCTAGTGATTGAATTGTGTTCTTGAGTTTTGAGTTATTTTCTCAAGTTAATATAAAGAGAGTTAGTCTTTATACTTACAAACACTAGAACTTGATTTGGTATGAGAGCAATCTTAAGCTTGAACTAAATCGTGAGAGAGAGAGAGATCAAAACATGGGTGACAAGAAAGAAGATGTAGTCGACAGAAAAACAAAAGAGACCGGACCGTCTTCAATTAAGTGTCCTATGCTCACAGCTGCGAATTATACAGTATGGTAAATGCGTATGAAGATTACTCTAAAGGTTAATAAAGTTTGGGAGACCATAGAACAGGGGAGTAAAGATGAAGATAAGAATAACATGGCGATTGCCTTGTTATTTCAGTCCATACCCGAGGCATTGATCCTACAAGTAGGAGATCTTGATACTTCGAAAGCCGTACGGGAAGCAATAAAGGCAAGACATGTGGGTGCAAATCGAGTAAGAGAAGCTAGATTACAAACACTTATGGCAGAGTTCGATAGAATCAAGATGAAAGAAACAGATACGAATGATGTATTTGTTGGCAAACTCTCGGAAATTACATCTAAAGCAGCTGCTCTTGGAGAAACTATTGATGAACCAAAGATAGTAAAGAAATTTCTGAAAAGTTTACCACGAAGAAGATACATTCATATAATCGCAGCTCTTGAACAAGTCCTTGATCTCAACATAACCAGCTTTGAGGATATAGTAGGAAGATTAAAGGCATATGAAGAGAGAATTGGTGAGGAAGAAGAAGAACAACATGATGATCATAAACTCATGTACGCCAATTCAGACTCAAGACAACCTGTTCAAGAGAATTACAGAGGCAACAGAGGAAGAGGACAAGGAGGTCGATCACACTGGAGAGGAGGAAGAAGTCGCGGACGGTCTAATTACTATCAATCCTATCAATCTTATCGCAGTGAAAGAGATGATTCAAAGGTGATGTGTTATAGGTGTGATAAATTAGGCCACTATGCTACTGATTGCCTCGATAGACTATTGAAACTTCAAGAAGCTATTGACAAGAAAGAGAAAGAGGATGATACACAAGTAAGATCCTTCACTGTGATCTTGTTCTTCGTCTTCCTCGTCCTCTGCCGAAACAGTCTCGTCCATATGCTACTGATAAATTAGGCCACTATGCTACTGATTGCCCCAATAGACTATTGAAACTTCAAGAAGCTATTGAGAAGAAAGAGGATGATACACAAGTAAGATCCTTCACTGTGATCTTGTTCTTCGTCTTCCTCGTCCTCTGCCGAAACAGTCTCGTCCATATGCTACTGATAAATTAGGCCACTATGCTACTGATTGCCCCAATAGACTATTGAAACTTCAAGAAGCTATTGAGAAGAAAGAGGATGATACACAAGTAAGATCCTTCACTGTGATCTTGTTCTTCGTCTTCCTCGTCCTCTGCCGAAACAGTCTCGTCCATATCCTCTGTTCCGATATCATTTACTTCCTCTATCTCATCATCAGGTTCATTATCACTCATGACTCGAGTGATATCTTCGTTTGCAACAGCATTATCTCTCTCTCATATGCCATTATTACCAAACTCTCCAAAATTCAAAATAAAATTCCCAGGCTCTCTGTTTTCTTCTCCATCATGTTTCCAGTTCCAGCAGTTACCTTCATCAAAGATAACGTCTCTACTAACAACTATTTTACGAGTGGTGGGATCGAACAACCGATAAGATTTCGACCCGGGCTCAGTACCTAAATGCACCAGTGATCTTGACCTATCGTCCAACTTCTTTCTTCCTACCGTCTATGTTCTTGCATAACTAATACAACCAAACACGCGGACATGCTCCAAATTTGGTTTCTTTCCTTTATAAACTTCGTATGGGACCATTGACGCCAAGGACCGTGTCGCGACTCGGTTTATGAGATAAGTGGAGTGTCTCACTGCCTCTCCCCAAAGATAATTCGGTACGCTCATATGCTTTAGAATGCTGCGTGTCATCTCTAGTAACGTCCTATTTCGTCTCTCTACTACCCCGTTTTGCTGCGGGGAATAGGGTGTTGTGAGATGCCTCTTGATGCCATGCTTCTCGCATAAATCTTGAAACTCATGAGATACAAACTCTCCACCTCGATCAGTTCGGAATGTATTGATGCAAGATTGCGTTTCTTGTTCTGCTATTACTCAAAACCTTTTGAACTTATCAAAGGCTTCACTTTTCTCTCTCAACAAGATCGTCCACATGTAGCGACTGTAATCATCGATGATTACAAATATATACCTTTTGTGTGCTGGTGTTGGAGGCGTGATGGGTCCACACAAGTCTCCGTGCACGAGTTCTAACAACTTTGATGCTCGATATGTTGTTGCCTGAGGAAAAGGTTTTCTTGTTTGCTTGCCAAGTAAACACGAAACACAAGTTTCCTTTTCTATTGCTAGTTTCGGTATTCCTGCTACTAGTTCCTTGTTGATCATTGTCTTCATGGTGTCCACACCGATGTGTCCCAGACGTGCATGCCATCTGGTTGATTCACGCAAAGAAACGAGTTGGAGACACCTGATAGGTTCTACATCAATGATCACTTTATAAAGCCTATTTCGTGATCTGTTTATTTTTACCAATAGGCGTCCAGTTCGATCGTACAACATGAGCAGAGTATCCTTCATATGAATCTCACATCCTGCCTCAGTTGCTTGACCAAGACTTATAATATTACTTTTCAGATCAGGAATGAAGTATACATTGTGAAGTATTTTCTTCTCACCATTCTTGAACACAAACCTTATTGAACCTTTTCCTGCAATGTTGATACGAGAGTCATCACCGAATCTCACTTTCCCAGTGACTGTTTCATCTAGGTTAACGAAGAAGGATCGATTCCCACTCATGTGATTACTAGCACCATTGTCAAGCATATCTCTCTTGTCTTAACATTATACACCATTTATCTTTTCTCGTTTAAGTACACCACTTCGTGCATCATTAGATTATCGTGCGACGATCCAACAGAAATCGAAGAAGACCAGAGTATCTAAGCGACTATGTTTGTCTTGCTGAAGTAGAGGGTGAAAGTCTTCTACTTATGATTGATCAGGAGCCATGGGACTTCAGTGAAGCTAAGGTTTCACGAGAATGGGTATTGGCATGCGAAGAGGAAATCAAATCCATCACAAAGAACCAATGCTGGGACCTAGTTGAATTGCCTGCTGGCGTCAAACCAATTGGTTTGAAGTGGGTCTTTAAGCTCAAACGAAACCCTGATGGAAGCATTAACAAGTACAAGGCAAGATTGGTCGCAAAAGGGTACATACAAAGGCATGGAGTTGATTTCAATGAAGTTTTTGCACCTGTTGCTCGCATTGAGACAATAAGGTTTATACTTGCCTTAGCAGCATCTAAAAACTGGGAGGTCCATCACTTTGATGTCAAAACGGCATTTTTACATGGTGAACTTAAAGAAACTGTATACGTGACACAACCAGAAGGCTTTGAGATTAAAGAAGAGAAGAATAAAGTCTATAAACTAAAGAAGACACTCTATGGATTGAAACAAGCTCCGCGTGCTTGGAACAATAAACTAAACGAAATAATCAAAGGAATGAGGTTAAAGAAACTGTATACGTGACACAACCAGAAGGCTTTGAGATTAAAGAAGAGAAGAATAAAGTCTATAAACTAAAGAAGGCACTCTATGGATTGAAACAAGCTCCGCGTGCTTGGAACAATAAACTAAACGAAATAATCAAAGGACTGAGGTTTGAGAAGTGTTCCAAGGAGCATTCACTTTATCGACGCAAAGAGAAGGAGCAACTCCTCATAGTCGCTGTGTACGTGGACGATTTATTAGTAACAGGGTCCAATGTAAAGATGATCAACGAGTTCAAGGAAGAGATGAGTACTAAATTCGAGATGAGTGATCTCGGCAGGTTAACATACTACCTTGGTATTGAAGTTCTTCAAACCAATGGTTGTATAATGTTAAGACAAGAGAGATATGCTTTGAAGATACTAGAAGAGGCCGGGTTAAGCGAGTGTAATGCGTCTCAGGTACCTATGGACTTGAACCTGAAACTTTCTAAAGGACATAGGGAACGATGTATTGATGCCAAGGAGTATAGGAGAAGCATTAGTTGCCTGCGATATCATCTTCACACACGGCCTGATCTCGCCTTTACAGTCGGTGTGCTCAGCCGTTATATGCAGGAGCCAAAGGAATCACATGGGGCCGCACTAAAGCAAGTTCTCAGGTATCTTCGAGGAACTCTATCACATGGTCTCGTCTTCAAACGCGTAAATGGAATGGGGTTAATAGGCTATAGTGACTCCAGTCACAATGTTGATGAGGACGATGGAAAGAGTACTACTGGTCATGTATTTTATTTCGATGGGTGCCCCATAACTTGGTGTTCTTCTAAACAAGAGACAGTAGCGTTATCTTCCTGCGAAGCCGAGTTCATGGCCGCCACAGAAGCAGCAAAGCAAGCGATATAGTTGCAAGATCTCTTCGGTGAGATAACTTATAAGAAGTGTGAAAAAGTGACCATTCGGATTGATAATAAGTCTGCAATAGCACTCACTAAAAAACCTGTGTTCCATGGTCGAAGCAAACATATACATCGAAGATATAATTTTATCAGAGAATGTATTGAGAATGATCAAGTCGAAGTTGAATATGTTCCGGGAAGTGAGCAGAAAGCTGACATCTTAACCAAGTCGTTGGGAAGACTCAAGTTCAGAGAAATGAGAAGTTCAATTGGTGTTCATGACATAAGAGATTGGGAGTTCAAGCTTAAGGGGGAGATTGTTGATCTAAGCTTGGAATAACTTGGTGAGCAAGTTATCTATTTCCTACCGAGTAATGGATTAGGAAATAAATAAAGTTTGTAATATTTAGGAGTTATCTAAACATTAGATGTCATGAGTCTTTAGGAAATATAAAATCACTATATAAAGATTTGCAAGTGTCTTTGCATAATCTAAGAGTTCTAGTGATTGAATAGTGTTCTTGAGTTTTGAGTTATTTTCTCAAGTTAATATAAAGAGAGTTAGTCTTTATACTTACATAACACTAGAACTTGATATGTTTCTTTTTCAAACGCACTAAAGCAGATGAAGGTAACTGAAGGAATAAGGACACCGGCTGGAAACTTGACGGCTCATCCCCACGTCAAGGAACATCTTAATCAGTATAGGAGGTTGTTACTCGATGGAGAAATCAATCTGGAGATGTACCTGCAGAAATCTCCATGAAATCGCCATAGCCGCCAAACCCTATTCTCGGTCGTCAAATGAGATTTTATGCCGTAAGTTTGAGAGAAATAGAAGATAATTGTGGAAACTTCACTATATATAGTTAATGTATTGCAGAATTCAGAAATTTCAGTATAATCGCTAAAAATATAACCGCCCCATGTTACATAAGTTGGCCACTTATCCATCTTTTGAACATTTGGAAGCTCTCTATTGGTTTAAAATCTAAAGTGTGTCCACCTCCCTGTAAATGAAATTAGTCCATTAAACAGTAGCGTAGTTGTTAATTAAATAAGTAACTAAAACCCATTTCAATTTTAAATAGAAAACTAGATCTCGACCCGCGCAACCGCGCGGGTGTTTGTTTTTATTTATTTTTATATAAACATTTTTTTTTATTTTTTAATTGGTATATACTAATAATTTTAACATATATTATTTTTCATTGAGTCTATTGTTTCAAACTTTCACATATATTTGTATCTTTTTTTACATATATTTTTGGATTATTATTTCATTATTGAACTCCTAAATATATGTAACGATTGGTAAAATATTGTTTTATTGTTATTGTAACATTTCTCAAATTTAGAAAGTTTAACAAAAAATAAAACTTTAGCTTCACATTATGGAGTAAATAATCAAACATTTAGTTTTGTTATTTTCTTAAAAAATGTTTTCATTGGTTTAAGGTGGTATAAATTAATCATTGTTAGAAAATGATGATTTTGTTATTTTTAAAAATAAACTATATAATTTTATAAGTTAACATAGACAAATATATAAATAATCAACTTACGAAAGTATACTATGAAAACATTAAATTATATTTGTTTAATTTAAACATATATCTTATTATACTATCTATAAATCTAATGGGTTATCTAATATTAATTCCAATTATTGTTAGTCCAATAATTTTTTTTACAGCAGCCCAATAAGATTATTAATGATTGAATAATATAATATAATCAATTCTATTAGATGGTCTATTTTAAAATATCACACATTAAAAGAGTCATGACTTCTCTTTTAATATAATAGATGTTAATAGGAACACACAAAAAGACTTGCTTTAATAGTGGCAAATGTCATCTTATGAGCATAAGAGCACCTCTATCAAGGGGTGTTTAGGCTAAGGTACTTAGGAAAATGGGAAAAAAATCAAAAAAGAAACAAAAGTTGAGTATCGATACTTAAATGAGTGTTTTGGGTTTGGTAAGGACTCCTACGTGTTCATTTTTGACTGGACCGCTCATAAACTCACTCTCTCTCCTTGGAGGGTCTTTCTCGCGAAAGCCATTCGGCTCCACTTTCTCTCTTTCGCAAAACCCGAACGGTGATTTTCTCTCCATCTCTCCATCATCTCCGTCTTCGATCTCCATCGCTTATCCATCTTCTCAATCGTTTCTCCATGGATTCCCCTTCAATTCTCCATCTTCTCCATCATTTTTCTCCCATGCGCGAGGCTCTGATGAAAATCAGAAGACAGAAGGAGGTTCTTCACATGAATCAGATTCAAGAGAAAGCAACGATCCATGAAAGAATCAAAGCCATAGAAGAGGCGAGATAAGTACCAAACTCCCTTTCTCTTCTCTGTCGATTTAGTGAATCGTTTGCATGATGTGAATCTTGTACTAATAACTTGTGAATCATTCAAAATCATCATTTACTTGTGATTTTTTTAACAATAAGTAGTAGATTATGGACAGTCTGTTCAAAAAGTCAAATTTAACAAGTAATGATGATGATGAGATTATTGTTTCTTTGGTTGATTCTAAGTTGTGATGATGGTTAAGCTTCGTTAGGGTCGTTTTTAACAAATGAAGTCTTTTGTATTGAAACAGAGTTTGGTTGGTTGTTGGTTGTAGTTTTTCGTTTATTTCTTTACAAAGACAAGCTTTTAATTTTACTCTTTTTGTTAGTTGTGTGATGGTTGATGATGCGCGTGGAAGAGGACAAGGTATTAATGGTCATCAAAGCTTCTGTCTTTCAGATATGAGAAGAGGTAAAGTAGCTTTGTGTCTAAGTAGATTTGCTTTTAATGGTTGTTAGATATTGATGGCGTGCAAGTAGGAAATGGTTGGGAATGACATTGATGGCGTGAGTTAGGTTGTGGTTAGATAATCTGTCTAAGTAGTTAAACCTTGCCATTAAAACTTTAACAACTTCAAACACACCATTAAAACTTCAACCACAAAACTTGCCATTAAAAGTTAAGCTTAACAACTATAAACCATGACTCCTAATCTATTTAACAACTTTAAACACACCATTAAAACTTCAACCACAATTTCCTACTCCTAAGCTATTTCCATCTATTCTCCTTCTCCAAAGCAATTTCCTTCTCTTTTGTTCTTTCTCTCTTTCGATTCTTGTATGGATCCTTATATTCAACAATGTAGCTTCCAAAACCTGTTGAACAGTCAACAATCAAACACTCAATGGAATGAGTCTGTCTCTGCGTCTGTTCCTCGTGAGCCTTATCAGCCTGTCCCCCCTGAGCCTCATCAGTCTGTCTCTGCGTCTTGTGCCTCTGTTTTCTCTTCACAATGGAATGAAGATGGCAACGACGACGCAGAGATTGTGTCTGACCGTAAAGAGAGGCGTAAATGGTCACTAACAGAAGATGTTGTGTTGATAAGTGCTTGGCTGAACACTTCCAAGGATCCAGTAGTTGGGAATGAGCAAAAAGCAATTGCGTTTTGGAAACGAATTGCTTCTTATTTTGCTGCGAGTTCCAAGCTGGCTGGTTTGGAAAAGAGAGGACCGGTGCACTCTAAAGCAAGGTGGGGGAAGATCAATGAAGGCGTATGTAAGTTTGTTGGATGCTATGAAGCTGCAACAAAGCAGAGATCGAGTGGACAGAACGAGGATGACGTCTTGAAGATGGCTCACGCGATTTACTTTAATGATTACAAGAAAAAGTACACATTGGAGCATGCATGGTTGGAGCTTCGCCATGATCAGAAATGGAGTGGAGCTTCGGCTACTAAGGACAAAGTTCAGTGTAAAAGAAGGAAGGTGGATGACCAAATGGCACAACCATCATCTTTTGTTAGCCATGGAGAGGAAGCAATGGATCAGCCAGTTGGTGTTAAAGCAGCCAAGGCTAAAGGAAAAAAGTCAGTAAGCAAGAAAGCCACTTTGGAAGAGGAAGAGAAGGAGAGGATGGAGTTTAAAAGCATCTGGGATATTAGGCAAGCAGATTTTGCTTTGAAGACAACTCTTAACAAGCAAAAGTTGCTTGATAGCCTCATTGCAAAGACTGAACCATTAAGTGAACTCGAAATTGCCTTAAAAAACAAGCTTTTTAATGATATGTTAGTTTAAGTCTTAAGTTGTATGTTGTTTGTGTCGAGTCTTAAGTTGTATGTTGTTTCTGTCGAGTCTTAAGTTTAACTCTTAAGTTAATGAAGTCTGTATTAATTTGTATGTTGTTTCTCTAGAGTCTGTATGCTGCGTATTTTGTTATTTATATTAACTACCTTCTCGCTTAATCATTCTGTGTATACTGTATTGTATTTTGTTCTGACATTTGATTTCTGCTTGTGCAGGTAAAGATAGTAACATGTGACATAAGATGACAGTATCATGTGATTATCCAGTGCTGTGGACAGTAATCAACTTGCGGGACAGTAGCATGTGATCTTCCAGTGTTGTAGACAGTAATGAACGTGCTGGACAGTAGCATGTGAACATTTGTATGTTTGTGTTTCCTTTATAAGTTGAACATTTGTAAGTTGTAAAAGTAACATTTCTCTACGAGTGTAAAAGAACAAGTTTCAAATTTGAGTTGTGTTTTCTTTGTTTTCTTTAACTCTCCCCTCTTTCAATTGTAAGAGAAAACAACATCCAAACTTAGATTTCTCTTATAATTTTACTTTCAAAAATTAAGAATTTCTCATTTACAATTTTCTCTTCTAAATGGCTTCTTCTTCTAATAATAATTATGATGATATGATAGACGATAGATTCGACCAAATTTTTGATCAACAATTTGAAAATTTTCTCAGTCGTCGTGAAGATCGTCAAGAAGCATCAAAGTCCAAAAAAAAAACGAGCTTACATTGAAAAAGAACGAGAACAAGGACACAAGCAGTTATGGAACGATTATTTTAGTGAAGATGCAACCTATCCTTCGCACATGTTTCGACGCCGTTTTCGAATGAACAAACCCTTGTTCATGCATATTGTTGATCGACTCTCCGCTGAAATTCCATACTTTCAACAAAGAAGAGATGCATACTGGAAGGTTCGGTCACTCTCCGTTACAAAAGGCAATGGCAGCAATTCGTATGATGGCATATGGCTGTCCTGCTGATGCGGTCGACGAATACCTCCGACTTGGTGAGACCACCGCACTTTTATGCTTGGAACATTTTGTTCAAGGAATCATAAATTTATTTGGAGATGAGTATCTAAGAAGACCCACACCAGAAGATCTTCAACGACTACTCGATATTGGAGAGATACGTGGATTTTCCGGGATGATAGGCAGCATTGATTGTATGCATTGGGAGTGGAAGAATTGTCCGACCGCATGGAAAGATCAATATACACGTGGATCAGGAAAGCCAATAATTGTTTTAGAGGCTGTAGCTTCACAAGATCTTTGGATATGGCACGCGTTTTTCGGACCTCCAGGTACATTAAACGATATCAATGTTCTTGATCGATCACCAGTTTTTGATGATATATTACAAGGTTAAGCTCCAAAAGTTAATTACATTGTCAATGACACAGTACCATTTGGCTTACTATCTCACAGATGGTATTTATCCAAAATGGGCTACTTTTGTCCAAACTATTCCACTTCCGCAAGGTCCGAAAGCATCTTTATTTGCTATACAACAAGAAGCTGTACGTAAAGATGTCGAGCGGGCTTTTGGGGTATGCAAGCTCGATTTGCCATAGTAAAAAATCCAGCTCTTTTGTGGGACAAAATAAAGATTGGAAAGATAATGAGAGCATGTATCATTCTGCATAATATGATAGTAGAAGACGAACGAGATGGGTACACTCAATTTGATGTATCAACTTTCGCACAACCAGAATCAAACCGAAGTTCACAAGTGGATTTTGACTTCTTATCAAATATGCATTCAAATCTCGGGAATATGATGAGCATTCGGTCCCGAATCCGTGATATCAAAATACATCACCAATTGAAAGCTGATTTGATTGAGAATATCTGGGGAAAATTTGGAATAAATTAAAATTAGTATTTTTAATTTTCATATATTGTTATGTCTTGTAAAAATAAAAATAAATGTATGTTTTTTATATTATGAAATTTAATTATTTTATTTAAAAAAAAATTAAGAACCCCATAGGAGTTCTACCATTGGACAAGGAAACATTAAATCAGCTAAACAAAGGTACTTAACCTTCACAATCACTACTTTTATTACTAATTAATTGTTAAGTACCCATAAGGGTTCTTTATTGATGGAGGTGGTCTAAGTTCTAGTGTATCCTGCAACCTCATTGTTTATCATCCATGGTCTCCAATCATCAACAATAGAATAATTGAGAGATCGTATCCATGCTTGAGTTTCAACATATGGCACTCCCATATCGTGATCTCCGCTGTTTTTCCAACAAAAGTCAAATCTTATGAAGGTTACACAAAAGGCAAAATTAATACGACTGTGAATTCTTACCTGAAGATTAAAGAGGAATAACCATTGATACTGTTATTCTTGTGGTATGGTACACTGCTTATAATATCTTTTGTATAAGGGATATCCCAATCACAACGCACCCATTTTCTCTTACTCTTCTGCAATCATTTGAACAACGTTACCTTAATATTTTCATTCCTTGCCGACATTCTAATCTTACTTGTATATATATATATATACCTTCTCCACTTGTAGCGCGTTGCGCACGCTGTTGTCATTGGCCCAGTACGAACTTAGCAAATATCCATAGTTCTGCAAAAACTAAATTCCTTTTAATGTCGTATTCTTGTTCTACTGTTTAATATTTTATAGTGGCCTAATGATAAACATAACAAGATGAGTTCAGTTACATAGCAATCAGGAGACGTTTCCTCGCAGCTTGGTGTTAGTATAGACTCCAAATTTATCCCAGAAACAAGCTGTACATAACAATAGGTTTTGAATTTTTAGAATATACAGTAAAATCTCTATAAATTGAAACTTGGAAATGAGTAAACATGATATATTAGTCTTTTTCGTTCATGGATTTGATCAGTTAAAAATGTAACAAAAGTTGATACGATAAGAGTTTCTTTTTTTAAAAGAGAAGTAATTATTCTATATATACATATATATATGGTTTATTAATTCATAAATTAATAATTAGGCAGATATAATCATAAATCAACTATATATTACACCATCGTACATGTGTCCATGTTCTATACCTTCTCGAAGTCTTCAATGAGTTTCAAGCATTCTGCCTTTCGAGAATCAACGTTTATGTAGTTTCCTCCGCATCTTCTCTTTACTGACTGCACGAAACTCGTAGTTTTTAAACTGCTCCTTAGCTACCTTCTTAGGATTACCAATTTCCTTTTAGAAAGCAACAATGTGCATGCTATATTTCGTACCTCGTAGAGTTCATCAGAGATCAATGCCATTCCATGAGCAAATATAATTTGGTAGTTAGCGCTGTGAAACTTTTAAACGGCCCTTCTAAATGCATGAGAAAAGTGTACATAATATATACATAAGAGGCAAGCTAGCAATAATGATTTACCTGGAGATTAATTTGAGGATTGCTGCATATATATATAGTTTCCTGCATGGCAGTGTTTTGAGATATATAAAGTGGAGGACAAAGGTTATTACGAGATGAGAACCAGACGCAAAATATACCTTTTGAGATTTCTTGAACAATTGCCGGTACAACCTTACAAGAATAAGAATTTCCGGAGACATAGAAATGATTAGAAACAAAATCAGGATGGTTTCCTAGCCACTGCATTGCATTAAATAAGAGATTTAAGAGACGTCTCTTAACTTTTTTTAGTTAAAAGCTAAGAGACCGTCTCTTAAATCCCGCTAAGAGACTCTCCCTAAGAGACTCCCATTAAACATACTCCCATTAAACATGCTCTTACGTATATAACCACCAAAATAACTGAAAGGGCTATCAAAAAAGAAAAAAACATGCAACAAGAGAAAATTAAGTTTTGGTGTCTAACCTTTTGAAGAAACTCATGGACGCGCTTAGCTTCTCCTGTGTCGCTTGGTGTATCAACACATGGAGTTTTTGAAAAGGAGAAACCACTCCCGACAGGCTGATCTAAATATATCACATTTGCAATCTGAGAACAAGTGATTGGACACATATCAAAAGCAGGAAAATATTTGTTATAAATTACTTTAGTTATTTTATAACGAAGAAATTCCAGATTCCACTTTCAAGATGGAGGGTTACAATGTAAAACACGAATGCCTGCCTAGCCAATATATTACGTATATAATGTTCTTTGACTCGGACCAGACTACAGAAAAATAGAATTTGTGACATAAATCCATGAAAATGTAGTAGAGACCAAGGAAGGGATGCCTCCATTGTAACCATCCAGCTTGATTGTCAGAGGCCCTGCGATTTCAACTACAACTTTTTTTTTTTTTTTGTAACAGGCTTTCATATTAAAGTTAATAAGTAATACATGTAAGGTATGAGATTTTCACTCATAAGTTTGATAAAGTTTGCAATAGCAAAATAGGGAACACATCCCTAAGAGACGATTCAAAAGAATCGTAAAGAGCAAGTAAAGAACAAGATAACATTAGCGATAGTGGTTGCCTCGGCCACGACGACCTCGTTTACCCTTACCTCTAACAGTTGTCCATTCCATTTCTTGAATTTTTTGGGTCGGTTTTATTGGTCTTCCTCCTCTAGTTAAGTTATAACCAGATGTTTCTCCAACCAATAACACACCTTTATCATTTCCAAAAACAAGAGGGTTCTCGTTGTGGATTTGATGAATGTTTTGTGAGTGAGGTGAGTCTTGATTAAAACTCTCCCCAAATGGTTGCTCCTTCTCAGAAGTGTGAGAGGCTTCTCTAATGTGAACTGGAGATGGAGTTTCCTCCATAATATGTGACGCAGATGGCACAGCGACAGTGACTGCTAGCAGTGGTAAAGTAGTATCTGACTTAGAACGGGAAAAATAGTGTACCTTAGGTTCTTTGGATAAAGATCCAGCAGTGTGATCCTCAGAGTTAATAGTAGGTGAAGACTTTTTTGGAGTCTCAGGCACTTGGTGTATGGAAGTAGGAGAAGACTTTTTTGGAGTCTCGGCCGCTTGGTGTAAGAGAGTAGAGCTTGGGCTTTGATTCAAGTTGGTAGCCGGGGTAGCAGGGGATTTTTGCATCAGTTTTTCTATATCCACCATTGGGACCTCTTCATTAGGTATTGGAGCCTCTTTTGTGGCAAGAACTGCTCCAAAGGTCGTAGCAGGTAGCAAACACCTCTTTTCTTTATGGCCAAGGGCTCCACATCTCTCACAAGCACTAGGAATCCAAGAATACTCTACCTCCACCAAGTAGATGTTGCCTTGCTTATCATCAAGTGCAATTAGCTTTGGGAATGGTTTATCCAATTCAATCTCCACTAAAATTTTTGCTTCTCCCATACTTGTTGGATCTAAACGAGGCTTATGAGTAAGCATTGGCTCCCCCAAACCTGATGCTATATGACTGCTACCCAATCTAGAGTAGCATGAATCTGGGATATTCTTAAGGGTGACCCAGACTGGTAGAGTTGAGATCTCAGGGATTTTTAGAGAGTCAACCGGACTCCAAGGGGCAACAAACAAGAGACAATCATCCACATGCCAGACACCCCGCTGAATAACCCATTTTCGAGTATTTTCATGAGGAATATGGAACAAATAAGACGACTCTCCTAGTTTCCGACAAGATATCTTACATTCCCTACCCCACAATCTATTCAAGACCGCATGAATAAGACCTCCAGGCGGGTTAGAGCATCTATGAAACTGTCCTACAATGTATTCTTCCTTATTCTCAGGTCCTAGTTTAAGGACTTTAGAAGGAATTATCACCTGAGGAGTTCCATCTAGTCGGTATGTCGGTTCAGCTGCTCGGAAAAGATTTCTAGATGATTGATTCATTCGGGCTGCCCATGGAAACCGGAGGGAGCCGTCTTCCTTGAGTACAGGAGGTGGCAATTTTTCCAAAGGTGACTGAGAGGTTGTGTGAACCTGATATGCCAGTTGTTCCTTCTTATGCTTGTGACCTTTGACAATAGACTCAGAGATTGTGGGCCAGAAACAAGAAATTTGACCTTTTACAACCTCTGTGAATCCAGGTGTAGAAGCAGGATCTAGAGGTGATGGAGGTGGGGTAAATCGAAGAGGTTTCGACCATGCACTCATAGCTGGAACAAATACTGGTTCACTAGCCGGTTCACCTACACTAAGTGGCGCTGTGGTATGTTCTTCTGTTGGTGGATTCAGACTGGTAACAGGAACCTGAAGAAGAGGGTCCATAGGTGCAGGTACAGGAGGAGAGAAAACGGTTTCAGAAGGAGTAGCGTCTCGAGTTTCTTGTGTCGAAGAAGTGATAATAGATGGAGGAGACAGAGCAGCAAAAGCAGATGGAACCCCAATATCTTTGTGTTGAACCGACATCAAAGGTGGAGTGACAGCTTTTGACCATCGACCAAGATATGGCCATCGAGGATCCAGAGGTTTCGGAAGGTTCGCAGCATGAGACGGAGGTGGGATCTCTGGAGCCGCAGCAAGAACCACATCGATTGATGGAGTGCAGAGAGATCCAGAGGGGTCAGAGGGAGCTACAACTGGGAGAGGAGGAGGAGTCACCGAAGTCACCGGAGTCGAATCCCCATGATGAAGTTGGTGCTGATTCGCATCGATCGACGTAGACGGCACGACATCCTTATTCGAATCCATAGCGGAAAGGAGGAGGAGGAGAGATTAAGAGCAGAGACAGGCGTGATGGCAGCTAGGACTCACCGGAATTTCATACACCGACGAGTCAAAGAAGATCACGGGGGAGGGTTAGGTTTTCGCTTCTTCTTTCGTCGAAAGGGGGCGCGTAGTGCGCGTGTAATTTTTTATTAAAAACCAGTTTACTGACAATTTCCACTACAACTTAATGACAATGTTTTTGAAGGTAAAGATGAAGTTTAATATTAAACATAAAGCAGTTACCATTCTCGAGAAGAAAAGCACTGAGAGAAGAACAACCAGGACCTCCACTTAACCAGAGAAGAAGAGGGTCTTCTTCTGGATTCCTCTCAGATTTAATGAAGTAATAAAATAATTGAACTTCCTCTGCCTCACCAATACCAATGTACATATATAAATATATGAATCATAAGGAGAGTAATTCTAAAAAGTCTGGTTTTAATCAACATGGGCAATAATCAAGATGGAGTTAAAGAGAAAACAGACCCGGTTTCAAGTTCAAAAGGAAGAGGACCTTCAAAACCAGGAAGATGCCTGATTATAGAGGCTGAATCAACATGGTGAAGCAAGAAAAGTAGAAGCAGCAGTAGTTTAAGGCACTCTTTACCCCATTCCTTTTGTTTAGTTAATGAGAATGAATTATAAAATCTTGAGACGAAAGATCTATTATTATAAAAGAGTTTTCTCTTCTCTCCTGAGCGAGCCACATCATCTGACACGTCAGAAAGTCGAAGGCTCTCGATGCGACACGTGTTACAGTTTTAAAATATATGCCTTCCCTTCGTTTTTGGGCTCCACGAATTATTGTGTTTTAGGTTTCTGGGTTCTGCGATTTGGGCCACTGACTAAACAAAACTCAGGCCCGTTCATGCTTAGACATTCTTACGCCTATCGGGATTCTAGGGTTTGTCGTCTCTTGAAGACAAGATTCTGTGTATCAACAGTGGCAAATATGAAATGAGGCGTGACTCGCCGCTTTGTTGGAACCCTAGACGTTGGAGTGTGTTTCATGTCGGTTCAGTCTCGATTCGTTTACTCTGAACCGTTACAAGTCACATTGATGAATCGTCATTAACCAAGCTTTTACTGTTCATGCCCGTTACAACCGCAATCTCGCTTTCAAAGAATCTAATCCATCTTGGAGTCGGTGATTCTCGCCTATACAAAAAGGTGAGGCCTTAACCACTGATCATCATCTTCATAGTTTGTTCATCGAAAAGCACTTTTTCAGTATAATGGCGATTTCATCTGTGTTTCTCTCTGATCTGAAACTGGCTGTTTTTCTACCACTGTGGAGGTATGATTGCTCTGATCCTGGGAAGCAAGGTTTTCCTTTCTCCAGACTCATTATCGTCGTATTTAAAACCTGCCGACGTATAATCTCAGAAAATTTTTGAATCGTTGAGTGTACATATTTATTTCAAGTTTTGCAACATATTTACAATTTCATTTACTGATTATGTTTTGCTTTACACGTTCTCAGGCGACTCTCATACTAGCCACCGTGAATGTCCACCGTCTGGCCACTTTCAGACAGCGTCCCAAGGTTGGTTCACTGTTCTCCATTAGCGGATTTGAGGTGACTCTGTGCAACCAGAGCTTCATGCTGACAGACTCTCCTCTAACGATTCGGTTTAGTGATTCCACCACATTTGATGAAATAACCGAACCGGTCACACCAACTCATTAGGAACGGTTCAGGTTCCGGAATCATAGTGAGCTGCTTGGCTTAGCCAACAACAACAGTCATTTTCCAGGTAAGTCCTCTTAATATATGTTTCTCCCATGCTCATTTTTGAACCCAGTTCATTATTCATCTGTTCCTCATCTCGCAGACATTATTTGTGAGCTAACTGCTGTGAAGAGTATTGTATGCGATCCTCCACACGGAAAAGAACTTGTCATGGCGACCATCAAATTCAATAAGTTACTATCCATTTCACATTAGACTTCTTAGCACTTTCATAAATGATTACCACCAAGAACCTCCAACACCGTCAGCTTCCGAGGTTCTCAAGAAGGCACGAGCGCATAATTAGAGATCATGAAATGGACTCAGTTTTTTCAATATGTTGCAAAACTTCCCTTCGGCGTTTTGCTGTGTTTTTCAGTTAGTGTTCAAAAGTTTCACTTAATTTTGAACTAATATATATTTATCACAATTACTTTGTTCTCTTATTTTTGGTTTAGATTCAAGGGCAATTCTCTTAAATAGCCATTTTTTAGTTTTTGTCACAAAAATAGCCCTAAAAAAATAAAATGACCAAAATAGACTTTTTTTTTTTTGAAAATTTGATTTTTTTTTTATTTTTTTTTTGAAATTTGAAACCCTAACCCCAAACCCACCCCTTTACTCTAAACCCTAAAGTTCAAATTAGTTAACCCTAGGGGTATAAATGCATATAAATGAATTTTTTAGCTTCTAAAAAAAACATTTTGGTCATTTTCTTCCTTAAAAGCTATTTTTGTGACAAACAAACTAAAAGAGGCTATCTAAAGGAATTTCTCTAGATTCAATCATCTATACATTTCAGTTTTCACACTGTTCCGTTTCAATGTTTTATTTATTTTGATTTGTTTTGCTATGCTCCCCTCTTCGCTTTCAATATTAGTCTACTATTTATAAGAGATGCCCATTTTAAAAGTGTTTTTTTAATGATGTTATACTGTTACGCTTAGGTAATATGGAAGAAGGTGCGAAGTATCTAGCTAGATGCTCTGAACTGGTAAACAAACAAGGAGAGGGCCGAGCGGAGCGATCGTTGTTAGAGTAACAACCAGAAAGCACTACAATTGTTGAACATCGTTTTCACAAGTCTGGTAGCTGTACCAGAGAAACATGCAGAAGCTCAAAACATCACCAATCTGCCATGTCAATGATATATCAAAAACAACATCAAACTCTACTTCTACTTCAAGCAAGTCAAAAAATTCATAACCATCCTTTGAGATAACTTATGGGCTCATGCATTTCCACATGCTGTATAAACCCACATTTGCCAAAATATTCTAACAAAAAAATATATGGCTCTATTCGTATATTTTATGTTTCAAAACAAAATTAGTCGTCTAGATTAATTTTCTAAAAAATACTAAAATGAAAAAAAAAAACTCAGTAGATTGGTATAGACAACACTATCGAGTAACATAATCACATTCACCACCTATACATTCACAACCAATATGTCAATCCATCACCTGCATTCCTGTATTAACATTATTTTTCTTTACTCCCACATCGAAAATCTATCACCTTTTTTATAATGAGGGTGATGCAATCATATATGGCTTTGTGTTTCCATTTTGGTGAAGTCTTTGTTCGGAAAATAGTAATATCACCTTGATTTAAAACTCATCTGTGTTCTAAGTAATTGTATAGGATCCTCATTCTCTGTTGTAACTTGAATGATGAATCTTAATAATTAATCAACTCCCAGTAACCACAAAATAAAAACACTAATTTGTTGACCGAGTTTTTGATTTTCAGATTGAACGAAAAAAACAAAAAGAAGATGAAAAAGTTGGTTGTTTACATGACACCAAAAAATACCCCTGAAATTCGTACCTAAAACTAAAAACGAACCTTGAAATTTGGTTGTTTATGTGACCCATCATGTGTTCAAAAAAAAAAAAAATGTGACCCATCAATAAAAAAATATCTTAAATAGTTTCCAAACATATTGGGATGAGTACTTAATGTTTTGATTTTTACGTTTGCAAGCCATAACAGTCCAAGTCTTTCTCCTCACTCAAATTACAAAATGGGAATTATAAAACCGAAGTATTAGCACATTAAGCAAGATATTGCTAAAGTTAGAAGAAGTTTCTTTTAAAAATTAAAAAAAAAAATATCATTAGTATAACTAGGAAACAATGCTCAAATCAGCTTTTACAGTCGGCATCTGTTTTTACACAAGAAATTGTCGGGTTTAAGATTGATTTTTAGGCTAGATTTATTAGAAAACCAGTAATTCAACCTTATTATATAAATACAACAATAAGTATATTTAAGTGAGAGCACTATAACTGTAATTTAATATCAAAGTTAAAACTAAAGGGGTTTACTGATGTATGCTGAGTTGATTTTGATTTTGAGAACAAAAAGGTTAATTAAAAATTATTCAACAGAGTTCGAAAAAATGGTCAAAAAATAATAATTGAGTGAATATAATTCCAATAATACATAGAAAACTTTTGTAAGGAAAACAAAAAAGAAGGAAAATTTATTTATGATATTGCTTTTTTGTTTCATCAAGTTTAAAAAATTAACAAGAAAATGATTGAAAACCACAAACACAAATTAACACATAATCAAAAAAAAAAAGACTTTCAGAAAGAAGTAGTTGGGAAAACAAAAATAATTTGATCTAATAAATGGAACAATAACTACAAAATACAAAGCAAAATTATTTTATTTTAAATAAAAATGATTCTTTACAAAAAACTAATGTACTGATCCCATAAAAATATTCAAACAGAAATTTAATACAGTATAAAACATAACAAAAAAATTAAACAACAAAACTAAGGTTGTACGGTATAAATAATTTTTAAAATATATATATTTGTACAGTTTAAACAAAGATTCAATATAAAACAATTTGAACAAAAACATATAAAGTATAAATAAAAATAAATAATCTAACATTAAATAAATATTTTTTAAAAATCTATCCTGTCAAAATAAAAAAATAACATAACCACATTAAATTATTTTAAAAATTGTATTAAAAATTAATTTAAACTTAACGAAACTAAAGTTGAATATTTTACCATCAAAAATTTCAACTGAAAGAAGTCATGAAAAATAAACAAGACCAATTACCCAATAATGATTCTCATATGATATAAAAAATTCATTATAAGAAAAAAAAATATTAATAAAATACATAACTAAAACATATAAAACGAGAGAAGCACAAATGAGAAATTGTTGAGTGTGTAGAAATGAAACCATATCTAATACTAGAACTTACAGTAGAAACAATTAGACTTTCAAATCAAACATTGTGTTATATAATTAACCGACATCCCGCAGTGCAGAAAAACCACTAGAAACATAAATATTTTGTCATTATTCATTAATTTCATTATAGTCAATTTTCTAGATATACACTATATATAAATAAATAAATTTTAAAATCATATTCTAAAATAATCAATAACATTTATTTAGAAAATTATAGTCGTTTATTTAGAAGAATATAATAGCATATAAAAGAATCAATAATGTTTATTTTTATCACAGTAATTTGACTAATTTTTTACATTGTCTAAATAAGCAATTATAAACAAATAAAAATATCAGTAATATACATCAAACATAATGTATATTCTGCGCGTAGCGCGGGCCGACCCTAGTCTTCTAATACTATAAAGTACAACTTAATTCACTCCTCCTTCTGCCACGTCATCAATTCATCTCACCTTGCATTAACATGTGTCCAGTTTAGTTGAAACGTTGCGTTTCATTAAATGTTGCTTCACTTCAATCAGGCTTTAAATTTTACGGTGGGCTTCGTAATACACCAAATTTCTGTAGAGTTTGTTGGGCTTTTTGTCATGAGTGGTCCTTATCATTTAGTTTTTTTTCAGTTCTCTTCTTCTTCGCCGTTTAATAACAACCACGGTCTTCGTGTGGTGTGGGTCACAATAGTAATCAAGACTTAGGAGAAGTAACGCTGGTGGTAGTAGCCAGGCTGAAAGAGTATCTGACAAGGTGAAGAAAGCACGCAAGGAATAAGTGATGAGGATTGGAGTTCAAGTCACCGTTTTACCGCTTTCTATAATGCTTAAGTTAATTTCTCGGTTTTTTTCTTTTTTTGAATTTGCTTTATAAACACGTTTGACTCTTGCTCTTTGCTATTTTCTATTGATATCTAGAACATCGATTATAAAATCTTATTTCTTATATCAAAGCTTACTATGGAACGTATACGTCACTACAAAACATACAATGCATGTGTGTTGTATGCAGCCTGAACTTTATGTATCAGCGTGTCTAACTTTAAACAGCAGATCTTTGTAGATTGAGTCTCTAAGTTTCTTAAAGGGTTAGTCTGATTGGTTAAATTATGAATCATACATTCTTCAAGTACACACTTACATGATTACTTTTGCCTAAACGCCATTTGCACTTACAATGTTAAATGGTGATAAATAGATTAATTTTTCGTAAATAATTAGTCTTTTAGACCATGGATTTATGAGTATTAATTAATTTAATTTTACATTGTAAAATTCCTAGGCTGTATTAAAAATTCGTCCAGCTTATTGTCAAAGTGAAAGTATAACTAACAATGACTTTATAATAATAATGATAATTTCCGCACATTTAAAACAAAACAAAAAAAAACAATGACAGACTATGAACATTACTGTATTTTAAACTGACAATAAATCTAATATTTCTAATGTTTTTGTTTCACATGACCCGTGATTCATTTATGACTTGAAACATATGACACCTGTATATACGTCCACTGCAATGGGTATACCTCAGTTTTCCTCTGGAGTAACAATATTTGTTACTCCAGAGGTGTCGTCTAAAATCACTAAGAACACATACACCCCTCCTCCAAACTAACCTTCCCCTTCCACCATACTTAAACAGTAACACAATTCAAACATTGATATATATCCTACGCAAACTCTTACTGCACTAACAAAATCATATATAAACAAATTACACAAATGTCTGCGACATAAAAATTGGTATCCCGCGCGTAGCGCGGGCCACCCCTAGTATTATATAAAGTACATTTTTTTTCCTTCCTTAGAACACCACGTCATCAAATAGAGAAAGAAGGAGTCGACACGTGTCCTTTTCTAAACGCTCCGTTTCATTAAAACCAGAGCGGGATCGTATGGGCTTCACATGTTAACATGCCGACTGTTGTTCTATTAGACCAGTCCAACAAGGTGAATATGAATGTCCAAACGCAAAATTTCTGCTATTAAGGTTACACCCATCTCACATTCGCCGTTGCAAACGGAAACTCGATCTAGGGTTCTGCTGTCATGTTTCATCTTCTTCCTTATCATTCCGTCAGATCACGATCCTGTTCATCTTCCCGATTGAGAGAAACATGAAATGTTTTGTGGTTACACTCAAGCGAAGAGTCGTCGTCAACTCAGGTATCAACTATTGTCGGTCTATCAAATGCTTTCCCATTTATTGCGATCATCATAATCTTCAGCTATAAAAAAGTATGTTCTGCACCATGAAATTCATCAGTTCTTTCTTCTCATTCATAAGCGTTTTAAGAAATCTATCTTTAAAAATGGCTAACTCCTCTGTCCTCCTTGCCGATTGAAGGCCAGCGGTTGTCCCTCCACCGTCGATGTCCGCCTCTTAGGTTTTAGGAAGCCAGAAATGTGAAGCGCGGCGGCGAGCTAATGGGGTTGACATGCTCCTCCTTGAAGCTCAGGTAAATCCACATAAATCAACCGTCAAAAACATTATATATTTGGGAGATGATAATTGTTTTGTTTGTTGATTCTGTCTCGCATTCTTCATGTATTGATTATACTTTTAAACATAATTTTCCTTTTAATGGAGATCCATTTGTTCATGTCTTCATTATCAAAACATTCTAATTATCTTAAAATAATTAGACGATGATTATTGTTTTGTCTGTTGATTCTGTTTCACTTTATTCGTAAATTCATTATCAAGCTTTTAATCCAAACATTCAGTTTACATGGGATCCATTTGTGTATCTGTTGATTATCAGAAAATCTTCCCCGAAGTTTTTTATATAGTTGACGATGAAGTTGGCGATCTTCATATGTCTTCAAACATTATATTGCAGAGAGATACTGAAGTTGAGATGAGAAGATGAAGGCTTGAACTCAGGCAAACCATGGACATGTACAGCTCAGCGTCCAAAGAAGCACTTAATACAAAAGGACAGTTAGAAATATAGGTGTCAAGCAAGGATAGTTGATGAAGAGTAAGCTCAGCTTGCTCCGTCTAAAGCTTTATGAATCCCATGTTTCTCTTGAAAAAATAGCATAAGCTGTGGAGATTGTAAGAAGCTGGAATATTTAAGGAAGCTATGAGTGTTGATATGTTCCAAAGATGGAGAAGGCCAAGTATAGAGCTATAATGGAAGCAAGTGAGAAAGCGCAGATGATGGTGGAACTAGAAAGAAGTAAGCAGAAATGAAAGAAAGAAAGAAATCGCACGAGAAATATGATGGTTTAATTCTTTCGTACAAAATGATGTCTAGTACAAAATTTATACTTGATCACACTCCTATTGCCATTAGTCTTGAAACCTGATGCTGCTCAAGACATCCTCACAGGGTTCTTTGCCTTCGTACGTGTCCTGCATATGGGTATTTGGTGTATGAGTTCATGTAAAATGGGAAATAGAAGCTTAGAGGAAAGATTGTCAAAATAAATTACTTTACGTGAAATACACGATACAATTACTAATCGTTAAAATAATATCCGATAAAACTCAAACAAGTTAACACATTTTCCATAAAATATCTTCTTGACAAATGACACCTGCTAACCTAATAAAAACAATCAGAGCGTTGACACATTTGAAAAGAAATTCGTCCAACCACACCTTTTATTTAGTATATAAACAATTAGATCTAATAACAAACACTAAAAATAATGTTACACTATCAATAAAGTTGAATCCTTTATTTTCCTGATGAAATTTCATCAACAAAATTTGTCTAAAAAATTAACTCTACAATTTGTAAAAGTTTATTAAATATTCCACATTTTCATCCTCTTATTGTTTGTAAACCAAATTTATTGATAAAATATTTAATAATCCAGATTTTTATCAATTTTTAAAAATCTAGCAAACATTTGACATCAATCTAAAATAATATTTTGCATATAATTAATAGTATAATATAAAATACATATACTTAAAAAATATTCATAAGAAAAAATAAGATAATCAGAGATTTTTGTAATAAAAATTTATTTTACTTATTATCAAAACTATAATTACAATAGAATAAACAAATAAAATATGTGAAACTATTATGTATTCATCTATAAACATGTTTTTAGTATTAAGACAAACATAACAAAACATACACAATAAAAATTAATATCACGTTAGATTAAAGTAAGCTAAACATTTTGAAATATTCATTAAAATTAATGATATATTTATGTATTTTTTGGTTACTATCCCGCCTGTAGGGCAAACAAACCCTAGTATGTAATAAGGTATATAAAAACAATTATAAATAACTTGTATTTATCAAGAGAATTATGCAATAAAGTATATGTAATTTAAATATTAAGAATTTAATGTTTTGATAATTGTATTTAAAGTTTTATTATAATTAAGTTTTCTTCAAACATGTGAAAATTATAACAAACTTGTTTATGTTTCTCTTTTCCTAATAATCACTTCTTAATCACATTCTTTGTTAATGCAAATAGTTTAGGTTTTTCAATTTTGTAAATTTAAATATGTATTTTCAAGTTACAAATAAATATTTGGATAGCTGAAATTTGAATTTAAACCAATCCCAAATTTTAAATGGATTCAACTGAGTTTTCAATGTATTACTATATTCAAATCGAATTCGCCTATATTAAACCGATTTTTTATAATATTCCGGTGGAACTAAATTTATGTCTCCGTAAAATCTGAATTGACTCCAAATCAAAATCGATTGGATATTCAAATGCCCATTCATGTGCTAGATGAAACGGTCGTCCCCTTTCATTATCTCAGCTAAACGCCATACATTTCGTACCAGATTATGTACAATTATATAAGCGATTTAATCTAATAAATGTAGCTAAGTGTACCATTAACGGTTAATACTTGTGGGGTTTCTAAAAAAAATATACTTCCTCTGTTTCGATATAAATAGTTTTTAAAGTTTTTGCACACAGATTAAGAAAATACAAATTTTTATACAATTTGTCTTGATTGAATAAAAATATCATTATTCAACTAATAAACTAATAAGAAAAATATATAATATTTTGTAATTGGTCACAAAATTCAAATGATATTAAAGTCTACCTAGAATAACGAGAACATCAATTTTTTGAAACATTTTTTTTCTTTAAATACCATTTAATATGATACGGAGGGAGTATTAATATTTAACTATTTTAGTTTTCTTGAAACATGTTGAAACACTGCTTGAGCAACAACTGTTTTAAACTGTTCCCGCCTTTAAAAAGTTACTCCTTCTGTTTCAGAATAATCCATATTCTAGGGAAAAAATGTTTATAAAAGATCCATATTTTAGATTTTCAATGTATGTAATAATGACAAATTATACACTTCAAAAATATTAATTATGTTTACTGAATTTTGATTGGTTAATATTTATAGAAAATAGTTAAACATAAAAAAACTAATACATTTAGGGGGTCTTATTGAATCAAGTATTTGAGAGGATTTCATTTTTTTTTTTTCAAATCCCCTCTTATTGTATTTAGAATTCATAAATTCTATGTGAAATCCAAGCTTATTGGATTAGTCATTTGTATAAATTCTCTCAAATTCCAGCTTATTGGAAAATATGGATTTTGTCAACAAAATCAATCAAATGAGATTTGGTGGAATTTGAATAGTATTTCATAGTGAAAAATAGTGAATCAAAATACCACTTCATATGATGGTATTTGGATTTTTTTCAAAAAATAAGAATAATCTTTACATTTTTAAAAAGAAAATTAAAATGTTTGAAATGAGAAAAAAAATTGAAAATAAAAATTTAAATAATTTTATATATTTATATATTTCATAAAATGGTAAATATTTATAACAAAAATATTAAATCAAAAATAAAAATATTAGTTTAAATAATTTTTTTTTCAAAAACTCTGAAAATTCTTCATAAAGAAAATTAAACTGTTTGAAATGAAAAAATATATTAGAAAATCAATTTCTAAAAAACTTTATGTATTTATGTATTTCATAAAACGATAAGAATATCAAATTATATTATTTCAAAATTCAAAATATTACTTTAAATATTTTTTTTTAAGTCTAAAAATTCTTCAAAAAGAAAATCAAACTATTTGAAATGAAAAAAATGAAATTTGATTTTTAATTTTTTATATATTTGATATATTTCATAAAATAATAAAATATCAAATTATATTAATTTTTAAAACAAAAATATTACTTTGAATAAAAATATTACTTTGAATAATTTTTTTTTTAAAGCTCTGAAAATTCTTCAAAACCCCATAAAACTTGCAACAAACTCATAAAACTTGTAACATGGATTTACTCAAATCTCAGATTTTCTTGAATTTACTCAAATCTCAGATCCTTTCAAATCCTTGTTTCAATAAGCCCCACTTATTATAAACTTTTACGTGTTTTCTTAATAAGAGTGAAAACTCTAAAATATATATTATTTTGAAACAGATGGAGTAGTAAATAAGAACTTATGTGTTTTTTCTCTTTTATAATTTATTAATTTTAATTTTAAAAGACTCCTTTACACCCACACGTTGGAGGTGATTTGAGTTAGCTTGACACCACACGTTTGGGTCTTTATCTACTACTAGTAGTATATCACCCCGTGCATAGCACGGACCAGTCTTTGTTTGCATTATAATTATTTTGATTTATAAAATTTCTAGTTTTCTATTCTTAAAAAAAATAAAAAATAAATATAATTATAGTCACATTTTGTAGCTGGATAAATGGAGACCTAAAATTAGAACTAAAATAAAAACTAAAACTAAAATAAAATATTAAAAAAAAAACAATTTTTATTGACACTTTTGGTTTATTTAAAAAAAAAATCTGAAGCTTTGTATAAATTAAGAACAGTTAGAGAAATGCATGATTTTAAAAGAACACATTCCATTACCTCTTTTATAGTCATTACTAACTCTGAAATTCAAATGGTAAGATAAAAATATATATAATAGACTCTAACAGATTTTTTTAAAAAGTTGGATATGTTTTGTATTAAAAAACATATTTGTGAAGTAGTTAAACCATAACAAATCCACACGCCTTTTTGCGTGATTATAGATCATCTTAGCCTTTGTTGAATTTTAGAAATTTATAAGAATTAAGAAAATTAAGAAATTGTGGAGGAAGGAGGTTTGTGGCTGGTTGGTTTTGTTTTAGTAACTGTTGCCGATAGTTATTTTTATTTTAAATATTTTTTTTAACTTTGTAAAAACATAAATTATGTGTCAGAATTCTATTGGGCAAGTGACTTGTGCTTTTTAGTATATAAGGGATAATGAGCTTACAGGTCAGATAACGTGGCGTACATCTCATACACACATTAGACGACATCGTTTAGTAGAGAGAGCGTGACGGCCACAAGCTCTACGTCCTTTTACCTTCCACATATCTTGTTTCTTTCTTCATAAACAAATCTCTGCTTCTCTCTTCAGTACTAAAGCATTGCCACACATAGAGGACAGAGAGTTATCTATGGCTATCAGCATGATCACGTTTGGCGTAGGGATATGTTACACCGGGCAGCTTCCATTCAGGCGAGTCACCGGTGAAACGGGGAGGAAGCAGCAGAGAATGGCAGTGGTGAGAGCAGAAGGTGGAGGAGGAGGAATCAATCCGGAGATCAGAAAGAACGAGGAGAAGGTGGTGGACTCCGTCGTGGTCACCGAGCTTTCCAAAAACATAACTCCATATTGCAGGTTTCTCATTTTTTTTTTAATTTTTTTTTAAAGACCTCTTTTTTTTTCAAACCAAAATAAGAATACTTTGCTGCTTTTATGAATTTGAAGTTTTAGCTATTTTTATTAATATTATATCATACATGATTACATATTAATATACTTTTCGGCATATTTTAGTATACTAAAGGCATCTTCATTCCCATTTCATTTTGATGTGAAAAATGGAGCAAAAAATAAAAAATAAAAAATAACTCTATTTATAGAATAATTCTTTTATTTTTTTGTTCATTAATCCATTGTTCACACTATTTTAGAATAAAAAATAGAATGGAGATGAAAATACTTTAATAATCCATATTTTAGCTAAGGTAACATTCGCTTCAAATTGTGTTAATTTATAATCATCATTATTAAATACAACATTGACGACAAAGTAAATATAATAAAGCATTATAATATTTATAAAATTTAATCACAATGGCTAAAAAAACGTTTTCGCTTATAATTAACAAAATTGTTTTAAACGGTAAATATTTCTGGGTCAACTTGAATAAGAAAAATATGTATATGTATGCAAACATATAAAAATCTAAACGCAAACAATTAAAGGCTTAAAGCTTTCTCTTGTAAGACTTCGCTAAATAGGTTTACAATCGAACAAATGTATGAAATTATATTTGTATTGATTTATTTAATGTATGGTAGGTGCTGGAGGTCGGCGACATTTCCTTTGTGTGATGGGAGTCATATGAAGCACAACAAAGCTAATGGAGATAACGTTGGCCCTCTCCTTCTCAAAAAGCAGTAGTTTTTATCTTGTTTTTCATTTACTAGCTTTCAAAAGATTTCTTTTAAGTAATGTATTAAGGTGCACTCAGTCCAGATATTATATATTCAGTCATTCAATCATGTGAAACAAAGTTGAGGTTTTTCTTTAGACAAAATTTTTTTATATATCAAATAGTTTGGGTTGATCAAAACTAGTTAAACCAAATGTAGCAAAACAAAAACAAAAAAATTGCAACAAATGTAGCAAGTGTGCGAGGCCGAATATATGCATATCGTATAAACCTATGAGACACCAGTGAAACTATTATATGCTCATAATGTAAACGAATTAAAAATTCGAGGAAGGAATTGTTTGATATGCTCATAATAAAGCTATTTATATATATTCCAAATAACATATCAACCCCTGGGTCATTCGGGTAGGATAGGTCTCGTGCTCCATGTGTTTGAACCCGTCATCCTAGCACTTGAGCCAAGCACATGGGCGTTCTGCATTGTTGTGGATGTGTTCTTCCGACTCGTGTGGTGGTCCTGGAGGGCTAAGTGTGGAGTTGCGGCTGCTTCTCACCCCGCTTTTTGTGCAGGTCTCTGGCTGGTTGCTCTTTGGAGGCTTTTGCATTTCAATAAATGTTCGGTTTTGTTTATGCAAGCGTACTTAGTCTACTTCAAGCTGTTTTTAGTTGAGTCAACTACTAATAGTGGATTATCAGACTCGCTAGTGTCACAAGAGCTCTCATTCTTCTCATGAGAGTAATCAAGATCAACCTCCGTTATTGGGTTCTTTTTTTTGTCATCTGGTATTATATTAAAGGGCTTATTGACGAGATAGCCATATCTGAGTGTCAAATTAAGTAACTAACACTGATTTTGACATAATTCAGTGTTTAACTTTTTGGCTTCCTTCTCCGATTATACCCTTTCAAGTATTAGGTTGTCGGTTTTATTTTCTAAAGTAAACGACGTGGTCGTTTTTTATGGCATATTAAGAATCAAAAAACTATACATAGCACGTGGACCAGCTGTATTTAACACATATCACAAAATATTTAATACTTCTCTAATGTCAAACCCAATCGACAACATTTGAAATGTCTATAAATTTTCATGTTATATATATTAGGTAGAATAGTATCATTGTAAACGTTGTATTACTATTCTACATAAGACATAGAATAGAATATTTGAAAATATAGTTGTAATCTAAAGATCATCTTAACATATTTCACAACTATTGATATGACTATGTCTTCATGAAAGGTGGTAATGCTTGCCCCAATATCAACCTCAATCGTACATAAATTAAACCCGATCAACTAATCATTAAACCTTACACGAAAATATAAACTCTAATCCAATGTCAACCTCAATCTTCCATAAACCAAACCCTAGCCACTAATCACTAAACCCTACATAGAAATATAAATCCTAATCTAATATCAACTCCAATCTTTCATAAACTAAACTCAAATTTTGAAATAAAAGTTACATGCATTTTCATTCTACATAAGTATATATAATAGAAAAGGTGACAAACAATATAGCACAATACATATATATTGTTCAAATTTGAAGTGTATATGATTGCAGGGAAGGAGGTAATGTTTATACCAAATCTAGATTGATTTAGGCCTGGGCATTCGGGTCTTCGGGTCGGGTTCGGGTCGGGTCCTTTCGGGTTCGGGTTTTTCGGGTCTTAGAGTTTAGGACCCATTCGGGTATTTAAAATTTTCGGTTCGGGTTCGGTTCGGGTCTTGTCGGGTCCGGGTCGGGTCGGGTCTTAAATAGTTAGACCCAATAGGGTAATTAAAAAAATTCGGTTCGGGTTCGGGTCGGTTCCGGGTCGGGTTTTGTTCAGGTCCAGCCCAAAAAAACCTCAAAACATAAAAATATACATGAAAATATTAAAATATTCAAAAACAAATCTAAAATTTTATCTAAAATATGAACAAAAAAAATGAAAAATACCCGAAAACATAAATATAAAAGTTAAAAAATATTTACAATACCAAAAATATATTAAAACACCCATATATACCGTATATATACTAAAAAAATCGGGTATTTCGGGTACCCGTCAAATTTCGGGTTCGGGTCGGATCGGGTCCAAGACCCACGGGTCCTCCCCAACAAGATCCAATAGGGTAAAATGATCGGTTCGGGTCCTATCCGGATCCGGATTTTCCGGGTCGGTTCCGGGTCGGGTCTTCGGGTCCGGGTAAAATGCCCAGGCCTAGATTGATTGTAGCAAAAGAAATGAAGATTGACGACAATAGATAAAAAAGGTGGAAGAGACAACATCATATGAATATTATTCTCATTCAACATCACACTGTATTCTATTTTATTTGATGTCATAATAAATTATATTCCATTTACGTTCAATATATTATTTCTCTTTACAAAATCATATACATACTAATATAAAATACATATATACATCAATACAAAACTCATATGAATAGAACATGAAACAACAACAAACAAGACTGGACCCTCTTTTTCAAGTATCAAATCAAATATAACTTACTAAATAGTATATTATATATTAATAAATATGGCAAATAAGAGAAGAGCCAAATTTGAAGGAAAGACAAAATGTTCCATTTCATAATTCATCCATGACAAACCTGAAGAACAAAATGAAAATAAAGACACACATTAGTTTACAAGTTGGAAGGAAATGGCAACATATGAGTAGGTTACTAGTAGATAAATTACTTTATGCTTAGGTTAAATATTTAGTTCTGTCAATCCCAAATAGCCTATGCGAGTAAAGAAGTAACATATGCAATTAGAATTGTACCATCAATAATATAGAATTTATACATGGAACATAACAGATGATCAGATGGAATGGAAAGTGAATAGTACATTAGTTATGATGTGATTTTTCAGAAATAGCAGAGGAATGGAATGTCACGTAACTAGTTTCTAAAATTAAGATTTTCTATTTCAAATAGCACAGATTCCATAAGATATTCCATTTCGCAGAGAAATATACTTGTTTTATCGCAAAAGAGACTTTTCATTCCAAAATCACTATCCTCCATCGCAGTAAATATATGAGTATGACGAACCGAGACAAGCTCAGCCCTAAATCAATTCGTTTACCTCAACTTACCAGAATGGACATGCAATAGAAACGATGGGTTAGATTTAATAGAATCTATGACACAAAACATAGAACTTACAATATTGCAACAAATGTCAACTTAATCGCCGATATGAAGAAGATGAAGCTCTGATGGTCGGTCACCCCGGTCACACTTACGAACTCTTCTCGCAACCAATTTCACAAGCGGAGACAATTTCCCTTTTGCACGCACTTCAAGGAGTCGAAGAAACGCAGAAGAGGCCGACAGTGGCGACTGTGGAGAGAAAAATCGATGGATTAGAAGAAGGTGATCAAACCGTCGACAACCTCTCAATTTTTCAAATATTACTAAAGCAAATTAAAAAAATAATAATATGATGCTAACAGCGCCACGAGTTACTTTCCACAATAACAAGTTAAGATTTTTTAATTTTCTTTTCAACAGGTTCCATCGGTTGAAGTTAGGGACAAAACATCAATATTACTTAAAATTGTATTAGTGTCTAGAAAAGCTAGGGTAATTGGCTATCAACCTAATTATGTATTACTGTGACGTTATACAGTCCAATTTCCCTATATTAAACAAAGACATGGTACAATAAAAGGTCTAAACGGATAAACATAAAAATATAAAGGGACCCAAAGCCCAGTAACAAAAGAAAGAAAATGGAAGAATGTAATTTTCCATGATAGCTCACACGTGTGGAACTCCAAACTCGGGAGAAACTGCAAGGAGAAACTAAACAGAGACAACAGAAATCTGATGAATCGTAAAACGCCAGCATAAGCGACGCTATGAAAGCCGTTATTTTCCGGAAGGGAAGCCCGACATGCGGGAGACAAAGGCCGGCCAAGACGGTGCTATGATGGCCACCTTTGCCGTAGATAAGCCTGATACATGGGTGATAACATCACCAGAAAAATCCGGTGTCAATAGCTTTTTCTCTGTGAAAGATGGAGGAGTGAGAACAGAGAGAAACCTATAATACACTAAAATTCTGTTTCTTCTCCTCGTTACTGGGTTTTTAATAAAGAAAGCCCAAAAAGTCATGGTATGTTGTGTTTTATAACTACAAATAAAAAAATTTTATAAGAATATATATATGTGATTTGATTTTAGTGAGAGATAGAAATGGACGTAAGAGTGTATGAGAACCAAAGTGATCTCTTTGTTTTTGTTGATCAACTTTATACGTTTGTTACAAACCTATTTATACTAGAAAGAGTCGGCTAATATGCCGACATACAACATATATAATAATAAAAATTAGATAATCATCAGGTTTGATATTTATCTTTTTAACACTCCCCCTTGATTATCTATCTTATATTACGTAATGCCTCGTTAAAAACCTAGTCATGGAAAAATCCGATAGGATAAAAACCATGACAAGGGAAAAAGAGTACATTAACGTAATCTCCCCCTGAGAATAATAGACATAGCTTTTTCTTTATAGGTCATGCAAACGTCGCATTCCGATACCGTAGACGTGTTTTCAGAATGTTGTAGTGGGAAGAGCCTTTGTGAACAAGTCAGCTGGATTGTCGCATCACCGTACATATTTAATGTCCACTTCTTTATTTTTCTCGAGCTCCCGTATGTACGAGAAAAATCTTGGAGGGATGTGTTTTGTTCTGTCGCTCTTGATATAACCTTCCTTAAGTTGAGCAACACACGCCGAATTGTCTTCAAAAAATTTCGTCGGCTCTTTCTTGTTAACTATTCCACTTGATTCTTGTATGTGGTGACTCATTGATCGAAGCCACACACATTCTCGACATGCTTCATGAAGTACAATAGTTTCTGCATGATTCGAAGAAGTTGCAACCAGAGTTTGTCTCTGAGACCGCCAAGAGATGGCGGTTCCACCAATTGTAAAAATATAGCCGGTTTGTGATCGAGATTTGTGAGGATATGATAAATAACCTGCATCTGCAAAACCAACTATACCAAACTCGGATTTTCTAAAATATATTAATCCTAAGTCAACTGTACCCTTTAAGTAATGAAATAGATGCTTTATTCCGTTCCAATGTCTGCGAGTAGGAGCAGAGCTATATCTTGCTAGTAGGTTAGTAGCAAAAGCAATATCAGGTCTGGTACAATTTCCAAGGTATAAAAGCCCACCGATAACACTCATATAAGGTACTTCTGGACCTAATATCTTCTCACTATCTTCACAAGGCCTAAAAGGATCTCTCTCAACACTGAGAAATCTATTTTCCATTGGAGTACTCAAAAGAGTTGCTTTGTCCATATAAAAGCGTTTCAGTAATCTTTTTGTATAATTTGATTGATGCAGAAATATTCCTTCTCGGAGATGCTCAATCTGGAGCCCAAGATAAAACTTTGTCTTGCCGAGATCTTTCATTTCGAACTCTTATTTCATATGAGTTCGAGCATCATCAACCTCCTTTTCAGTTCCAATTACGTTCAGGTCATCTACATATACAACAATGATCACGAAGCCAGATGACGATTTCTTAACAAAAACGCATAGACATATCGCATTATTCACATATCCTTTACTCAAAAGATATTCACTTAAGCGATTGTACCACATACGTTCGGATTGCTTTAATCCGTATAGTGATTGCTGTAACTTGACCGAAAAAATCTCTCTGAATTTTTCTTTCAATGCTTCTGGTATTTTCAATCCTTCAGGGAGTTTCATATATATATCATTATCCAACGATCCATACAAATACGCTGTCACAACGTCCATGAGATGCATTTCAAGATTTTTAGACGCCGTTAGACTCATCAAAAATCTAAACGTAATTGCATCCATCACCGAGGAATATGTTTCCTCAAAATCAATTTCCGGTCTCTGAGAAAAACCTTGAGCAACTAATTGGGCTTTATATCATGTTACTTCATTCTTTTCATTTACTTTTCTCACGAATACCCACTTGTACCCAACTGGATTTATATTCTCAGGCGTTATGACTATAGGTCCAAAGACATTTCTTTTATTTAGGGAGAGTAATTCAGTTTGAATGACCTTCTTCCACTTCTCCCAATCTTGTCTTTTCCGACATTCTAAAATAGACCTTGGATCGGAATCATCAATCTCATGATCAATTTCTTTGGACACAGAAAAGGAGAACATTCCATCAACATCTTTAATCTTATTTATGATCCATAATTTTTCATCTCGGGCGTAGTTGATGGAAATCTCATACTTTTTTGTTCCCTTCTCGTTATCTGGATCCTTATTTTTATTTGGTTTTTCTTGAATCTTTTCATTTATGTCTTCTTTCAGACACCTTTCAATATCAGGTTCCTCTAGAACCTTTTTACTTTTCTCAACCAATTTCTTTTTCTTTCGGGGATTTTTATCTTTAGAACCCGCTGGTCTCCCCCTCTTTAACTGAACCTTATGTTCATCATTTTGTTACCATCAATTTGTTCTTTAGGAACATCAACTCTTGATGAAACATTTTCAGCGGGTATATATGATTTTGTCACCCTTCTTGTATATGTGAATGCATCTGGTAACTGATTTGTCAAATTATGCAAATGCACAATTTTCTGAACTTCCAGCTCTCTTTGATTCGTTGGGGGATCAAGGTGTAACAACGACTGTGTACACCATGTAATTTCTTTAGGAATTTCTCTAATTCTTCTCCCTAACGCTGGAAATTCATCCTCATTGAAATGGCAATCGGCAAATCGTGTCGTAAACACATCACCAGTTACTGGTTCTAGATATCTTATTGTACTTGGTGAAGTATAACCCACATATATTCCCAATATCCTTTGTGAGCCCATTTTTTTCCTTTGTGGCGGTGCTATCGGAACATAGACCGCACATCCAAAAACTCAGAGATGGGATACATCTGGCTCTTGCCCAGATGCCAATTGTAATGTGGAGTACTTATGATATGCATTCGGTCTTAACCGAATCAGTGCAGCCGCATGCAATATAGCATGACCCCATATTGAAATTGGGAGCTTTGTTCTCAATATCAACGGCCTTGCAATCAACTACAACCGTTTTATTAAAGACTCCGCCATGCCATTTTGTATATAAACATGGGGTACTGGATGTTCCACATCAATCTCCATTGACATACAGTAATCATCAAAAGCTTGCGATGTAAATTCACCAGCATTATCAAGCCTTACTCTCTTAATGGCATACTCCGAGAACTGCGTTCTCAGCTTTATTATTTGGGCAATGAACTTTGCAAAAGCCATATTTCGTATCGTCAAAAGACATACATTTGACCATCTACTAGATGCGTCAATTAATACCATGAAATACTTAAATAACCTGCACGGTGGGTGGATCGACCCACATATATCACCATGTATTCTTTCTAAAAACATTAGTGATTCATTGCCAACTTTTGCTGGTGATGACCGAGTTATAAGTTTTCCTTGAGAACATGCATTTCATGTAAACTCGCCCGTTTGTAAAACTCTCGTTTTTCAACGGATGGCCATTCGAATTTTGCACTATTTTTCTCATCATGACTGAACCAAGATGTCCTAGCCTCTCATGCCAGACTTTAAATGTATCATTAAACTTTATGTTTACTACGGCATAAGACTCAGTCATGTTTATTTTTGTACAATATAGTCCAGAGGATAACATTCTTAACTCTTCCAATGTATGTTTTCTTTAGGACTTAATGCAAAGAAATTCAATGCCATTTTTACTCATAGTTTCAATATGATATCCATTTCTTCGGATATCTTTAAAACTTAAAAAAATTCTATGAGACTCGGGAGAATACAATGCATCATTTATTTCAAATATTGTTCCCCATGGCATTGAAAATTTCACTTTTCCAGAGCCCATAATAATATTTGCACTACCAGATATTGTACTTACGCTTCCAGCGTAATCTTTTATTTTGAGACTGAAAAAATATTTCTTATCTTTAATTATTGTGTATGTTGACGCACTATCTGTCAAACACAAATCTCCATTCAAAGTCTCAAAGTTTGGCATTTTTCTAAATTTAAAATATTCATAAAACATACATTAATATTAAACATAAAACATAATATATATTTTACAATAAAAGATAAAGATAATATAATATAGTAAAACTACATCACATCGATCTTATTACACATCGATATTTTCTGGCTCAACCAGAAAATCTGATACGTCGAGATGAGTATCATCATTTAAACCATGAAAGGATGGTCCAGGTTCATCTGAGATGAAGTTTGTTTCACCTCCTTTCTCTTTTCCTTTTTGGGATTCTCTATACAGATCGGTTAAATATTTTGGCATACGATAAACACGTACCCAATGTCCTTTCATACCGCATCTGTAGCAAACCTTTTATGTTTGCCTTTTATCATCCCGACCCCTTTCATTTATGTGGAAGTCTTTATTATTTCTTTCATCATACGGACGGAATCTTCTTCCTCGTCCTCTTCTACGACCACGATAGCGACCACGTCCTCGTCCTCTCCATTTATCATAACTGGACGATGCAATATTCGATTCGAGGAATGGTGCAGCTCCAGTGGGACGAGCTTGATGGTTTAAAGTCACGAGTTGGTTATTCTGCTCCGCTACAAGGAGGACTTGCATCAACTCCGAATAACGGGTATACCCACTCACCTGGTACTGTTGCTGCAGGACTACATTTCTGGGATGGAATGTAGAGAGAGTTTTCTCAATCATATCATAATCACTTATTTTCTCTTCACATAACATCATCCTCGATGTAATTCCGAACATCGCGAAATTATATTCACTTATATTTTTGTAGTCCTGGAACCGGAGATGGATCCACTCGTGTTTAGCTTTCGGTAAGATCACATATTTCTGATGATCGAACCTCTCTTTTAAAGATTGCCAGAGGTCCCCACGATCCTCTTTCGTAATATACTCATCTTTTAAACCATCATTTATATGGTGTCGTAAAAATATCATGGCTTTAGCCTTTTTCTCATCCGACACCGTTTTTGAACTATCGATGGTATCCAAAAGCTCATTTCCTCTCAGGTGCATATTTGCACCCACTGCCCAAGTCATATAATTATTTCCCGTAATATCAAGGGCATTGATTTCGAGCTTTGTCAAATTCGACATGATAACTATATTCATAGAATAATAATATAAAAATATAATAAAGATGAGAATTTAAATACATAAAATAAATGCAAAAATTAAATTGCATTAATTTAAATTGCAAAAATTTAAAGAACATTAATAAAATTAGAGGCTTAGTCTTCCACATGATCCGAGGAGTCATAGACTACCATATTGATCATTTTCAAAGTCTGAGGAGACATCGTCTACCATATTGACTTTTTTTTTGTTTTCAAGATTGGAGGAGACATCGTCTACCATTTTGATCTTTTGTTTTTTCAAGTTCCGAGGAGGCTTAGTCTACCATGTTGACCTTTTCTTTTTATTCACAGAGACAACGCATACCACGTGTTTCTCTGATCGAGAAGGCATAGCCTACCATAACGATCAATCGGGAAAGGCAACGCCTATCATCCCGAAAAATAAACAGAAAAGGCCTGGTCTCTCACTCCAAAATAATAATAAAATAAAATAACAAAAATAATTGAAAGATATAAATTAAATCTCACCTTATTAGTATTATCTTGATCAGTATTAGAGTTTCGTGCTGATAACGTGTTGTGTTTTATAAATATAAATAAGAAAAGTTTATAAGAATATATATATATATATATATATATATGTGATTTGACTTTAGTGAGAGATAGAAATGGACATGTATAAGAACCAAAGTGATCTCTCTATTTTTGTTGATCAACTTCATACGTTTGTTACAAATCTATTTATACTAGAAAGAGTCGGCTAATATGCCGACATACAACATATATAATAATAAAAATTAGATGATCATCAGGTTTGATATTTATCTTTTTAACATGGTCAAAATTATTTTTATTGCCGTATAAATTAATAATCATCTTGCCGCATAAGTCAGAATCGGTACGGTGGACTACCGAACTTTTTAAAGACATAAGTTATGTCCTAACAAAGTTTTCGGTGGGGAACACAGCATCTTAACTAATCCAAAATTCACAACCCCCAATATGAACCGGAACTTGCAACCTGAACCGGAAAAACCCAACAGCCCAGTTACGATTTAGTTAAATCTCGAAACAAAGAACCGGGTTTCATCCGGTTACTTTGCAAATCTCACCGCTTCCGCTTCTCGGCGGCGTCCTCCCCTGGCTGACACGACTTCTTCATGTTTCTTCTTCTTCTCCACTTTTCTCGATTCTTCTTCAAATCTCTCTCTCAATATAATCTTTAGCTTTTTCTTCACCCATCTTCCTTGTGTCCCTCCCTCCTCCCCTCTAATATCTTCAAACTCCGTCCCCAGCAATGTCATGGTACCGAAGAACCAAACTCGTGTTCGACTCCCTGCGACGAAACATAGATCCGAAGATTCTTCCACGATCTCATGTTCCCTCGATAATCAACCCAAATGGGTCTCCTAATCTCTCATCTAAGTTTTCTGGGTTCTCCTCAATTGCTTCCCGACGATCATGGGAGAACAGGGTCGCTTACAATCCGTTTCTGAGTCAAGCCAAGAGAAGCTACTACGTTGATCGTTACCAAGTTCGTCACTTTAAGCCACGTGGACCCAGAAAGTGGCTCCAAAACCCTAAAGCCGTGTGGACGGTGGTCCTCGTTGGTTCCGGAGTTCTCATCACTCTCTACTTCGGGAACTTGGAGACGGTTCCTTACACAAAGCGAACACATTTCATTCTCTTGTCCAAAGCCATGGAGAAGAGAATCGGGGAAACCCAGTTTGAGCAGATTAAGAAAACTTACAAAGGGAAAGTCCTCCCTGCGATCCACCCTGAGAGCATTAGGGTTAGACTGATAGCTAAAGATGTGATTGATGCGTTGCAGAGAGGTTTGAGCCATGAGCATGTGTGGAGTGATTTAGGGTATGGTTCGATGGATAGCACTACGAGAGGTAGTGATAAGGGAGTGAAGGAGGTGGGTATGGCTTTGAGTGAAGATGAAGAGACGTTGAGTGGGATGAGATGGTCGAAAGATGATCAGATTCTTGATGATAAATGGATTCAAGAAAGCAGGAAGAAAGATAGCAAGGGAGAGAGTGCTCATCTTGAAGGGATTAACTGGGAGGTGATTGTGGTTAACGAGCCTATGGTTAACGCCTTTTGCTTGCCCGGTGGGAAGATTGTTGTCTTCACTGGTTTGCTTGATCATTTCAAGTCTGATGCTGAAGTTGCTACTGTTATTGGGCATGAGGTACATAACACTCTCTTGAATGATAGAAATGATGTAACATCAGCTTCTTGCTAATCTCAGGACAGTTTATGGAACGAAAGCATTCTTTTTTTTTTCTGATTGTTCTACTGTGCTGTGTATCTTGATTAGGTTGGTCATGCGGTGGCTCGACATATAGCTGAAGGGATAACAAAGAACTTATGGTTTGCAATCCTTCAACTGGTTCTGTATCAGTTTGTCATGCCCGATCTTGTGAACACAATGTCTGCCCTTTTCTTGAGGCTTCCCTTCTCCAGAAAGTACGTTTTCTTCCTTTCTTCCTCTCGTCTCTTTTCCATCCTCTGCTTTTACTAGAACAGCTCTTATGTCCGAAAGTAACTCAATAGGCCTACTCAAGTTAGTTTTTTGTAAGGATTTTAACACTCTTTTGCAAATGGTCATATATTGTTAGAAAGTTATCATCACAGTAGGAGTTGTTAGCGGGGTAAATGGTACGAGAAATGACGAAGATATATGTTTGAGAAAGTAAAACAAGTTTTGGTGCATTCAAACTCGTGTTTGGTTAATGGCAGGATGGAGATAGAAGCCGATTACATTGGTTTGCTATTGCTTGCGTCTGCGGGATATGACCCACGAATAGCTCCAAAAGTGTATGAGAAGCTGGGAAAGCTCGGGGGAAATGCGGCACTTGGGGAATATTTATCGACACATCCTTCGGGGAAGAAGAGATCACAGCTTCTGTCTCAAGCCAATGTGATGGAAGAAGCACTAATGATCTATGGAGAAGTCCAGTCGGGTCGTGGCATTGAAGGCTTTCTTTAGCCCTCCATCTCGCCTGATACTGTACAAACTTTTCACCCTCTTTTTATGTTTTTAAAAGAAGAATCTGTTGTTGCTTTGCATCTATTGCACTTTTTTTTTTCATCGTTAATTGTATTATAACATCTTATCTTGGCCCAATATTATTGGCAAGTCGATGACATTTTAATGGTTATATGAAATGAGTATAAAATTCGATGTTGAAAATCGAATGCAAAGCAATCAGTGTTCCTCAGTATATTAAGGGGTTATCCTTTTTTTTTTGTAATCACACTTCAGATATGAGATCCATCTCTCTTTAGTGTATATACTAGGTCGGGGTCTCTGTTACGTGCGGATTGTGGACAAATACATATTTGTTACTCCCTCCGTATAATTGTGGACAAATAAATATTTTATTTTATAATAGTTGATGTTTTCACAATTCTAGATAAAATTTAATGTCATTTAAAATTTATGACCAATTATAAAATACAATTTTATGTTATCAAGATAAATTGCATAAAAATTTATATTTTCTTAATCTTTGTGAAATAACCTCAAACATCATTTAAAATGATACTTCCTCCGTTTCAGAAAGATCCATGTTTTTGAAAAAATGTTTCAAAAACATACATTTTTTACATTTTCAATATATTATTTAATAAAAAATTGTAAATTCCAAAAAAATTAATATTGTTTATTGGAATTTTATTGGCTAAAAGTTATGAAAAATTGTTAGTTACAAAAAATAATGCATTTACAATCAAATTTTAATGTGTTTTCTTAATATATGTGAAAAATCTAAAAATGTATTTTTTGAAACGGAAGGAGTACATAGTGAGTATTATTGTTTTTCGTAATAAATATTAAACCTATTTGTAAACTTGTAGTAGTTTAAGATTTTGGACATATGAAAACATGAAAAATGATGTTTTGATTTGTCAATGTTTAACCTCTTCAATTCTCGTAAGATTGTGTACGTATCTTTTAGGTGAGTGTCTCTTGCATATAGTTTCAAACAATGTCTATTAGTTAGTTAAAAAAAAATTGTGTTCTTGATAGTAATGCGAATATTAGCTTTCCTATAGTATTTATGTAGCAGTGGACTAAGGTCATTTTGTTTTTATCTATTGTGAAGTTCTTTTTACTTCTCATGTAGAATAGGAAGAAATGTCAAACATATTATAGAAATTTGAGAAATATTTAGTAAATAGGTCGAAGATCTCTTTTTCACCTTGAGGTTGTTCATGCCAACATTGTTTCGTACGTATTCCTAACTATTAAGCCACATATGATTTTATCATCCGCAAAAGATTTTATCAGCATGAGAGAACAATTAGATTAATGGAAAATATTATTAGGACATTTAACTCTGGAACTCTTTTGCCAATATGAAAGTGTAAGAGCTGCTCTTGTTGCTAAACTTTTGACTTGGAGTCCTTCTCTGACATATAGACATTTGAGAGTCGGTCCAAGAAGGTTTTCTCCTCGAGTTTCTTGGTTTGATAGTATTCAAGTTAATGATGCAAAATTTTACCAGTACCTTGGTAAAGATTTAATTTTGAGTACATACATGATCCAGGAAGCAATGGTAATCAGTTTGAAAGTCCAACCTTTATCATAGAAATTAAACCTAAATAGTAACTTTGTTAAGGCAACAAAAGAGATGACACAGTTGTTCAAAAATAAAAACAAAAGAGATGACACAGTAAAATCACAAAAGAGAGTCATGTAAATGGAAGATCATATCAAATTCATGGGAAGAGCTCGAATCCAGGCATTCATGGCAGACAGGGAGAAATTAAAGAGTAGATAAGAATGATATACCAAACGTGACAGAGAGAAAAGATGATTACACGATTTCTGAGCTTCGAGTAGTCTCTAGCTCCGCAAGGAGAGTATAGCATCTCGACGGCTCTGATACCTCAAACAAAGATCTTTGAGAGAAGAAGATGATAAAATAATCATATAATCGTGTTATTGGACCTGTAAGAAAGTGAAAATGTCAACTAAACTAAAGCAACTCCATGGGGATGAATATATTCTTATCCTTTATCATTCTCCTGTTTTACCTAAAGAAAAATAATCAAGCTTTAACCAACCTCGAAGGTGACCAACAGATTCCAGAAAAGACCTCATAAAGACATTATTACTAATTGTACAACTCCAAAAAGAAAAGTTTTAATTTGAAAGAAAAAGAAAAATGAAATTGCAAAGAGATTTGAATGAGAGATCCACTAAAAAAAGTAGTTATTTAAAAAAAACACAATATCAAAGGTTTCTTTAACTTTTAACACCTCATCTTCTGCTTCTTCTCTCTAACTCTTCTTCTTTTGAGATCAGACTCGCTTCTTTTTCTTCTTCCTACGTTCACTGAATTGAGCAAATCCAACCAAACCGTTAAAGAATATATAAGTAAAAAACAAATGAACCTTAAGATCATCAAAATATTGACGTGCCTTGAAAATAATCTTTCGTGATATCGTCAAAGTTGGCTTCCATGTTCGGTCATCATAGTCGCACCCATAATAACACCAGTACTCAAAATGAAACACAAAAAGTCATAAGTTCCCAGAGAAAAACTTAAAAAATGAAAATGAAAGGGAGTATCTCGAAGTAGTACTAGAACATTTGTCTAAACATGGTCAATGCCTTACATAATCGATCAGAATGAACATTATTGCAGGCTTCTTCGCCAGTGACCTATCGCCAGTGACCTAAGATCATCTTAGTCTCTCGGTTAAGATGATTAGAACCCCTGGATGTACCCTATAGATTAGAGCAAAGGAGTAAGACTTTTTGTGATTGAAGATTATCTCAAAAATAGATAGTGTAAATGATGAATGATATATACTGGTTGGTATCAATTCTTAGAGCAAAATAATAAAGAAGCCGAAACCATGTAATATGAGGCATGAGACATCGGCACATACCTTTAGAATCATTTCGAGTTTCCTAGATATGAAGAAGCCTAAACAACAACTTTGAATCTCCTTGACCTGGTATAACCTGGTTAATAGAAACTTCGAGATGGTCTCTGCGGAACAGTTTTTCATGGCATTAGAGATGAACGTGAATGGAATTTAGAGGATGAGGGGAATATTTAGTCTGTAAGATGGGAGGTAAAGAGTTGGGCTGCGTTTCAATGATCTGAGTAGTGAAGTTGATTTGATGAGGAGGGATGTAGACAGCTACAAAGCGTTTCGACTGGGTGAGTTATTAAAAAGCTTTGGACATGCATCGTCCTTGTGGTGCGAGTTGCACAGAGGAGATGTACATGCAAATAGTTTTGGCGTCTAATTAACAAAGTTGGCAATTAGGTTTAAACGAAAGGAAAGCAATAATATTTAACTTGTTGGCCCGATAGAAATGGGGCATATATCTGCAAGTGATGGTTTCATCCGAAAAAATGAGATTGGACCAAACTTGTATGCATAGCCCATAATGAGATGCCATGACATGGCAGTTTGATTGGTGGAAAATATTTTATCCTATATGACATCTCTAAAATTGCTTCAATTTAGTGGCTTTTATATAATAGAGATATGCGTACACACAAATACACAGTTCTTGTCCAAAGTTTTGGTTAAATAATCTCGTGTGCACTGATTTGAGAATAGTGACCTAGTGTCTACTTAATAAAATCATTAAAAATCTACTTTATAAAAGTTATAGTAACACCATTTCATTAGTTATTTAATATAATTTATTTAGTCATTCAGATTAATAAATTAAATATATAATATTTTCAGAAAATTTTAATGATTCATAAGAATATAATAATAAACAAACTTTATTTTAGGTTATAACAAAATTTGTCCAGAAAAAATTCTAACAAAATTTAATAAAAAATCCAAATATGTTCTTTATAACATAATACATTAATTGATTTTATAATTAAGATTATTATAAAATAATGTTAATTAAGATGTTATTATAAAATGAAAAATAAAATTTATATGTAATTTTTATACGCTATAGTTACTTTTTCTCTTTTCTATTCAAAACATTTTTGAGAATTTTTCCTAACAAAAAATCTATAAATATAAGTTTGAGTTTTGAAATTGTTTGTACATTATTAACTCGTAGCTATTGTATATGACTGATGCGTGAATGATTGACAATGGTTTTATTATGAAACTCTAATTAGTCGCGTCTCACAAATCACCATATTTAGAAAGGAAGTACATAGTCAAAAATGATAGGCATCCAAAAGTCTGTAGTTGCAAAGTTCCCTTACTTCAAAATGATGATAAAATGCATTATTGATCAAGTTGAAGCTCGGCAACTGTTATGCAATGTAATTATTGTACAAAGAATGTCCATATGTGACGTTTACAGTGAACTACTTCATTGATAAGCGCATGATTCGCTTGTGAAGCTGATTGAGATCAATTGAGCTGTCAAGTTGAAAAATAGAAGAATTTGCTCATCAAACAGAAACAATGAATCATGAACTCTTCTTTTATTTTTGTACAATGAATCATACCTACCTTAGCAACATCATACAAACACATTCTTTGTGCGAGACATAGATCATCGGGTCCTTTTCACCCTTGTCCACAAATCTATTTTTGAAAAGTAGGTAGCTAAAACAGAATTGGCTGGCCAACCCTGCCTTGGTCCCAAATTGAAATATCCTAACCTGAAAATCTTTGAAAGCACGTGAAATTTTTTAAGTAAAAGTTCAAGTCAAGTTTTATCGGATGAACATGAAAAATATTGCAACTTTATAAATAAGACACGAGACTACATACTTAAAATCATGTAGTTTACAATAAAAACATCTTTTAAAAACCTTCTCAACATTACCCAAGTTCAAACACTGTAGCCCCGATGGTTTTCATAGCCTCGCGCTCTGGTCCACACAATCAACCTTATATGCATCGTAAATGAGGCATGAGTATACAAAATTACTCAGTGAGGACACTCAAACCGCCCACATGAAACTCAATAATCAAGCAATCAAATTCCACATTCCATTCTAACAAGCTTAGCAATTCTTTTCTATCAACCTAACAATTTGTTTTCATCATTTCTTACTTAGCCATTTTTCCTATTACTTATCAATTTTCATGCGTCTGAAACTAACAACCTAACATTCGCTTCTATCATTCATTTAATTTATCATTTTCTAACATTCCAACCCGAAGGTCCATCAACTTGCGGCCGAAGTCAAACCTGCGGTCGTAGCCAAACCTACGTCCGTAGCCAAACCTACGACTGTAGCCAAATCCGCGGCCGTAACCAAACTTACGGCTGTAGCCGTACCTGTGATCCATTGGTCCATTACGGCATGGAGCCAACCTGAGGCTGAAGCCAACCTACGACCAGAAGGTTCATAACGGCCGGGGCCAATATACACGGCCCAAAGCTAAAACATATTTTTCTTATTTAATTTCATTGCTTAGATATGTACTTTCCTCATTTAAGTTTAATTTTCTATTCCCATTTTTTTCTTAATTAATCTCATTCATTTCTATTACGTTTTCCACTTAATATACCAATTCTATTCAAGATCAATTCTACGTTTATTCACATAAACATATCATCATCACACAATATCTACCATGCAATTATCCTAAGAATGCAAGAACTTGCTTCCATCCTTGAGAACCATATCGAAGAACGAAGAACGAACCTTCCATAAATAATTATGACCAACTATGAACAAAATACAAATTACTAAGTTGCCACGAATCACGCCCTCAACTTAGCTGAATCTCTAGGATTCGAAGACTCTGAACTTCTTAGTGTTTCTAACAAAGAACTCTTTAGCTCCTCCTCGTTTGATCCCCTTCTCAAACTTCTCTCTCTACCAACTCGTTCTTGCTGTGACTTCTCTCTAAATATGTTTTCTTGGTTGTGTCTAGAAATGAGAGCTGAAAGTCTCTTTTATCTTTTATACTACTTTATGGACTTACTCACCAAGCCGGACATTTAGTGTGGTTTCCTTATTTGGCTTGGTCAAAGACGTCCTCACTAAACCGCTCACTTAATGGTAGTTTCCTTATTTGGCTTGGTCAAAGATCACCATCAATGGTTTGACTTGATATCTTTGATTCTTTCTTTAGCTGACTCTCGTAGATACGACATTCCTTTTGTATTATACCGCAATGATGGCTAGTCAAACTTTTTTTACTTGAAACATGCATTGTCGAACAGCCGAACATTCCTTAATTGGTCTTGCAGTCTTGATCTTGCTTTATGTATGCTCTAATCATTTTATGATCAGTTTACCATCGATCCGCCAGTTCCGACTTTATTTCATGAGCTCACTTAAGATCCGATACTTAGTCAAAATACATCTTTTCTTAATTTTCATGATTACAAAGTGTTTCTACATTTAGAAATACACTCCTTGTAGAATGAAACCTCTCACATTCTATTTTTTCAAAATTAAAAAGAGTGGATTGTTATACTGTGCCTCTCACAGTCACAAAATTTAGACTAACATACTGTATATTCCACCCTATCATTTATTTCAAATCATGACTCTATCAGCTCAAAACAGTTTCAAAACGTACAAAGACAAAAATTCTTGTTTTTTAGTATAGACTATGATTCAATCCTTTAGAAGACAGACATGTATAGAATTGGGTTTCATGGTTTCTAGTGGAATAATCAAGTACACGCATATTAGCATCTAGGTTCATATTTTTCATCAAAAGATTCTAACTTGGTTTCAGGGATGTTTGTAATCAATCGTGAAGATCATCATCTACTTTGTCCTCATCTCAATAAGGGTATATGCTGGTTTAACAATGAAATGTCTGACATGTACCTCCCAATCAAAAAATGTAAAAATATTAGTATAAATACATTACAAGTGAACCTTTTAATAAATTTATACTCAATTACTAATCTTGTGATGGAGTCTTGTCTCTTTTTTATAAAATTAATCTTAGTTTATACGCCAACATGATGCAAATCAAGAGAGATGAGGGATCAAATTTTGTTATAACCCACAAGGGGAATCAATTATTCTATCATGCTCCATTCATAAATTAATTTTATTTAATATTTAAATTAAAAAAGTAAAGAAAAGTAAATAACTAAAAAACTAAGGATATTAACTTATTTACTTATCATTGCCATTACTATCCTATCTAAATTTCGAATTGAATTTTAATCAAAAACCTGACATATTTTCATCTTTAATCTATTTTCTCTTATCGTAAATCGAATTTTATCTTCATTATGAAAAATTCACGACAAAGAAAAATTCAGAATATTACTAGTACAACTTGTACAAATAGAACTAATACAACTAGTACAACTCAAACTAGTATAACTAGTACAACTTGAACTAGTACAACTAGTACAACTCAAACTAGTACAACTAGTATACCTAGAACGAATATAACTAGTACAACTATATTGAGTATAACCAGTATAACTAGTACAACTATAACATGTACAAATAATATAACTTTGCAATTAATATAATGATATTTTTGTTTTTGTTTTCAGTGTATTAATAATGCTAAAAAAGATGATGATGTAAAACTAATGAGATAAGTTAATCTAATCTTCACTCACCTGTATGTCTCAAAATACATGCATAATATATTTTCCACATTATTTGATTTGAATAATAATTTGTTTACAAGTTGTACTAGTTATACTAGTTGTACTATTTTTGAAAAAATCATATTCATCTTTTTGCTCCCAAAGCCAAAAAGTAGCTGTAAAACTGAAAATTTATAGTAGAAATACATTTAAAAGAGTATACTACAAAAGATAATGTAAAAATCATCACGAGTTCGAAAAAGATGCATAAGCATTCATGTTTGATGTTCAGATTACAATAATAATAATCAAACTGATACAACTGGTTTATATTCAGTACTAATTGAACTCTATCATCACTTGAGTTGTGTTATTTTCACATTGAGTGGTAATCTTCTCGCCTCAATGTTCATTTTCATATATAGACATGAAAATAAAATAAGAGATAGACCAATTATAAATATATACACAAGAAAAATATGGTGAAACTTGCATATGTTGATATGAAGAGATATCATAATAATTGTTCAAAATAATGTGGCTAAACAAATAAATCAACATTAAAATATAAATTAGATTATGTAAAATTATGTGATAGTGTAATAATTGTCAAAAAAATTCAAAATTCCAAAAAATAAGAGAAAGCTTTCTCACCACTTACCAATTTAGATATTTGATTGTTGTTTCATACGGAATACCCATTTGATTTTTTTTTTGTAAATTTTTGAAATGATAAAGTTGTACCAGTTGTACTAGTAATACAAGTTTGAATAAAATGAAAAGTTATACCAGTTTTACCAGTAAATAAATGAAAGATACAAGTATCATGTGTTAAAACGTGATAAAAGTTTAAACATAATAATATATAGTTATACCAGTTTTTGAGTTGTACGATTGTGTACATAGTTGTACCGGATTTTGGGTTGTATAAGTTTGTACATAGTTGTATTTTGTCGAATTTTTTTGAAAAATCTACTTGTATCATATAAGAAATAAATATACCTTAGTTGTACTATTTTTATGTGTTTATCCACCTGATATCATATATTATGAAATCAATAATTTTGTTAAAATGCATTCGATGTATGTTTTTCAAAAATATAGTGGATAAACAAAACAAACCTTTAAATTATAAGGTAGAACATGGAAACTTATGTGATAGTGTAATAATTGCCAACAATATTATTCAAAAATACAAATATTTAGGAAAGACCATTCTAAACACCTACAAATTTGGTTAGTTGATTGTTTTTTTCATATAGAAAACCAAATAGAAATTTAAATTTCTACAATGAAGAAGTTGAACCAATCGTACTGGTATTACATGTCTGGTATATAATACAAAGTTGTACTAATATTACATGTCTGAAATTTTTATTATTTGCACATTTTTAAAAAATTGTACCAGTTATGCTATTAGTACAACTGGATACACCGGATATACCAGTTAAGATGTGGTTATTAACGAGTTTGTGTTAAAAGTTGTACCAATTGTAAAATTTTAAAAATGATTTATTATACAAATTTATGCTTTATTTTATAATAACATTATTTTGAACTTTAGAATCAAACATTATGTTTACATATTTTCAGTTTATTAAATGATTTAACTAAAACAAACAACTAACACAGAAGAGGGAGAAATAAAAATAGAATATTTACACATATCAAGCGATTGAAGAACCAATGAAGATGTGCATGTGTTGTTTTATGTTTTCTAAGCTGTTGAAAATTTCGGAGAAACATATATAAATGTTTGGTTATACGAGTTATACCAGTTGGATAATCAAGAATAAAAAACACTAAGTTGTGAGTCCCACTTAAATGAAAAAGAAGGAAGAAAACAAAGAAAATCTGTGACTTAGGATAATTTGATCAAACGGCTGAGATGATATTTTCATTAAGGGCAATTTGGTAATTTTCTGTTTTTTGGTTATGTAGAATAAAAGAGGTTGTTGTAGAATTTTTTTTGTAGATTGTGTGTCATATGAGAATTTGGTCCAGAGATGAAGAACTTGGTTACCCTCAATATGATTCCCATAAGCAGATAAAAAATGCAGATCAATTAAAAAATATAAATCAAGCAGAACAAATGCAGATCAAATAGATTATGCAGAACAAATGCATATCAAACTGATTAAACTAAAAAGTACAATTTTATTTATTAAATTTTTTATTTTGAATAAATACAAAGAAAATTTAAATGATATATACAAATTAAATATAATTACAACATACAATAAATTTGAAAAAAAAATATGGAGCATTTTTGTTTGTTCATAATGTATTTGCAATAATTTCTTTAATGTTTGCCATAAGATTTCTTTGTCCCATTTCTGCATCTTCCATACCATTTTATTCAACTGTAGATGTAGCATTGCCAATTTCTGAATGTGTCATTGTATCATCAAAGTCTTCATCCGAAAAATTTGAAATTCTAATAAAATTATGTAATCTCATTGTTGTTGTTACCACTTTTTTTTGAACATGCATGTTATATCTCGGAAAGTCATAAAGAATCTTCTATTTCTTCTTCTAAACTCCAAATGTCCTCTCAATAATAGAACACAAAGATGCATGATATCGATTAAATAACTCTTGTTTGTTTCTCGGAGGAGAACCACTTTCGAATTGTGACAAATGATACCTAACAACCTCATTTTGTGAAGACTATAGGGAGCCAAAAAACCTTGTTTATTTGGATAGCTAAAGTCAACTAGATAATACTTATCGGCTTGAGGTAAAGGAAAATCTGAATCATTATCTTGAGAAATTGTGAGAACTGTTGTATCGTGACATGAATAGGTGCTCCATTCCAAATGTATATGAATAACATATTCAAATCACATATCGACATTATATTAAATAATATAATATTGTGCCGATTCCAATACATTCCTTGAAATTCAGGTTTCACTTTAACGTAAACATGAACTCCATCCATAGCTCCAACAAAACCATTAAAATAAGGCTAATATCTTTCATTCATTACTAGTCGATCTGGAACCCGTCTTAGTTCTTGTGTTATTGGAGTCTTGATATAGTCACAAGCAAGCAATTCAGTCGCTCGAAACACTTCAAAAAAAAATCGATTCATTGTCTTTTGCGTTTCGTCCGAATCGTAATCCACATTTTTCTGAACTTCTGCCCACATATGGTTCAAAACATTGCTACACTTTTTTCAATGCTTACATTTAATGTTAGTTGTAAGTCATAAGTCATTTCCAATTTCTCACACAATGTGCAAAAAACGCCAAGGGACATTCTTAATAGCTGAAGACAAGCATCATTATCTTCTTGTAAACGATCTCATATATTTCTACATCCTAAACTACCATCAGTTTGAGTTGGTCCTTTTTAAAAATATCGATTGTAATAACTTAATGATGATTAGATTATTAACTCTTCAAACTGTTTATTTTCTAAATTTTATAATTCAATTCACTCCTCATAACTTAGATTTTGACTGTCAAATGCTCGCAACTGACATATACAAAATGTTTGTAATTTTATAATCATTGAATAAGAATCAAATAAAACTTTTAAATACTCAATAAATATTAATTTGAACTCTTAAGCATAAATTATAACTAAATTGAAAATACATAATACTTAATGGATATTATAAAAACATAAAGTGAAACATAACATAATTCTTAATAACAAACACATAGCACCACTAAATTAATATTCATCCTCAGATACATTTTGCTGATTTTCATTTAAATTTGGTCTTTGCTTATTTCCCCATATATTGAATAATCCTCCTCTTCTATGTGCTCTTGGTATTTGCGCTTCTACAAAATAATTTGTGAAACCAAATTCTGATGATACTCTCCTATGCATATTGGCTGAGATGTGATCTTTTGCTTCTAGTGAATCTTTTTGTTGATCATTCGTAGTTATTTATAATTCTGGTCCCACTGAAAATATACGCTGAACATTGGAGGTATACCCCATTGTGGAACATTCGATGATGAACTCTATTGCTGAGCATTGGTAGGTGTACTCCATTACAAAATATTTGATGATGAATCCTATTGCTGAGTATTTTGGGATGTACCCCATTGTTGAACATTTGATCATGAATCCTATTTCTGAACATTTGAAGGTGTATCTCATTGCGGAGCATTTGAAGGTGTACCCCATTATGGAACATTTAGTGATGAACTTCATTGTTGAGCATTTGAAAGTGTACCCCATTGTGGAGCATTTGATGATAAACCCCATTGCTGAGTATTTGGAGGTGTGCACAATTTTTAAGAACCATGGCCCCATGGTCCATTTGAGGTTTGACCCCATGAATTATTACCGCCAGAAAATGGACTACTAGAAAATAACCACTTAAATTTGGACTTCCATGATTTTGACCTGAGGCCAACCGTTTTTAACATATTCGTTGTCTTGTGTATATCCAATTAGAACTTGTAACAACTATAGCTTATCTTTAATACTGTTGTCAGCTCTATCAATGAAATACTTTCGCCAAAACCTGTCATCTTTGAATGTTTGAATGTATGCTCAATAAAAGCCAGTGTTCTTTGGAATGTCCATCAATTCAAATACTTTGACAGCATTATCATATTCATCATAGTTATCTTGATCGAAATAATTTGGGCGAAATTGTTGTAAATTTGGTGTTAAAATTCTCTAAAACCATCCATTATATCTATTAGAGTTGTCTGAAATGATTGCTTTTTAAGACTTTCTCGTAAGCTGGTTCTTGCAGAGGCTCGTGAATTTTCAACAACTCTATAGCACTTTCACGTCTAGTTCTTCCTTGTTGTTGGCCTCTGGAAGCATAATTCTGAAATGGAAGATCCAATGACATATCTTGATGCATGGGTTCACAAGTAAACTCATTGGAAGATCGTGGTTGGTCGTCAATGTTAACACGGTACACCTCTTCACTTTCTTATGTATATGGAACTTGAATTTGTGACATATCATAACCTTCATCATTAGTTAAGCCCTTGTTCATTATTTCTGCTCTTCTTTGATTTACAGAGTATTGAGATTGCGAATAGACGTCATATAATTTGAAGCACTGTTGCATATAATATCTCAAAACTCAGGTGGTTTTAGTTTAAAGGATTTTATAACCTTACACACCTATCCATAAAATTACAAAGTTTTATGTTATAAAAAATTATATTAAATATTACTTAAGATATTATAAGTTTGGTAAAGATTAAAAATACTTATCCATGCTATTTTCACCATGAATCGGATGCAAAAATCATAGATGTAACAAGATCAACTGATATACCCGTTGAATTTTGCATAAGACCCATATACTTCTTGTACTTTCTTTTCATTTGATCAAATTTTTCGAAAAAACTTGTAGTTTATATCAAGATTAAACTCTTGGTTGAACTTGTCAACAATAAACTCTTTTCTAAGTGGTAATGGGTCTTTAACATGATAACTATTCATGGCAAGCGCTTGATCGTATAATTCAAGAAATATTCGTTCGCGTCTATGATCCCATTTCAAATAATATTCATTCTAAAATTTTCAAAATTAATAATTTATTATTTACTTACTTTTTAACAAAATTAAAATATAATAATAAATATTGTATATGTGATTTTTCTTATGATTTGTAGTAAAGTTCAAGTTTTGTCCACGATTAAACGTCATATCTACAAATTTAAAAATGATATAGTAAATAATAGTATTATTACATAAACACTATTAATCCTAAACTATTATGTTATTTACAGAATATTATTAAACATAAATTTCAACTTATTTCTACAAATTATGTTTAGTTAATTCAATAAATAAACTACTTAAAAACCTACTTTATTTTTGAATTTTTAATTGAACATAGATATAAGGCAAATAATACATGACTTATTAATAATAGAGCTCTTAATAATATGCACTTATTAATTACAAATATAAAAAATTAAATAGATAATTAAAATGCTTGCATATGTTATAGTACCAAATAAATTAATTTTTACTGTGTATTATTAAATATATATTTTAAGTTATTTTAAACAAATTCAAAATTTTAAAGATTATTAAACAAACAAATTAAAAATGTACCTTGGTTTTTTGAAATGTTTCTATATATGAGACAACCTAAAATAAAAATAAAAATCAGTTAAACACAAGATACAAGTATAAGTATATGAAATGTTATAGTATATATATAAAAGAACAAATACAAACTAGATTCAGTACTTCATTGTCTAAAAATACTAAGTGACTATAAAAATAATTTAAATATATACAATCAATAACATGCATATGCATAAATATACTAAACTGATTTCTATATAAATATAATCAGATGACATTTTAATTTTGGTACTAAACTATTATTTATTTTATTAATGTTAACTTTCATCAACAATTAAAAATCAACTATAACTTCAATGTTTTCAGTTTAACTACTCTTTGCTTCGGTATATGTCAAATACTTCATTTTTTTTTTCTCAAACGACCAATTTTTAATGTCAATGAACAACAAGCGCAACTTAGAGAGCATCAAACATGTGAATGAGACACACTAATATCTTCCCAAAATAACTTCGGATCAACCTCCATCTTATCATTTGAGTCAAAAAATTCACAATTTAAACATGTAATTTATCAAACTCATACAGCGAAAACTTAAATTAGCTGACGTTCTTTACCATATCTCATGAATATTGTTAACCACCAATTGGTTTGTCAGTAAATGGTGAATAATGTTCGCTGACCAGATATAATCCATCTCTTTCAACCTCTGAATAATTCCAACAGATGATGTTTCAATGGAATTCCATACGTTTTATCCAACTGCTTCTTCCCTCATCTGCAAACTAGTAAAATGATAGTTATAATTCATGCTTCGATGTTGCAATGAATATTTTTCCTCTTTATAAAATTTCATTAGATATGTTTTTGCATAGTTTAAAAATTGTACAATGTAGTAAACAATTAAACTTTTTGATAGAATTAAAAACAACGTTTTGTCACAGTCAATAACTTAATCAGTCTCTTATTTCTAAATTCTACAATTGAAAATAAATTCTAGAGTAACATAAAGAAATAATTACAAATAACATAACTTCCAGTTAGTTGACAAAAAAAAAAAACATAACTTCTAGTTTGAAGTATAATCAAACTAATCATCTTGCATGTTAAGTTAGTACGTTTTGTTTGTAACTAGGTGTTAAGTTAGTACGTTCCTATCGTTTATTTCAATTTGGTCATATGTAATCTGTGATTACCACCATTGAGACACATGATTATATAGTTGGGTCTAAATTGACATAGAGATAGCAATCGATCTTTGTGTTTAATGAGTTGTTGAGAACAAGAAAACTGCAAATGTATCTAGATGAGTATTGAATTCGTGATATCTATCAATTATCGAATCAGTGGAAAGTAACAAATAATGAAGCAATTGCTTGCTTCTTTTGGCATATCCTTAGAGAGAGAGAAAGTGGGCCATTCTGCGTTTGAGCTTTAAATGTGTTTTATAAATGTTGCAATAGACCGCTGAGCTGACCACTGATATTCCCACTAAATCCTTTTCCCCATAGAAAGAGAGAAAGAGATAGAAAATTGAATTATTGAGGGTTTTCACCGTCAATACTGAGTTTCTTTTTTTTTTTGCCAAAATGTTGTTTTTATTATGGGGAGTTTTATGATGATTGTCTAGGAATTTTTTATTTTTATTTTTATTTTTTGCTTTTTGTTGCCAACTTTAAACATCATATATTTCGTGTATAAATAGTTCAATTCTTTTAATAAAAAAAATTGAGCTTTAAGATTTCCATCTTTAAACATCATATACACGGATTCACCTTCGTTTGTATCAAAGGAGGTACGAATGATTCAGTCCACGAAAGAGAATCTTACATAACTTTGTCTTAAATACTTTTGAATTACATTCTTTTCTATGTTCTTGAATACTACTACCTGTTTTGATTCCCTCTCTTCACCAGTATCAAAGCAAAGTAAAAAAGCTTGATGTGACTTATTTTGTTTTCTATGTAAACGAAAAGGTGAAAGAGATAAATCAAGAATATGCTCGTAAAGTCCAAGACTGGCTTACTACCAAAGTGAGTTTAGATTTAACATTTAACCTCGCTAAAATATGTAACAACTAATCAACAACAGCAATAAAAAACTAACCAACTAAGCATTAAAAGTTCGAAATATTTAGAAGATGAGCCATAAATACAATAACCTAACGGTACTATATATGCATATGCAAGTAGTAGCATAAGGACTCATGAGCTCCATTGATTACTCTCTCTGCCATTACCAACCACTTCTCTTCTCAGTAATTACGCTCACAGAGCATATATGATACCACCTCTTACTTCACCTTTATTACTTCCTCCAAGTAACAACGACGCTTCTATCTCTCCTTCTCGCCCCAAATAGAGAGAGAGATAGAATATCCTTAAGCTTCTCCTAACAATGGCTTGCAAAAACCCACTTCAAAAATGCTTTCTTTTCATCATCTTATCCCTTAATCTGATGTTACTACATGCAGAAACTGGTCAGAAGAAGACTTATGTTGTCCACATGGACAAATCTGCCATGCCTTCACCTTACACTAATCACCTACAGTGGTACTCTTCCAAGATAGACTCTGTAACAGATCCCAAATCACATGAAGAAGAAGAAGGTGGCAGAATACTCTACACTTACCAGACAGCGTTTCACGGATTAGCTGCTCGGCTTAGCAAAGAGGAAGCAGAGAGGCTCGAGGAAGAACCTGGTGTTGTAGCTGTGATCCCTGAGACAAGGTACGAGCTTCACACCACAAGAAGTCCCAGGTTTCTTGGGTTAGAGCGGCAAGAGAGTGAGAGAGTTTGGGCTGAGAGAGTCACCGACCATGATGTGGTAGTTGGTGTTTTGGACACTGGAATATGGCCTGAGAGTGCGAGCTTCAACGACACAGGCATGTCTCCTGTCCCATCTACTTGGAGAGGTGCCTGTGAAACCGGAAGAGGGTTCTCGAGAAGTAACTGCAACAGAAAGATTGTCGGCGCTAGAGTTTTCTATAGAGGATACGAAGCTGCAACGGGGAAGATCGACCAAGAGCTTGAGTACAGATCACCAAGAGACAAAGACGGTCACGGGACACACACTGCAGCTACAGTAGCTGGCTCACCTGTCAGAGGAGCAAATCTTCTTGGATTTGCTTATGGAACGGCTCGAGGGATGGCTCCAAAGGCAAGAATCGCTGCTTACAAAGTCTGCTGGGTTGGTGGATGTTTCAGCTCGGACATCTTGTCAGCGGTGGATCAAGCGGTTGCTGATGGAGTCCATGTTCTGTCAATATCCTTAGGTGGTGGGATATCAACTTATTCCCGTGACAGTTTGGCTATAGCAACGTTTGGAGCAATGGAGATGGGAGTTTTCGTGTCATGTTCCGCAGGTAATGGAGGTCCTGATCCGATAAGCCTTACGAATGTTTCTCCATGGATCACAACGGTTGGTGCAAGTACCATGGACAGAGACTTTCCAGCTACAGTGAAGCTAGGAACTACGAGAGTCTTCAAAGGAGTTTCTCTTTACAAAGGCAGAGCAGTTTTGTCTCGGACCAAACAGTATCCTCTTGTTTACTTAGGTAGGAACGCAAGTAGCCCTGATCCAACCTCGTTCTGTCTAGACGGTGCTTTGGACCAGCACAACGTAGCGGGCAAGATAGTGATATGTGACCGTGGTGTTACTCCACGTGTGCAAAAGGGTCAGGTTGTGAAAAGAGCAGGGGGAGTTGGGATGATATTGACCAACACCGCAACAAACGGTGAAGAGCTTGTTGCAGATTGTCATTTACTACCAGCTGTTGCGGTAGGAGAGAAAGAAGGTAAAGTGATCAAGGAGTATGCGATGACGAGTAAAAGAGCTACCGCGACTTTGGAGATTCTTGGGACAAGAGTTGGAATCAAACCGTCTCCTGTTGTGGCAGCATTCTCTTCAAGAGGACCGAACTTTCTCTCCCTGGAGATCTTGAAACCAGACTTGCTAGCTCCGGGAGTGAACATTCTTGCAGCTTGGTCTGGAGACATGGCGCCATCGAGTTTGTCATCTGACAAAAGGAGGGTTAAGTTCAACATACTGTCGGGAACTTCCATGTCATGTCCACACGTCAGCGGTGTGGCTGCTTTGATCAGGTCAAGGCATCCAGATTGGAGCCCTGCAGCGGTCAAATCAGCTCTCATGACAACGGCTTACGTTCACGACAACATGCTTAAGCCTCTTACAGATGCAGCAGGAGCAGAAGCTTCATCGCCTTATGATCACGGTGCTGGACATATAGATCCTTTGAAAGCTATAGATCCTGGTCTAGTCTACGACATTGGACCTCAGGACTATTTTGATTTCCTCTGCACTCAGGAGTTAAGTCCTTCACAGCTCAAGGTCTTCACAAAGCATTCAAACAGATCTTGCAAACACAGTCTTGCCGGTAATAACCCTGGAAACTTGAACTACCCGGCGATCTCAGCTTTGTTCCCAGAGAACACACATGTTAAAGCTATGACACTTAAAAGAACCGTGACCAATGTTGGTCCTCACGTTTCAAGCTACAAGGTCTCTGTCTCTCCTTTCAAAGGCGTAACCGTCACAGTCCAGCCCAAGACACTCAACTTCACTACGAAACACCAGAAGCTTTCCTACACTGTTACTTTCAGGACGAAGCTGCGGATGAAGAGGCCTGAGTTTGGTGGTCTTTTGTGGAAGAGTGCGACTCATAAAGTTCGAAGCCCGGTTATAATTACATGGTTGCCACCTCTGTAGAGAGGATAAACCATTATTGAAGAAACTCTAATGTTTTAGTTCCAACAAATAAGATTTCTTTATGTAATGAGAGCTCTTCTCTAGAAGCAATGCTTTTAAAAAACCTTGTCAGTAGTTTTAGTTCATGTTCTTGCAGAAGCTACCTTTTTAAAATAAAATATTCGTGTTTTCATCAAACTCGTGCACAAAAAATGCGAAAGACTTCTACCCGTTCGCGAGGTGAACATATTTGAACAAATGCCCAATAACGGAGACCGATCCACCTAATCATTAGTACACGCAAACAAGGACAACAGTAGCTTAAACCATAGGATACACTCACCGTTAATTTTAGCCAAGCGTCAACAACTTCAGTCTATACAAGCAATAACACAATGATGATCGTCAAACCGTCTCTCTGACACAACCACTACGAGACAGAAGAAACAAGCCTATATATATATAAAAAAGCATTCAATGAAGAGGGGGAGAAAAGATACTAACACCGAAAGTGAAATAAGAAGAAAAATAGCTTTGACAACGAATTAGTCATTTCGATGGTGAGTTCACTTTCTTTTGTAACCAACGCATGAAGTCTACGAGCAGCCGTAAAGCATGAAGAATGTCCACATCGTCCACCAGCCAATCCCCGACCAAAGCGAGTGATCGGCAAACCTCTAGCGCCGCAACGAAAAGCGCAATAGAGTCATGAAAGAGCAGCCAGGTTAACCCTATGAATACACGTCCTCCATCCACCACCGCCATCGACGCTTTGCTCTCAAACGCCAGAAATCGCTTCTACCATGATGCCATCTACGGTACGGACAAATCACCCTCACGAAACCATGACAAGCCCGACCTATCCAGCGCAGACTCTCGATTGCCCGACAGAACCTCTGAACCTGCACACAACTAGAAAAGAATCCCCGAACACCTATGTCTCAGTCTTACTGCACGCATTAGTCGAAAAAGACGAACTCACCTACACGAGGAACACCAGAACCATCGACCTAAACTTAGATGCCAACTCAACCCAACGGCAGGAGAAAAAACATACATGACCTTGGAACACCTGACGCATACCCATTAAGCTGACCGCCCAGATCCAACGAAACCTCTTCGGAGACTCAGAAACACCAACGCAAAGGCAAACGGCGCCTCTGACTCATCACTACTATCACCCTCCTGAAGACGAAGAGCGAGACAAAGTAATCTGAAAACTGCAAGCGACCCTAAGAGACATAAATTCTCGTGTACACCTAGCCACCAGTGCCGCACCAGAGATAGATCGTGTACTGGAAGAAACCCAAAACTCCCCATTCATGACCATGATATATAACAAACCAATACAACATACCGGTAAAATATTTCCCACATACGACGGCAACTCGGACCCCTACCAATATATGATCACGTTCAGCATCGCTATGGGACGAGCCCATTTCACCACCGACGAACGGGATGCATGCTATTGTCAACTGTTTGTGGAAAACCTCAGCGAGCATGGAGAGGGATCCTACATGGTCAAGACCTTCTAAAAGTAATCTGGGTAAGGCTATAGGTAATGGTTTGATTACTCAAATTTGGAAAGACACATGGATCTCCCTAGACAATCAACAAAAACATTATGGACCTATAACAGAAGTGAACCTCAACGTAACAGTATTTGATCTCCTAACTAGTAACCACAAATGGAACAAAGCAATAATATAGGAGATCCTACCTGATCTTCCCCCAAATTCAGACTATGCAACCTAGTATGGGGATCCGAGGACTCTTTCATCTGGCAGTTTGTGGTCAAGAATCAATTCCACAAAATCCAAGTATTACTCAGCTGCAATGGCATTATCACTGGGAGAAAATCTGAATTACAAAAGACATTCTCACTGGAAGAAAATCTGCAACAAAGAGGTTTAGGCTTAGATGTCAACTGTCCTAGAAGCCAAGCGGTGGAGTCTCCATCTCATATCTCCTTTGAGTGTCCTTATGCGGTTAGAGTTTGGAGTTGTATACCCCTACAAAATGCAGTTCACCTAGCTGCACCTGGGAGTTTTCAAGAGGCTGTGGCACGAACCAGGAAAATGATTTGTCTGCCACCAACAGGAGTCCCAAACAGCATCCTGCCATGGGTTTGTTGGTCAATCTGGGAATCTCAAAATTACCTAATCTTCGAATACTGGGATATTCTCCCTGAAGAAACAGCAACAAAGAGTCTTACATCTAGCCAGAGAATGGAAGTAAGCTCAGACAAAAATCACAAAACAGGTAGGCATACCTGGTTCCAACAGAAATTACAGCGGATCTAACAATGATTTATCTTTAGACAGCAAATTGATCATTTGTAAAACAAATGCGGCTTGGAGTAAGGAGAGAAAGATGTATGGTTTGGCCTGGACTTTCACGGGCCTGACCATGATAAATCCGACTCAGGGATCAGAGATTCAGAGCTTCGTAAACTCTCCTCTGATCGCAGAATCCCTTGCTATGAGATCAGCTCTTTGCATGGCAGTGACTCTTGAGATTCCTTCGATCAGGGTTTACTCCGACAAATTAACGCTCGTTAGAGCTATCAACGACAACCGCCAGAAGAAGGAGATCATCATAATCATCCGCGTATTGTTTCGATCTCCTCTGTGTTTGCAAAAATTTATTTGTCTTATTTCTCTTGAGTGGAAAACTCGGATGCCGATTCATTGGCAAGAAGAACCCTTCACTCCTATATTCAGGTAAAAGACTGTAGTTTATATCATCGTTCTATGCTTTTGAATGAATTTAGTTGTGCAAAAAAAGATTAAAATATATATATATTTTGTGGTCACATATTTGACAACTGGTCAATTTAATATATGAATGAAAGAAATGTAAATAATATATTATAATTGTAAGGTTCATAACTAAAGAATCAAGTATATTTATTTTCTAAATACTAATAAGTAGAAAATATAACAAGAAAATAGGAAGAGAATAAGTTACATAAATACTTGATAAGAAAAATTCTCTTTTCTTAATGGGATCATTTCCTGAACCAAGAATTGTCTCAGTGTTTGTGTTTGTGTTGGTGGGCCTAGTAGACCACAAAAAAAAACTTTCAAACCATTTGCTTAAACTCTTGCCTGGTCGAGCATTTCATCTTCCTCATTCCTCGACACGGAAGAATGCTTGACTTCGTCATGTGTAACACTCTGGGCCGACGATTTGGGCTTCTGTGAAAATCTAGTTTGACTCATTCGTTTTCAGAAAATCAAATGATGCAATAGATTTCAAGTGGATATGAGAAAGATCAAATTAAATCACGAATTCAACTTCTTTAAAATAGTTTCAGAGATACACTCCCTTGCAGCCTCAGATCTACATAAAGTAGATACTCTTCTTTCTAGTTAATGAATGTAATTAGTAAATCACTCATGAATGTGCAATAAAACTCGAATATCAGCCATGGCAACACTAAAATGAAAAAAAAAAACACACATAAATATCACATGTACTTCGTGATTTCTCTCATCTTGTGATTTTGTAAGAAATTATGTATAGTTTGTTCTATGACAGTTCTTGAGGTCCTGTGTGTTGAAATCAGCTAGATACTGACGTCACTAGATACCCGGTTTCAACATGTCCGGAAGTATAAAGCTTATGATAAAAGAGAGTATAAGAATAGAACATCGTATTTAATTATAAATGTAAATAAGGGAAACATCACACCGCGTGCGTACCCTAACAAACGTATTTTAAATTTTATTTCCTTTCTTTTCCTGATACGTCTAACTAACGTATCTTCTTCTCCAATAAAATAGTATTTATCAAACAACCTTTTCTTTAATTATTTTGCTCAATCCTCAAGACCACAATAATTTTTCAACTTTACAACAAAGCCCTGACCTTGTTCTTCCAAAGTGTAATCAAAACCCATATCACAAAATCCCAGGAGATCAGATCAGATCTTGCTGTTTCAGCATCATCAAAAGACAACCTCTTCTTCTATTAATTAACTAGCTAGGACCACCAAAGCTTTTTTAGATGGACGATTGTCGGGAGAAGAGAAGACGGTGTACGAAACTGAGAGTAAGTACTGACAATAACGACATGGAGAAGATGATGCATAGAGAAATCGAGAGACAAAGAAGACAAGAAATGGCTTCTCTTTATGCTTCTCTTCGTTCCCTTCTCCCTCATCACTTCATTCAGGTCAATACCCATTTCTTAAAACCCTAATCTTGATTTTGATTCTTTATTATTCCTTTAGATCTGTACGCACTCTTTGTCATTTGCTTGGTCTTCCATGTAAGAAAATGAAAAGCGATCATCGCAAGTGTTTTGACTTCATTATAGTGTTAAACTATATAATCTAATCTCTCCTTAATACATTTACATAAGTTAGTTATTACACAAAGAGTTGTAACTCTTCATGTTGTGTCTTTTAGTATGAAGAGTTGTGTCTCTTATACTTGCAATGATTCGATCTCTATATAAAGGTCAATCATAAGTTGTAAACAATATCACAGAATCTCAATAATATAAAAGTATTT
>MU105604.1:441164-543650 GCA_012274485.2 Sinapis alba | reverse complement strand
CACCTAACCACCTTCATGCATTTCTCAATAGTGTCATCAATCGGCGAACTGTCACACTCGTTGTTCTCTGATTCGTGACTGTTTGAATCTGCTTTCCTCTTCCTGGTCATGAGGAAATCAAACTCCGGATCATCACCGCTTCCATCTGATTTCACCATCTTCTGTGTACCGTTAGACACTGTATCATCATCATCATCATCATCATTATCGTTACCAACATCAGCTTCAGCTAATGAATCCAATGGCACTCCATTGTCTTCACCTCCAGAAGAATCAGGTTGAGTGAACTCCTCATTCAAATCTGGTACTGAAACTACATTTAGATCAAACCCAAGTGGTCGTCGAGGTGGCACTTCTTCCTCTGGTTCACTGCTTTTATCAGTATCTACATCGTAAAACGCGTCAAGCAAGCCATCCTCCTGAGCTTCAGCCAATTCCACATACTTTCCAAGTTGCCTGATCTGGAATCCCGAGGAAATGCTACTTTTCTCCTCCCGATCACAAGCCTGGTCATTTCCTACTAAATTAATTTTCCTCTTTGTCCTAGAGTTACCCTGCAATATCTCAACGCTCTTTGTAACACATCTAGCGTTAGAATGACCAAAAACACCAGCTCCTGTGTGAGATACAACACGGAACATGTACTCCGTGCAAGGCTTAAGGTTAGCTAACAATATCCTCCTCTCTGCTCTACCGAAATCAATAAAATGATCATTATAAGCCGTATCTCCTTTCTTGAACACCCATAAACTATAACCCATCACATCAAATTCTTGGGCACTAGGAAGCTCAATCAGATGAAGAGTCACTTGTGTAGACGCAATATCTTCAAAATGAAACCTGCATGCCGCAGGAATCGAATCTGCAAAACAAAACTTATATCACCATTCTCCCTTTTTAAGCAAAAACATATTCAAATACAAACCTCTGGCTACGTTGGCTGACCAATCCTCAGCCATTTTGATAGCAGAAGTGCAGAGCTCTTGCACCTCGCTCGCAACAGGAAGCCGACTAACAATGCCACGGTCAGTTCTCGCAGAAGGCCCATCAAGAGGACCGACTTCATCTTCCAACATAGACTTAGCAGCTTTAACAACCTCATGTAACTTAGAAAACCGACAAGTCCCATCGAGAAGTCTGTAACTCAACTCTATCCTGTAACACAGAACATCTCTCCGTCGCGCATCCTTTGCTGCCACAAGCTGCTTCTTCCAACATCTTCATAAGACAAAACACACATCAGAAACTCTAACTATTGTCTACTCAAAAGAAGAAAACTTACCCAAGAATGTCAGAAACTTTGCCGCAAGAGTAGCAACAGAAACACCCATCAAGCTTCATCACGTTCGGAATACTAGTAACCCCAACCTTGTCTTCACGAAACGCACACTCGACATGGCACGACAAGCCACAGAACTCGACGTCGTTTGGTTTCTCGGACTCGCAAACCAACCAGAGGCTTGGATCTTTGTTCTCGTCGAAAGAATGGCACACGCAACAAGAACATCTCTTGCAAAAGGAATCATCTTTCGGCACGTTAGCTCTGCAAGACGCGTTCTTGCAGATCCACGAGTTCGTAATTCCGACATCGTCTTCTTGCTGCTGCCTCTTGTTAGCGTCGTGCTTCTTGCTTGACTTGTTGTGATTCTTGCGGGACTGCGAGATCTTCGATTTCGTATCCATTATAGAGAAATTGAAAGTGTTTCTTAGCTCTTTTCACATGATCGTTGGCGACATGTTCCGGCGATTAAGCGACGGCCTGAGAATGAGATTGCCACGGCGGCTCAATTTGGGGAGGAAATAGATGAAGTTCCGGATTCTAGGGCACACTTTCTACTTTTGACTTTTTTTTAAAGAATTATCGTATTGGGCTTTCGGGCCTCTGTTCCATAATAATAATTTGTTGTTATGACCACCTCAAAAATCTAGATTTATGGTCCTATTGTCCCATACAATATATTGATTCTCTTGCTAAAGTATTAATGTCCTGAGATTTTATACTTATTTTAGACATTTTTTCATATTCACTTATTTATTGTTATTTTGAAATATTTGTCAATTGTCATCGTAATCATTTGATAGTAGCAGCTATCTTGATAATGAGACGTTTGCCATGTAAAGCACATTTGTGATTCTTTTAGCATGTAGAGATACATTGAGGAACAGCCGCACATTATAAACACAGTTGTCCCTTTTTGGACGATTTTAATTCTGATGGAGAAGGGAAGAACTTGTTATGGTTTGCTGAAAGAAAGCTAGTTTATTCGGTTAGTTGGAATAATGTGACTAGTTAAATAATTAATAGTTGATGGTAGGTTGATATATTAGAAGCTGTGTAAACATTTGAACCATACATTTGAAAATTGTTAATAAAATCCAACGGCTGGGGGAGGTGCTGCAGTTTAAAATTAATGACGAAAGGGACGTGCATTAATGTTTTGCTCGTCGAACGGAAAAGGTCGTTTCTTTTTCGGTGCGAGAATTTGAGATTGTGATTGATGTGAAACTTGAGATCTCGTGGAACTTTCTGTGATTTTTGTTTATTGTGTAGTTCATGGTTAAAGTGATAATAGTAGTTTTGTGTTTTTGTAGGTTGTAAGTATGGATGATCATTGTATGGTGATTTGCGGAGACTGGGATTGCGGTGGAGGAGGGAGTTGGGACTTCGAGATTGACAAGAGGCAGATGGCGAAGCTAGTGCCATTGTACGATGGAATCAGTCTAGCCGAACTGAAATAAGTGTATTGAAGGAGTTTAGGGTTGAAGAAGGTGTTTTTACAGTTTCACTTAGTTACTGGCCACCAACGAGTTATGAATTAGCAACAAGTATCAAGACACCGCCTGTGTTGTTGACTGCTGATGGTGCTATAAGGTACTTCCAACAGCATCTGAAGGTTAGGGGAGCGATGAACCTGTTTGCGAAGTTCGAAAAGGTTGAAAAGCAAGAAGGCAGCGACAACCTAGATGATTCTGGAATGGGATTTATGACTCCTAGAATGGTAAACAGGACAACAAGGATGGGTTTTAGCGCTGAATCCTCCAGAAAGGCTTGCGATCCAACAAGGGGCTCAAGAGTAAACCTCATCAATCTTGAGGATAAAAAGTTCGTGCGTTAGATTGAGAAAGTGGAGGAGACAATCAAAAGTGGGAGCATCATGAAGGTGATGGTAGGATATATGTTGGGAAAGTATTCGGCAACAAGGATGATTGTCAGATTGCGATAGTAATTTATGCCATTAAAAATCAGTTTCATTTCAAACAAACTAGGACAAAGATGGACTCTTTTGTTGTGGAATGTCCATATGAACATTGTGATTGGTGTGTAACAGCCCATGAGGTTAGGGGATGTGGGTATTATGAAATTCGGAAGGCTCAACTTGATCACATGTATCCTTATGAGACTAGGATGGGGTACAAAAGCAAAGCAACATCAAGGGTTATAGCTGCTGTCTACAGATCCAAGTTTGGTGAACCACGGAAAGGACCCATTTCAAGAGAATTGCAAAAGCTGGTACTAGAGGATCTCTGAATAATTGCATCTTACATGAAGTGATATGTTGGGATTAGAGGTTCAGATGAGCAGTCTTATAATAAAATACCAGAGTACTTATACATGCTGAAGCTGGCCAATTCGGGGACTGTTGCTGATTTGGAAATAGAGGTGGATGATGATGGGGATGATCGTTTTTTATATATATTCCTATCGTTTGGTGCGTCGATTGATGGGTTCAAGAAGTTAAGGTATGTGCTAGTGATTGATAGAACCCATTTAGGCGGGAAGTACAAAGAAGTGTTGCTGATGGCAAGTGGACATGATGCTAACTTCCAGCTCTTCCCGCTTACATTCAGAGTTGAGGACGCTGAGAACAATAAGCGTGGATACGGTTTCTGCAAAAAGTTGAACGCATCTTAACGGACTCGCTGCAGTTGGCTATAGTCTCGGATCGTGCAAAGAGTATTGGGACAGCTGTAAAATGGGTCTATCCTCTAGCTCAACACGGAGCGTGCATCGTGCATCTAGCAAAGAATGTGAACTCCCGGTATTCGAGCAAAGGACTTGTGAAAGTGGTTACTGCAGCAGCCATGGCGCATAAGTCTCGCGAGTTTAAAGATTTGTGTAGCAAGATATGAGCTTCAAACAGCGCATGCAGTGTTTATTTGGGGAAGATATGAGTTGCACTATAGTCAAGGGCAAATTTCCAGGGGAACCACTATAATATTATGACAAGCAACATAGCCGAACATATAAACAATGATTTAAAAGAAGGAAGGAACAAGACAATAACATAGCTTAGTATGTTCATTCAGCGAATGATGATCTGTTGGCTTCCTGCAATGAGTAAAAAATCACAAAAGCACCGAGGGCTTGTTAGCACTGAGGTGGAAAAAGAGATGACGGAAAACATGGCCACAGTTAGGGGAAGTAAAATACTCTCAGTCTCTAGTTGGTGTACTTCTATTGTTGGGAAGTTTGGGGCGAAGGATCAAGTAATGCTCGATGAGAAAAATGTTCTTGCAAGTATTTTGATAATATTAAAATACCGTGTGGACATGCAATGATTGCAGCATATGGAATTGGGCTGGCACACGAGACAATGATAGGCCACTGCTACAAATCTACGACATGGAGGGAGAGGTACGCTGGCGTGATTAACCCTAAAAGTAATACTCGAGATGTAGACCTTCTAGAGGATGTAAGTGATTGTTCTTTGCTCCTCCCTCAGACAAAGAGGCCAGGTGGACGTCGCAAGAAAAACTGGATTCCCTCAGCTGGAGAGTTCCCGGTGAGTTTTGCAAAATTGTTTTTGGCTTCAAATTGTAAGAGTCTTTGCTAAAGCTGGTAGAGTGAAAATACTGTTTGATTTTGAATGAGACTCATTTTGTATTAACCTGTTTATTCAGATGAGCAAGAAGAAAAAGCTTGTTCCAAACAAGTGTGGAAGGTGCAAGGATGGAGTGGAAACAGAAGAAGTGTACTGAAGAATTTTTTTTGTTGTGTACCACCAGTCAAACAATAGTAGGGAGGTTTTTTGTTTGTGTTACATATAGTGCCATGTGTGGCAGTGGGCTAAGCAAAATTAATTGGTGGGATGTACTCATACTGAAAACAATTGAGATTCTACATTATGGACATAGCATTGTCAACAATTGATGAGATGGTTTCTTAAAATCCGTGAATTATGATTTGGTAAACGTGAATGAGCTGTGGATGGGTTCAAATGAACTTTGGAAACTACCTCCTTGAGCTGAACATATGATTTTGTTATGTTTGTTGTGGCTGGGAGGTTGTGCACGGTAGATTGTTGGGATGAATCATAGCTTGTTTGCAAGGGGGTAGTTTTCAAAGGAAAAAGAAAAAGCAAAAGTAACATAAACTTTTAGGAAATGCGAACATACATAACATAATACATCAAAATGTTCAACATATATGACAATCATGATGGAATTGAACAAGGGTTAGGAATAAAGGTTCCTAAGAAAATTGAAATGTTAAGCAACTCGTAAAGGAGAGATTCTTTCAATAGGATAGTTTCCCATATAACCATGACAATAAGCCCAAAATAGCTAGAACAAACATAATGTTGTAGCCATTCCTGTTGTGGGCTGGGGTAAATCCAGTAAGCTTGTTGTCAATGGCTAAATCTACAATTTCTTTAATCTTCATTGCAGACTGGTCCTTGGAAAGACGGTGCTCTTCATTTGGTAAGGCTATTTGGTGATCCATCATGGTCCTCATCTCTGTCTCTTGTTGGTCGAACCTCGGATTCAGCTGTTCTAATTGTTCCCTCATGGATTTGGACAGAGTCTGAAAGTCGTGGAGGAGGTCCATATGCTTGGCATCGACCATTCATAACTCGTCTAGGAAAGCCTCGTCTTCCCACTTAAATAGGTGGGCTTCGTTTTTCGCTAAAAAGCAAAAGAAAGCGCAAGTGGTGAGATTTGAAATAGGGATCTGGTCCTTAATGAAATTGACAAAAAAGAATACAAGGAGGTAAATCGAGGTTACCCGGAGGGCAATTTCGCACCAGTAAAACCGTCTGTGAGGATTCTCTTTTATTGAAGAAACAAGGGTAGTAAGACCCTTACCATACCAGCAAGAAGTAGGGACGCCGTGGGGTGTGCGCCTTCGGTATTAAGCCGATGAGGAGCTAGAGGAACTTAATAGTGTTGTAAACGAGGTAGTTGGAGGGGGATAGGAAGTTTCACCAGTTAATGGGTTTTAGGGTGGAGGAAAACGTAGCAAAGAAGTGTTTATAGAGATAATAGTGAAAGGGGATTGTGATTACAGCTGTTATCTAAATTAACTTAAAAAGCAGGTTCACCAGGAATTAGTAACCCGCGTGTTGACTAATTACCAAAATTAACCGGGCCGAAAGGCCAAAGAAGCACAAATAGGGGTGGGCTTTTCAACCGGACCCGAAGATCCGCACCCGATAAGATCCGACAAAGAAGATCCAATCCGGATCCTGGGAAAGTGGCAATGTATAATTTGGGGCAATAATTAAATCCTAGCACCACAACCGTTTAACCGAACTGTCGGATCAGAGCAAAAGACCGAGACCCGATAAGATCCGGACCGAAAGACCAATAATAAAAATCCAAAAATATGGCCCTCCGGGCAAGGAGTATGTGTAAAGCTCCAGGTAAAAATGTGGACATTGGAGAAATATTAAGTCAGTAATTGTGTATAAAATATTTAGGATCCAAAACAATCAGAACACCATAAATGCAAAAAATGATGTGTGCAGAAATAAAGCTCATCATTTATCAAGACGGACCCGATAGGAACCAACACGGAAACGGATCAATGTTTTAGGTATCTAATTGTGTAGTAAATGTTTATATCCCAAAGGACTAGAACACCATATATACCAAAGAGGTGTGGACCATTACATATCATCAACTCGTGGACGTGGACAACGATACATACTGTATGCAAACAGTGGATATGGACAATGGGATTTAAAGTATGCGGACAGTGGATTTAGACAGTAGGCATGGGGGAGTAGTTTGAAAATACAAGCGATGACATCAAAAGCAGCAAAAGACTCACATAAGAAAGAAGAACATAGTACATAAGATATAAGTGTTTCAGTGAGGCTATTAAGACTTCCAAAAGGCTGCTCCTAGGACCGGGAGTAGCATATTACAAAAAGGACTAAGGCGTAATAAAAAAGAGGAGCTACTATGAACAAGATTAACTTACTAGTTTAGCAGTGGAAACATAATATATGACATAATCGAAGTGGTTGAAGGTGCAAGACTAGTTGATGGGTGGGTGGTAAGCAGGCAGCACAATCGACTTGTAGATATCCATGGTGTATTGTTTGCAGAAGTCGTCAACGATGTCGTCGGTGAAAGACGACATGTGAGGCTCAGGGTCTCTATGTGTGTGCATTTCCAATAACTTGACACTGACAGGACCGCAGTCACCTGAACGCTCCTTGATGTAGAGACCTTGTATTCTTGACCAAGCAAAAGGCTCGAGACCGCAGATTTGCGTTTGTTGGGGATCAGCAAACTTCTTAACAAGGTGAGACAGTGACGTTAGAACTGGTTCCGTGAAACCCGCAACCCTACTGTCTGAATACAACATTGATAGTGGGTCTAATATTTTGACAAGTCCTAAATCGAGATTGATAGCAAGACCAGCCCAGTGGCGGTCAGCCCAAATCATTGGTGTGTAGATAGTGAAAACATCCTCCATCCAACAATTGCCTGGGCTGGTGACCAATTCAGAGAGGCGCTTGTCCCAATGAAATATGTCTTTTCTCCTAGTTGCCTTGAACTTCCTCCATTTCTGCTGGATTATGGACGTTAAATACGGAGTACAAAATAGTAGCCTCTCTCTCGCCAGTAGTTGGTTGTGCCTTTCAGCTAGCATGGCCATCAGTATTTCCATATGCTGCTTCATTAGATAAATATGTGGGTCAAGCAAGAGGCATATGGGTGGTTACGAAAAAAAACTAGCAACAAGTGTGGAGAGGGATGGACATACATAGGTGGTTGTCCAATGGGTTGGTTCTGCTAATTCCATGAGGAATTTGTTGGAGAAGTCAAAGCTTGAGGGCATTATGTGGAAGCTGATAATATATAAGATTATGAAAATGAGAATAAGTGAATTGTGGTGACAGTATTTAATAGATGAGATAGATGATTAATTACACATGGTTTACAGCTGAAACCGTGGTGTAGAAAAGTTGCCATATTTGTGGGTTCAACGGAGATATAAGTGCATGCGATGCGACCGATGAACAACTCATAAGTTTGGTGGCTAGGTGGTTCTCGGCTTCAGATGGAGAATGTGTTATAGTTTCTCTTGTAGGGGACAAATCACTTAGTTCCATGACCTCAGATTCCCTTAGACATTCCTAAGAGACAAACAAAAAGCTAGTTGATGCAGTATTGAGTACAGGCGTAGACAATGTATATGAGTGGAGTACCTGGTGGTTTTCCATTGTAGAGTTGAGGGAAGGCATGCGGCTTGATGTAGTGGTTGCTGAGAAAGCATTGACGGATGTAGCATGTGAAGCAGAACCTGATCCCGTGTCGGTACTCTTGGTTGGGGAGGGGTTAGGTGTTAATTGAGTCTGTGTGATTGGGGACAAAAGATCAAATATTTCAACACAGTGAAAGAGTAAGTGGTGGAGAGGAGAGCTGTTAGGGTGAGTACTAGAGTCATAAATTTCAGAGTGTCGGGGCTGTGATGTGGTAGAGGGTGCGAGCTGGCCCTCTAGAACAACATGGACGGAGGAGGTGTGGATACTAGAATCTTCCAGTGGCATCACAGGGGTGGGTGAGTGGTGGACAGGTGATACGTGGATGGGGTATTTGTGGTCAGGTGAAGGGGACGTATGGATAGGTGAGGTGTGGTCAAGTGAGTTCTGTAGAGGTAGTTCTTCATCTTGTGTGTTGGCCAGAGCTGAGCGATGGTGTTGAGCGACGTATTGGCTAAGTATTGGTGAATGGCATGAGAGATCATTTCCATTGTCAGCTGGGTTTAGAATCTGGGGATAAGAGTTAGTAGGCAATGATACTTGTGTAAGTGATTTGTATAATGTGGTTATATGGTTACCGTGTTGTCGCGTGGAGCATCCATGAGGGGTTGTGCTGATTGAGACTGACCTTTTTGACGAAGTTTTTTAAACTTTTGCATACGAGATGGGAGAGAATTGACAGAAGATCGTTTGGTGTGAGAACATTGCTTTATGCGTTTCAGCATCTCGTACAACCTCTTTTATTCAGCTTCATTGGCTGTGACTTTGGTAACAAGCTCACTAACAATTTCAAAAAGATGATGGGTGGAGTTGTTTGACGTAGAACCAGTGCGGAGGAAGTAGTTGCTAATGCGCCTATGCTTTTGGGCAGTTGATGGTTTTTGGGTGGTCCGCCTAATCTGGAGAGGCTTCTTCTTTGAAGGATGTTTCGGTTTGAGCGACTTCTTGTGGACAGGTTTCTCATGGATGGTCGGACGGATGATGATAGGGAGAGAGTTATCTCCCCCTGGCCACATATCCTTTTTGAGAGGTCGTTTGTCAGCAATGAGTTGTTCCATGTAAAATAAGCTTTCATCATTAACAACGTCTGGCCAGACTCTCCATCCAGGTTGTGGTTGGCTCTCTATTGGAATGATTGGTGACACAGACAACTGAAAATGACGAGGTTTACAATATTAAGTAAAACTATAATATAAATTTAAATATTTAAATTTAATGACAGGAACGCAATTCTCTGTGTTTTTTTTTTATTGTTGTTGAGTCAAGTTTTTAGTATAACAAAAAATTTGCTGACTCACATTATTCTCAGATTCAATAAGTAGAAGATCGTTGAGGTTGATCGAGGGATGATTAGGCAGGTGGTCTTCTTCGAGCTCAATGATTAGGAGAGAGCTGAAGGGAGCTGGGATCTTAGACTGGAGTTCGGAATAGTACGATACGCAACCAATTGTAGGACAAGCGGAAACCCCTTAAGGTGTAGGGTTTCTTGCTTGAGTCCCTTAACTAGTGTACCAACAGGATCTGTGCCGCCATGAGTTTTCATGCAAGCAACCGTCTTCGAAAAAGACTCTCTGCCCCAAGGGAATTGGAAAAAAGAATCAAGATCTTCCACCATTTGGACATACTTTAGGGGGGGGGTTTGTTTGTGAGCGATAAGAACACCATCAACAATAAGTATTAGAGCCAAACATACCTTCTTCCATCCATACATATCCTTCTCTGTCTAGAGTTTGTGTCGTATATCAGCACATGTCGTGAGTTCGTGCTTTCCAATGAGCTTTCTCCAGTACTTGTCCTTCGAGGATTGCTTTCACTTGTTGGTGGGTGGAAGATAATTGACCGGATAGGCACCGCAGGGAAGACCTGTAATGGTCCCAAATTCTTGAAGGCCAAATCTGAGAGGTCGGCCACCAAATTCGGTCCAGAGAGTGAATAAGTTTGCCGGAAACAGGGCATTGACGTGTAGGTCGGTCAAACAACTTCCCAAAATAAGATTGTCTAATAGTTTGAAACTCAGGAGTGTCACGGAGTACTTCACGAACAATGTGAGGATATCTTGTTTGGAGTAAATGTTTAGGCGACCAGAGGGGAATCTATTGGTGGCAAACAGTCTCTGTGGGAGACGTTCGTCGGTTAGGTTATCTCCTATAAAAAAATCAAAGTAAAAAATATAGATCGAGTGATTCTTTGACAGAATAAAGTTGAAGAGACGGTAATCACATGTTTGAGGGAAATCGCGAAGTAAACAAGAACAAACCTTGCATGTCGGGGACTGGTGAACACCGGAGACGGGGTCTAAGATGTTCGAGAGATCGTCGGGTAAACTTGAACAAACACAGGAGAAAGTAGGGCTCTAGAACAACCCTTGCATGTCGGGTGTTGTTCCACGACGGAGAAGGTGGGGTGAAGGAAGATGGTTCGGTGGTTTTTAAGTCTTGTTGTGATGAACAAAGTGAACCTGGTGTTTCAGAGAGATATCGCCGATGATTGGAATGGGGGGGATTAGGGTTCGCTTTTACAAAAGTGAAGGATGATTGGGTTTTGGGCGGGATTAGGTTTAGTTTAGACATTGGACATTTGACACGTGTGAGGTGTGTGAGAGCTTTAGTTGTTTGAGGAGCTCGACGAGATTCCAAAAGAGTTATAAAATCATCTTAGTTAGGTTGACAATTAGTTAAAGGGTTTTTGTGTCTTTGTCTTCTCATAAAGTGTGTATAAAGTCAAAATTATCTCAGGGAGTAATTGACAACTGATAATGTGTTTAGATAAGTAAAATTCTCCTTGATAATTTGGTGGTTTTTTCGATGGTATTTAATCAACTTTTTTTTACAAATTTGGACTGCTGCAATAAGAAAACAAGCTTCAAAGCCAATGTTGTAGTTTGTTTTTGACGATGAATTTCTATTTTAGAATTTTTATTTGATATGATATAGTTGGTATCAAAATATGTTATCAAAAAAAATTGTTAGAGTTTCTTCTAAAATGATTGTGAGACACATGACTAAACTCTAGCTTAATAAATTAACGGATGAAAAATAATCAAATATAGAAAAATTAGATTCTAAGCCCAAAAATATAATTTTAGGTCATGTAATATATTTCGGAGTTCTGAAAAGTGATAGCCAACATACATAGTTTACCTTTTGGAAGTCGATTATAAATTGGAAAATAAAATTTTTAATCGGTTATCTAATATCACAATTTATACTAGAACAAAAATTAATCTATACTATTATTTGTAAAGCGGTTTTTGCACTCGAGTTTTCATGTTAAAAATTAAAGCAGTTAAAGTCAATGATAGTCTTAATAAATTTATAATTAATTTAGAGTTAATTAGATCAGTATACATAAATAAGTATCATATTTGTTAAGATGGAAAATTGAAGTGAATACTGAAAAATATGGATAAAATGACTTTCATAATTTTTTTAGTTGAGCTAAACTATTCTAAATAGATAAGGTAGATTTAGGACCTAGGCTTTAGGCTATGACAGCTATTATGATTTTGATAAAGTGTATGTATAGATATAATTTTGGATTTAGGTCCAAACACATAACTATTAAAAAAAATCTCTTTCTTTTCATGTCTTGTTTTCTTTCACAATATTCTTCATCTCTTTCTTTTTCTTAAATTCAAGTCTTAACTGTTAAATTTTAATTTAAAGAAAAAACGCAATTTTACTATAAAATCACAGCTGAATCAAAATTATTGAATATCATTATGGTTATGACATCTTATAGTCGGTTATTTTATGTGCTACACACATTATCTTTAACAATGTGTGAATATATGAGGCTACAAAATTTGTATTGTTACTTAATTTATTACTAGATTTGGACCCGCGCAACTGCGCGGGTGTTAACTTTTATTTTTATATACATAAATATTTTTTATTTATTTCAAGAATAGGGTATATTTAAATATGTATAGCGATTTTTCAAATATTAGTATTTGATTCAATTTTATTAGTTTTTATCAAATTAATCATTGCAAAATGTAACATATATTTGTATCTTCTTTTATATATTTTTGTTTGTTGAAATAGCATTTGATTATTGAACTCATGAACTTTTTTAATCTAATTTGGTAAAATATAAAATTATTTTCACTTCTAAAGATATTGTAACATTTCAAAAAAATCTAAAGTCAAACAAAATTAAAGTTATATATCTTAGATTATAAATATAAAGTACTAATAAAAACATTGATATTTGTTTTTGTTTTTTTTGTTTCAAAAAATGAACTATCTAAGTATTTAACAAATAACATATATATTTTATATTTATTTGTCGCTTTATTATATATTTATCTTATTTTATTTTCATTTAGTTATTAAAATTATTTTGTATTAAATTTATGTTCAGTTCTAACCCACCGATTTTCAAGCCAAATTTTCTTTTAGAAATATTTTTTACATTTATTCATTTTAAATAATATATTATTATATATATAAAAGTCTAAGATATATCAATTTCTATACATGTATTATATAGTTTATGAATGTTAAGTCATTTTGTCATCATATTATATTTTTAGTATAAATATTTTATATTTATAAAAATAAAATTATAGATTTATCAATTTAATATAACTTTATCATATTTAGTTCACTATAATAATTTTATTTTAACATGAATTTTTATTATTATAAAATATATAAAAATAAATAGAATTATTATTTTTAATTTTATAAATGATAACTGAATATATATTTATGCATAATAGTAGTTGATTTCTAATTACAAAATTAGTTTAAATATTTACATAAGCCTTTTGAAAATTAAGATACTGTTAAAATATTTTTCAAAAGATTTCTTAGAATTTTTAATATATATATATATGTGTTAAAAATGAAAAGATATCATAATTAAAAGATTTTATATTATTAGCTTTAATGAAATACATGTTAAGTTTTTATACATGTATTATATAGTTTGCTAATGTTAATTTATGTTACTAACATATTATATTTTGAACATAAATACCTATAAAATAAAATATAAAATTTAATGTAATTTTATTATATTTAGATCAATATAATAATTTTTAAATATGATTGATTGTGATTATATAATAGATAAATAGGATAAAATTTATACTTTAAATTTTTTAAAATATATAAATGTATAATAATATTTCATAAGTAATTTCAAAATTTGTGAAAATATTTACATATAAGTTTGAAAATTAAGATCTTGTTATAGTATTTTAAGCAGATTTGTTAGAATTTTTAAAAATATATATTTATATTTAAAATAAAAAGATATCAAAAGATATTGTGATCAAAAGATATCAAAAGATATTATTAAATCATATTATTTGTATTAAATGAAAGCTAATTAATTTCTAGTGACAGTCCATTTTTAAAAAAATCACACATGAATCAAAGTTGTGACTTCTGTTTTAATATATAAGATAAAGTAAATAGACGGCTAAATCGAATAAGGATCTAAAGTTTAAAACTATAGCCATGTACTAAAATGCGTGTCAATATTATTTTGTGGCATTGTACGTGTTTGTTTATGTATTCGTATTCGATCAACTATAATAAAAATATAATTTTTTATATATTCATATTATGCTAAATTAAATAAGGATGAAACTATTTAAAACTAAAACGATATAACATAAACGTGTCACAGTCCAACCTATTCGATTCTGATATAGTAATACCAATTATGCAGTTACCTTTTTGAAATAATGTTAAATTTCTAATCAGAAATAATTTATACAAAGAATGTTACGGTTCTTGAGTGATTTGCTCAGGCTAATGTAAAGAAACTTTAAGGAAATTTTAAAGAAACTTCAAAGAAACTTCATACATCATATTAAGTTTTTGAAAATCGTGTGGATAACCAGACAACCATGATCCCTTTGAGCTTTTTGTCTTGTGATCTGCTGAGGGTGAATATTTTTGTTGCAGACTTGTTTCTCAGTAATCTGTTCAAGTTGTGTTGCATTTGCGGCTGCCTCTCCATATCGCCTGTCATTTATTTCTCTCCATAGAGAGTGTACTGTCACTTTAAAAGTGTACCTGAGGAGATACAGAGCGTTCTTGTCATGAGTAGAAACCTGCAGTATTTGTAGGACACTGATAAGCTGGAGCAGGTATACATCAGGAGGGGACCGAAGGGTATAGAGAAAAAGGATTGAAGTAAATAAAGAATGGAAAACTTGTTTGCGTTATTTTCTGTTGTAAATAAAGCCTCTATTTGAGTTAGAGTGTTTGAGTTGTTGTAAACAGACTTAAATAGTCTCGTACGAGTCGAGAGGGAGTTAGCTTTGAATTTGGATTGAGTCTAACGGCTTGAGGAGTAATCGTCTGGGTGAGGCCAGCGATTCTCAGATCTGAGTTCTTAGTGTGTTGATCATTGTAACTGCTTTCTCTGTGATCAATATATTGAGTGGATTGAGTTTACAGAATATACAGTGAGAATCGGAAGTCAAACTCTATCAATTGGTGCGTCGTGAGTTACGATCATCACGATGGGGATTGCGGACGAAGATGGCGATTGTGTGGAGGCATTGGATAGAAACGTGGCGGAGCTTGAAAGCAAAGTTGAGGTGATCGCGGGAGGGTGGAAACGATTGACGGAATCGAATACTGAGTTGACGGAACGAGTCGGGGCGATGGAGAAACAGATTCAATCGATATTGACGGTGTTGAATCGGATCGATTCAAAGTCATCGGAGAACAAAAACAAAGGCGTCGGGAGCTCTTCTGATCAACCAGTTCAGGTAACATCATCTCTTCCTCGGAACGAACCGGAGGTTACCGAGTTAGGTTATCGGACTGATCCAAACATGTTTGCTACTCGCGAAAGTTTGATCAAGAAAATAGAGTTACCAAACTTTGATGGTTCAATGCCGTATGGTTGGATTTGTCTTGTGGAGAGATATTTTCGTGCAGCTAGATATGAAGAAGCAAAGAAGCTTGAGTTGATTGCTTTGAGTCTGATGGGACCGGTGTTGAATTGGTATGTGTGGGAAGCAGAACAAGAACCATTCACCAGTTGGTCTCAGTTCAAAAGTAGGATGTTGGAACGTTTTGCGGAATCAATAGACGATGAACCTCGTAATCGGCTTTGTGCCTTGCAACAAACCGGATCTATTCGAGCTTACGTCAGTGAGTTTGAGGAGCTGTTGCCACAGGTTAAAGGAATTGATGAAGCGAATCTGATAAGCAAGTTTTATATGGGATTGAAGCCCGAGATGAAGGAGGTGATTAAAATGAAGGAGCCAAAAGGATTACGGAACCACATTGCTGCAGTGGTGAAAATGGAATCCAGTGTATTTTGTTAGTTGATGGCAGAGAAACAGTTTCAGGGAGGAAAATCATCAAAGTCACCAACTTACAACACGAAGCCAACATATCATCATAATACAATGCCACCGGAGAAGACAAAGATGAATGAGGAGAACAAATTAGCGATGGGTCGTCCTCGACAACATTTGTCTCCAGCGGAATTAGCGGAGTTAAAGAGATTGAAGCTATGCTTTAAGTGTAAAGCGAAATGGTTTCGAGGCCATCTTTGTGGTAGTCCTGAGCTGCAAATCATGACAGTAGTGGATGGGGTGGAAGTTGAAGTGATGGAGGATAGCTGGGAGGAGTTGCTACGAGCAGATTCGGAGGTAGAGCCACAAATGATGCAATTATCATTAAACTCTTTTCTGGGGATGGACTCTCCTACTACAATAAAGCTTCGTGGTTCAGTAGGATCTAACAATATGGTTGTCATGATTGACAGTGGGGCAACTCATAATTTTGTGACACCTCAGTTTATCAAGAAAGCACACTTACAAATGAATATCAACCCAGAACTTCAAATTACACTGGGGACGGGTATTCTAGTGAATGGACGAGGAGTGTGCAAGAATGTGCATATTCAATTACAAGGATTGGCGTTTGTTATTGACTGTATATCATTGGACTTAGGAGGTGTGGATATGGTGTTGGGAGTACAATGGTTACAGACATTGGGGAAATGTGAAGTGGATTGGGATGTACATGAGTGGAGTTTTACATGGGAAGGGAAAAGAGTGATGTTGAGGGGCGACGAGGAGTTACATGGCAAGAAGCGTACATTACAAACTCTGTTTCCTGTAGTAACAAAACCAGATAGAGGGGTTGAGTTTTGGGTCTGTGCCCAGAGTATGACAACAGTGGGGGAGCGTGAAATTCCAAGAGAAATAACAGCAGTATTGAGTACATATTCGCAGGTGTTCAATCTTCCAAGTGGTCTTCCGCCTATCAGGGGACATGAACATCAGATAGTGCTGAAACCTGGGACACCACCGATTAATGTACGACCGTACAGGTACCCGCAAACTCATAAGGAAGCGATGTCTACGATGGTGAATGAGATGTTGGTTAAAGGCATTATTCGCCCCAGTCGAAGTCCATTCTCGAGTCCTGTGTTACTGGTGAAGAAGAAAGATAATTCTTGGAGATTTTGCGTTGATTATCGAGCAGTGAATCAGGCGACTATTGCAGACAAGTTTCCGATCCCTATAATTGACCAGTTGCTCGATGAGTTGACAGGAGCAAGGGTTTTTTCCAAGTTGGATTTGACAGCTGGGTACCATCAGATAAGGATGTGTGAGAAGGATGTGGAGAAAACGGCTTTCAGAACTAATGACGGGCATTACGAGTTCATGGTGATGCCTTTTGGCCTCACCAATGCGCCGTCTACTTTTCAGGCTTTGATGAACGACTTGTTCAGACCGTATCTTGGGAAATTTGTGCTGGTGTTTTTTGATGATATATTGATTTACAGTTCAAATATTCTGGATCATGAGGAACATTTGGCGTTAGTCCTTCAGATTTTGCAAGACAAGGTGTTGTTTGCAAACAAGAAAAAATGCTTATTTGGTCAGGATAGTGTGGATTATCTGGGCCATATAATCTCAGCACAAGGAGTAGCTACAGACGCAGCAAAAACAGAAGCAATGCGTTTATGGCCCACCCCTAAATCGGTTAAACAGCTTCGAGGATTTCTGGGGTTAACAGGCTATTACAGGAGGTTCATTAAGGGTTATGGGACATTAGCGAGACCATTAACAGAGCTTTTGAAGAAGGATCAGTTTGCATGGTCTCCACAAGCGCAGGAAGCGTTTGATATCTTGAAAGAAGCAATGTTACGGGCTCCAGTTCTGGCTTTACCCGATTTCAAAAAACCATTTGTTGTGGAGTCTGATGCATCGAGATTTGGAGTAGGGGCAGTGTTGATGCAGGATAAGCGCCCTATTGCATATTTCAGTCATGGATTAACACCAAGGGAACAGCTTAAACCGATATATGAGAGGGAATTAATGGCAGTGGTGTTAGCTATTCGGAAATGGAAGCATTACCTGTTGGGACGTCACTTTGTGGTGCATACTGATCAGAGGAGTTTGAAGTATTTGTTGGAACAGCGGGAAGTGAGTATGGATTATCAGAAAAGGCTGGTGAAATTGCTGGGCTACGATTTTACGATCATTTACAAACCAGGAAGGGAAAATTCTGCTGCTGATGGACTTTCGCGTATTGTTAGTGACACGTCAATACCAGAGGCACATACGTTGTTGAGTCTCACAGTTCCGTCAGTAATTCAACTTCATGATGTGTATAGAGAGATAGCAGAGGATACACAGATTCAATGTGCGATTGAGGGAGTGAAGAAGGGTAGTATGGAGAAGCCCGAATATACAGTAGTGAACAATTTATTGTGGTATAAAGGGCGCTTGGTGCTACCTCGAAATTCTAAGATGATCCCTTTGATTATGGTAGAGTGTCATGATAGTATGGCTGGGGGGCACTCTGGAGTATTGAAGACGGTAAAGAGGATTCAACGATGGTTCCATTGGAAGGGTCTAATGAAACAGGTTCAACAGTATGTTGCAAGGTGTACAGTTTGCCAAACTCATAAGTACTCTACGCTATCACCAGCAGGGTTACTACAACCTCTGCCTATTCCGCAGTTGGTTTGGGATGATTTTTCTATGGATTTCATTGAAGGACTTCCTAGATCGCAGGGGTTTAATGTCATCTTTGTAGTGGTGGATCGGTTGAGCAAATATGGACATTTTTTGGCACTTAAACACCCGTTCAAAGCCAGTGATGTCGCTGCTAAATTTGTGACGGAAGTGGTTCGTTTACATGGATTTCCTAAATCTATTGTATCGGATAGGGACAAGATTTTCTTGAGTGCGTTTTGGAAAGAGATGTTCCGTTTAGCAGATACGAAGCTTAAATTCAGCACTGCTTTTCACCCCCAAACAGATGGGCAAACAGAGGTGTTAAACAGATGCTTGGAAACGTTTCTACGGTGCTTCGCGTCTCGCCACCCGCGTACTTGGTATAAGTATTTGAGCTGGGCAGAATTATGGTATAATACGACTTATCATACGGCTTTGAAGACTACTCCATTCAACGTGGTGTATGGGCGTAATCCACCAGCTTTATTACGGGTGGAACAGGGGTCGACAACAGTACCGGAGCTGGAGGATATGTTAGTAGAGAGAGATGTGATGTTAAGAGAGGTGAAAGATCATTTGACACACGCTCAGCAGTTGATGAAAAATAATGCGGATAAACATCGCAAGGATGTAGAGTTTGCGGTCGGGGATATGGTTTACTTGAAGCTTAGGCCATATCGTCAACATTCTGTTATGAAACGAGTGTGTCAGAAGCTGGCCGCCAAATATTATGGTCCGTATGCGGTGATGGAGAGGATTGGCAAAGCGGCATATCGTTTGAAGTTACCTGTACAAGCAAAAATTCATGATGTTTTTCATGTTTCCCAATTGAAGCGTGTGATTGGTAGTGATCATGCCGTACTGCCTTTGCCGATAAGTGATGTTGCAGTGGAGATGATTGAAGTCGTTCCTGAGGAGGTATTGGAGTCGAAGTACAATGACAAGGGGTGTTTAGAAGTGTTAATAAAGTGGCAGGGACTGCCGGTGGAGGCGAATTCTTGGATGGTGGTTAAGGAGTTTCGAAAACAATTTCCACAGTTCCAGCTTGAGGGCAAGCTGAGTGTCGAGAAGTGGGGTATTGATAAGCTGGAGCAGGTATACATCAGGAGGGGACCGAAGGGTATAAAGAAGAAGGATTGAAGTAAATAAAGAATGGAAGACTTGTTTGCGTTATTTTCTGTTGTAAATAAAGCCTCTATTTGAGTTAGAGTGTTTGAGTTGTTGTAAACAGACTTAAATAGTCTCATAGGAGTCGAGAGGGAGTTAGCTTTGAATTTGGATTGAGTCTAACGACTTGAGGAGTAATCGTCTGGGTGAGGCCAGCGATTCTCAGATCTGAGTTCTTAGTGTGTTGATCATTGTAACTGCTTTCTTTGTGATCAATATATTGAGTGGATTGAGTTTACAGAATATACAGTGAGAATCGGAAGTCAAACTCTATCAGACACTGTCCCAGGATGCCGTATAGTCTACACCAAGGAGCTTAGCCACCAAGTCGTTCCAAACTGTTTCCGAGTAACTGCATTGTAAATAAAGATGGCTTATAGTTTCCAAGGGATCATTACAGAGGACACACGAAGAGTCTGCATCTGCATTCCACTTTGAACTTCTTTCACATGTTGCAAGTCTGTCGTGGACTGCAAGCCGTGCTGGATCTGTGTATTTTGGAGTGGCTTTTGTGAACCATATCCCATTATACCAGGTCACAGCAGGGTATACTATTCGGGTAAGTTTCCACGTTTCAAAATTGAAACCTGGAGTGAAGGTGTCTTTCGTATGCTTCCATAGTTTTATTCAGTTATCACTAACTGTTATTGGTTGTTTAAGTTAGTGGTCGGTAATTATCTGAATGAAGGTTAAACTCAATTATTATCTCCACACGCTAAAATTTAAACCCAACAATAAACCTTACTCAAAAAGGTGAACTTTAACCCTATATCTGAAAAAATAAACCCTAAACCCAAATGATAAATCCTGAACTTAAAACCCATATAAACACTAAACTTTAAACCCAAAGGATAATCCCTAAACTCTAAACCTAAAGGATAAACACCAAGCTCTCAAAGATAAACCATATTTCAAAGGGAGAACCATAGCCCTATATCGAAAAGATAATTCTAAACAATAAATCACACCAATTGGTAGAACGATAAAAATAATAATATTCAGTTATCATATATATTGGACGACTAATACTTTTTTAAACTTGAATGATTATAAAACGTACATTTAATTAATCATATAACCCATATCTAATATGTTAAGTAATGTATAATAGCTATCCGAAAATCAATATTGTTAGTTGGTTTTCTGATCAGTGATCGTTTATCAATATAGATCTCAAAACAAAGATTATTCGAATAGATTATGTGATGTTTATTCGTTCACTCAAAGTAAATAATATATGTAACACAATTGAGTTTAAAAAACTTTAACCGGCTAACATCTACTTTCAATTATATGGTGGGAAGCTAATATTGTGTTACATGTATAATATTTGGTTTGAGGTCAATAATTGTATTCGGTCACTAATCAAAAAAACAATTAAAATAATGATATATGGATAGCTGATATTATTTTGGTTTAGGCTTTAAGGTTTATTATTTGGGCTTTGGGTTATCCTTTAGGTTTGAGGTTTAATTTATAGTGTTTAACCAATGAGTTTGGGCTTATCCATTGGGTTTAATATGTATCCTTTGGATTTAGGGTTTAGGGTTTATAGCAAGGACTACTAGTTTTTATTCATCCTCCACTAGATTCCCAGCAGCATCCAGAAGACCCATAATTTTATTTATAGTTCTCCTCTGTTTGGTAATGGCATGAAAGAACTTGGTATTTCAATCCCCTTTTATGAGTTAGAGAACTCTACTCTTTTTCTTCCAGAACCGTTATTCAGCCTTAATAGCCTTTGTAAGTTCCTTTAGCACTGTGTCCATCTCTTTTGTTGTGGCATCATCATATAAATAGAGATTATCCACCTTAGACTTTAGACTTCTAACTAATTTTGCAGAATTCAAATGCTTTTCCCTTTTCCACTGTCCTAATGCTTTCCTACAGCTGGATATATGATCTATTATATTAGCATTAGGGGAGAGCTCAGAAGAATTCCAGCCATCTAACATTATTTGTTTTATTTACTCACTATCCAACCATCGGTTATCAAATTTAAAATATTTCCTTTTCCTCATTGGTTTAGATAATATATCAGCAAGTACTGGACGATGATCCGAACCCCACATGCGTAGGTATTGTACTTTAGAATGTGGAAAACATTCATGCAAATCTTCGTTTCCAAGAGCACGATCTAAACGACACCATATGTTGTCGTTGGTTCGCTTTCCGGCCCATTATAGTTGATTCCCAGTGCATAGGAACTCAAGCATACCACAATCCAAAATTATTTGGTTGAATGAGAGAAATGATGTATCATATTGTCGTTTTCCCCCTTCTTTCTCATGGTGTGCTCTTATTTTGTTAAAATCACTTATCATAAACCAAGGACCATCTCTAATTGTGGCAAAACGCGTAGACGTTCCCAAACTTAATCTCTTTTTTCATAAAACAGGATCCCCATAAACGAATGTCATATAGACATTTATTCCATTAATGACTGTTTTTACATCAATCATTCGATTATTCGAAAAAACAACATCAACTTAAAATTCATCATAAAAAATAAAGCTAAACCACCATGTTGGCCAAGAGGCTCGGCGGTAAAGAATTTATTAAAACCTAAATCAGTCTGATTGTTCTGCAACAGCAGCTTCTTAATCTTCGTCTTAGAAAGGAGCAAGAATCTTGAGCGATGCTTCTGACACATCTCCATGAAGCGTCGAACTATGAGATCGTTCTCTATCCCTCTATAGTTCTAACTGAGCTTCTTCATTGTTGAAGGTGGGGCAGATATTTGGCATCCACCATACATTTCTTCTGAACATTAGAGCCGCTCTTTTGTTTCCTTGTTCCCACGATCTGTTGAGCCATCTTGCCTCTTCCTTCACCATTACCTTGGGATGATGATGTTATCGCTCAAATTCTCAGAGATGCTCTACGAACACTTTCCATTGAGTCCATGTCTGTGTCAACCTGGATCAGGGACTTTTCGACACTTCTAGTTACCGCTTTCTGTTCTTATTATGCCTCATCACCTTTTGGTCTTGCCTCGATCATAAGGATCGTGTTCGCCTGATCTGTTTCTTTGGGATAAATAGACCGCTCAAGTGAGTTTTTCAGTTGATCATCCATCTTCATCAAGTCCTCCCCCAATAGATCATCTTCCTCAACCAGCATAAATCATCCTGCATCTCGTCTTCTTCCTCATGACCATCATCACTAAGAGCACCTATTTTAGGAGAATCATATGGCGGTGTAGGATCGTCAGCTGAGGTCATACGTTGATCAGACTTTATATGTGAGTTGACTTGTTTTTCCTGCAATGTTAGTCTGAGGGTAACGTTGCTATCCACGATCTGAGACTTGACAGTATTCCCCAGCGAGGCGTTGACATCAGATGTCTGCGGTACTGAAGGTTTCAATGGCTTAGGGTGTGGAGCCGTATGAGCTATCACCATACCATCGCCTAGTCCCAAAAATTGTGCACTATCAATACCAATCTTCGGGGGTCTGATTCTTTTCTCCTTCCAAGTCTGCTCACTGTTAGTACGTTGATGGCCTCCTTTTGGTTCCTTACGGACATAGGAATATAGATTGTAGCGACTGCTTTTGACGTTTAAGGATCTTTGGTCACGGGATGAACAAGATGATCTTTGGTAGCTTGAGTGTTCGTTGCATATGATCTAGAAGAGCTTCCCTCCATTAGTCGCTTGGTGCCATCCTATGAGCTTCCAACTTGAAGCTTCCCAATCAATTTTTCATTTGGATTTGAGATAGCACTCCCAACCCGATCAAATACAGTCTCTCTACCATTACTGATTGCAGGTGAAGCCAAAGGAGCGTTCTTTACGCAGTATGTAGCTTCATTGATCATGAGACCACAGAGAGAGCAGTTCTTAAATAGTCTATCATAATGATGCTTGATCAATATGTCCTCCCTCTCCTGCTCTAGTTTGCAGCTTCCTTGTGAATTTCAGAGGCTTTCTAGAGTCCAACGAAACTTTAATTCTGCCTTCTGGTGCATCGGTTAACTCCACCTTCCCAAGCTTATCGCATATAGCTTGGAGGTTGTGTTCTGTGCAAAGATGGAGCGGGATGCCCTGTAAATGAACCTAGAATATAATCATCGAAGGATAGTCAGCGTCAATCACAAGTTCCCATCGAACAAGGACAAACATGCAGTAGTTATGATGAAAGGGACGGAGGCTGAGTATAGAGTTGAGGTCTTCCTTTGTGTCGAAGTTGAATAGGAATCTGTCATTCCCAAGATCACATGCTGTAATATTTTCTGAGATCCCCCACTGTTCTTGCATTGCGACAATGAGACATGCCACGTTTTGTGGTTTAGGATTCAAAATTTTGCCTAAAAAAGACAAACTGTATTCTTTGATGAGTTTTTCATCGGCTTGGTCAGGTAGCTGGATTGGATCATCATCTTCCTCTTCAACGAGACAATGTTTTTCCTTTGTAAGAAGTCATAAGAGCAATCTACTTCATGATAAGATCAGTATAATCGAGAATCAGATTGTTGAAAGTGTTGAAATCTCGTAAAGTCGGATGAAAAGGGTCTTAAGGGTCAAGAGAGCCGTAGTAACACAACGTCAGTAAACTCCTATGATCATTCGCTACATAAGCAATTGATGGATCAGAGGTTTCGTAGGAATGAAGAAATTGACAACGATCAAGTTCTGAATGAGTAAAAAGATCACCACCGGTTGACAAAGATCAATATGGTATCACAATATGATCCACCACCGATGAGTGAATAGATCTGAGGTAAGTCTTCAAAGGGGAAGTGATCTTGGAATCGCCATATATGTCGCTGTGAGAGAGTTAGTTTTTTTTTTTTTTTTGGCGTGAATATTTTTGTTTAAGTGGATGCCTTGAGTTTGGTATATAGATAATTACAGTAGTCATCATAATTATTTGGTGGTTTCGATGGTTATAATTTTTTTTATAATGAATTTGCATTATAAATTGATAAAAAAACCACGATGAAATCAATACTGAGAAGGGTTTCCCAAACCGAAGGTAGCATCTTCACGTTACGAAAGAAAAACTCGTAGAAGTCACTGTCGACATAGTATATTCGATATCAGAATATAGAAACATCATAATCTATTACCGTTTTTAAGAAAGTTATATGTATTATATTTTGGGGTTCCATCAAGAAATGATAGCCAACATAACTAAGCTCTAAATAAAATCGACTACGAAAAGAAAAACATAATATAGAAACATTAGAGCCTATCATCAAAATATTTTTTTTAGTTTATATGTGATACATTTTGAAGTTTCTTAAGAAATGTGATAGCAAACACATATTCTCAATACTTATTCAAAGTGGATTATAAAATTGAAGTAGAAAATGTAATCTGTTATATGTTTATCACAATTCATACCAGAGCAAAATCCTAAATGTGTCCCATTATCCCATAAGTATATTAATTTTTTGACAAAATTACATCTTTCAGGTTAAATGTGCTGTGTAGGACATTTATTATTAGGGATTAAACAAGAACTAACGGACCATTGACCTTAATCTCTTTCTACTACCATCCACTGAGTCACCACGTCTCGGCTGGAATATCTCAACGCTCTTGGTAAAGCATCCAGCGAAAGAATGACCTAAAGGCCCAGCTCTTGTGTAAGATAGAACACGGAATATGTACTCTTTGCAAGGCTCAAGGTCAGATATCGATATCGTCATCCGCTGAGTCTGTACTCTATTCATATCAGCCTCAAACTGGTCGTCCTCAGGCTTCTCTCCTTTCTTGAAACACCATAACCTATAATTCTTTACACCACGTTCTTCAGCACTAGGATACTCAATCAAACGAAGCTTTACTTGTCTAGCCGCAACATTTTGAAAATGAATCCTGCATGCAGCAGGAATCAAATCTGCAAAACAAAAACTTGTATCATCATGCATTCCCCCTTTCAGACAACATATAACGAAGATGTCTCCAAATACAAACCTCTGGCTACATTGGTTGACCAATACTCTGCCCTTTGGATAGCAAAACTGCTGAGCTCTTGCACCTGCATTGCAACGGGAAACCGACTAACAATGCCCCGTTCAGTTCTCGCGGAAGGCACGTCAAGAGGACCAACTTCAACTTCCAGCTTAGACTTAGCATCTTTAACAATCTCATGTAACTCAGAAAAACGACTAGTCCCATCGAGAAGCCTGTAACTCAACTCTATCCTGGAACAAAGAACATCTATCCTTCGTGCATCCTTGGCTGCCACAAGCTGCTTCTTCCAACATCTTCATAAAACAAAACACGTCTATATCAAAACTCTAACATAAATACATACTCCATCCACTCCGTTTTTTATTACTTGTCGTTCTAGGTTTATTCACACATATTAAGAAAACATATGATTTGTATATTTTCAAAATAAAAACACAATTACATATACACCTAACATTATTTCAACCAATAAAAAATCAAATAAATAATCTTATTAATGAATTTTGCATTAAAACTCTAAAACGATACTTATTTTGAAACGAATTTTTTTTCCTACAACGACAAATAATATGAACGGAGGGAGTAATATAACTATTGTCTCCTCAAAAGAAGAAAACTTACCCAAGAATGTCAGAAACTTTGCCGCAAGAGTAGCAGCAGAAATATCCATCAAGCTTCATCACGTTCCCAGTAGCATTAACCCAGACCATGTCTTTTCGAAGCGCACACTCGACATGGCACGACAAGCCACAGAACTCGACGTCGTTTGGTGTCTTGGACTCGCAAACCAACCAAAGGGTTGGGTCTTTGTTCTCATCGAAAGCATGGCACACGCAACAAGAACACCTCTTGCAATAAGAATCATCTAAAGACACGTTAGCTCTACAAGACGCGTTCTTGCAGATCCATGAGTTCGAAATATCACCGTTGGCTTCTTCTTCTTGCTGCTTCTTGCGGAATTGCGAGATCTTCCTTTTCGAATCCATTTTGCGAAATGAAAGTGTTGGTGGTGGTTCTTTCTTGGTTCCTTACCTCTATTATATAATAGGGTTCCCATAGTTGTTCTCATGACCGACCACCTCAAAAACATTGAACTTGTATATCGCAATTAACACTACAGCAAAAGTCTAGATTTTTGGTCCTATATCCCATAAAAGTTATTGATATTCTAGGCAATGTGGAATTTCCAAGATTTTATACCAATTTAGGCATTTTGATGATCTTTTCATATTCAGTTATTTTGACTCTTTGAAATAATTTGTCAATATTCATCACAATCATTTAATAGTAGAATTTTTCTTTGGTGATTTTAGATGGTCAAACAATTTTTGAAGAATTTGATTATTATTTTTTTGAACTAAAATTTATGGGCAATAAAAAACACTATTGAATCAAATTCATCCAGGAGAGCTTCAAAGCCAGATGTAGTTTGAACTTGACGATGACGAATATATATATATATATATATATATATTTATTTATTTTATTTTTTTGAAACAGACGAATATATTTTCTTAGAATTCGTAATTGATATGGTATATGTTAGAGTTTCATCAAAAAGTGATATTGAGATACAAGACGAAACTATATTTTAATCAATTACATAATAAAATAACAGAATATTGAAAAATATAATCTACACCAAAACATTATTTTAGATTATATGTGAAGAGGACTTGGAAACTAAATATATCCGTTTGACTTTGGCGATAAACGAAACTTTCGGATAATTCATACTTGATAATATTATATTTGGTATCAGAATACAGAGCATCAAAATATATTATACACAAAACATTTTGATTTTCTTGGCAAAGTATAATTTTAGAGATTTTATACTTATTTTAGGCATTTTATGATTATTTTAAAGTTCAGTTGTTTTATAATTATCTTTGAATATTTGTCAATAGTTATTACAATCATTTCCTAGTAGTAACCATCATGATAAGTGGTGGTTTTTGATAATTAAAACAAAATTTAACAAATTTGCTTTAAAAACTGTGGCCGATAATAAAACACCACATAATCAATTCGATGACGAGAGCTAATTCTTTTTTTTTTTTTGAATTATACAGGGGTATCTTGGCCCCACATAAATAGTTCAGACTAGTCACGTGTTGCCACGTGTCGGTTTCATGTCCCTGGCGATTCTAAAATGTTAATTCTCCAATGGTCAAGACTCGAACCCTGGTAGCTTCACCGTATTAAACTTTTTACCTTCAAGTTAATCACCACCAAACCATAAATTCTGGTTAGCTAATTCCTTTACTTCCTTTATGTCTTCTATAATTTAAGGGGAACTCTAAGTATAAGTTTTGGATAAATGTATCGATATGCTCAAATGAAAATGTTGTAGTTTGATTTTGGCGATGAAAGAACCTTTTTAGTCGTCAAAATCAAACAATAACATTTGGTGATTGATTTTCCTTAGTTACATAATAAAAATAATAAAATATAGAAAATTATAATCTACACCAAATTTTTTTTTGTAGGTTATATGTGAGGAGGCTTTGGAAACTAAATTTTTCAATTTGACTTTAACAATAAAATAAATATTCTGACAATTCATAATGGATATATCTGGTATCAGAATACAAAAAATCAAAATATGTTATTAACAACAAATTTTTATTTTCTTGCCTATGTATTATTTGAGATTTTTTTAGCTATTTAGATATTTTTTGATTATTTTAAAGGAAAAATTGCCAAAATTGACTTAAAACTTGATTGTAAATGCAAATCTAAATCCCTACTTAAATGGAATGCAAAAGTAACTCAAACCAAACAAAAAAACAATGTAAAATTACAAAAAACCCTTTATGACCAAACAAAAAAAACAATGTGTTTTTTACGAATTTAACCCCAGTAAGTCGTCTGCGAACTTTCTTAGGTCTTATGCGAGACGACTTTCTGGACGACTTCCTGAAAGTCGTCCGGAAATTTTCCTGGACGACTTTCAGGAAGTCGTCTGGAAGAGTAAATCTTAAAAATAATTTATAAATTTTATAAAAAATATTTCATCACGGGAAAAATGTTTATAATGTAATTATAAATATTTATAAAAGATATAAATTAAGATCTAGTTAAATTGAATTGATGTAAACCTAGATGAGATGAATGAAATAAGTGGTGGTATTAGTTGGTTAAGGGTTTGGTAACATATGTTGTAGTATTGTATGTACATTTAGGGATAAGAGGTTGGAAGTTTAACTTTTTTCTTGAAAATTTTAAATTTGAGGTATATGTGTTTAAATTTGTGTATATTAAACACTTTTAAAGTTGATATTAAGTTTAACGAAGTGTTTAAATGTTATTTTGTTAGTTATTTGAGTTAGGTTTTATATTATAGGGTTTCGGACGACTTCCAGGAAGTCGTCTAGGTTTTAGACGACTTACCCGGAAGTCGTCCAAACCGTACATAACTTTTACTTTTACCAAATTACATTTATCTAACCACTTTTTTACCAAAAATAAATATAGTTTTTTTCACTGTTATTTTCACTGTTTGCTAAGAAAAAAAAAGAAACCCTAGCCGTTTTCTCTATAAGGCGATTTCAAAGGCGATTTTTCCGTTGAAACCCTAGCCGTCTTCTGTCGAAACCTCTAGCCGTTTTACGTCGATCTCACCACCGGTAACCTTGTTTCTGCCGTCGAATATCGTTTCTCCATCACGTCCGAGGAAGAGTAACCTAACCCTCTTTATTTTTTTCAGATCTAAACGTTTGCATTTTGTTAAAAACTTCGCCGATGATCTCACTACCGGTAAGTTCTTCCTCCTTGCTGTCGTTCAGTGTTTTGCTTAAGGCGAATCGTTTTTGCCGCCGTTAAACCCTAATTTTTATAGTCTTACCTCTTATCTCCCGTCTTGTTTTGCAGATCTGTAACCACTGTTGTCGTTGCTGACCAGTACTTCTTCGCCTCCGACTGTAAGTTCATCCATTTGTAGCCGTTCAATCTAGTTAGTTACTTCAATCGTCAAATTTATAGGTTTAACACGATTTTCAGATTTGTAGGTTTAACACAATGTTCCAGAAGACTTCCTGGTAAGTCGTCTTGTTCCAGATGATATCCAGGTAAGTTGTATAGTACCAAACGACTTTCAGATAAGTCGTCTAATACTAGACGACTTATTTGAAAGTCTTCTTACCTAGACGACTTACAAAGAAGTCATCTACACACATCCTACCTAGACGACTTACCAGGAAGTCTTCTACCCCCTAAATTTATTAGTTTATAAACCTTTCTCTGTTTGGTTTGTGTTTGAGATGTTGGTTTTGATTGTTTTGCAGACTAAAAATGGATATATGAGAACTCCCGAAGAGGTTATTTACCTTAGGGGAAGAGCCCAAACCAGTCAAAAGCATTTCGTATCATACTGATGATACGAAGTTGTTTACTGCAATCAGGGGTGCTCTACATCCAGACGAATACCAAGAGCTGAGGGACTCAAAGTTGGGAGTCTTCCTCAAGTTCAAGGAGCTGAATTTGTTTTGGGCATCAAGGCTGGTTCACTTTATGCTCTGTTTCAAGCTCGATATCAAGAAAAAGTATGAGCTTTGGTGTCTTGTTGGTCCGGAACCGGCGAAGTTTTGGAAAATATAGGTCGTTTGTTAATTACGTAGGTATCGTAATATATAATTATTTTAATAGAAACATGTAGCTGTGATTTGATCACGAGTAGAAGCTTATTATTTATAATAATTTTATCAATAGTGATATGATATATATAATTTTGTTTTATATATAATTATTTTGAATATGAATTCAAATTTTTCTTATTTTCAGATTCGTGCAAAAATGGTTTTGGTATTAGCTTACTAGGAATAGTCTATGACCCAAAACTTTGTAAGTAGAATTATCTACCGATAAATGTATTATAACGAAGTTATGAAAGTAGTAAAAATATATGGAAAAATATTAGATCAATGTATTAACTTTGAAAAAACATTTCTTTTTTTGTCAAAAGAATTTTGAAAAATATAGAGGAAGAAATCAAATCAATTTTGGGTATTTAATAATAAAGGAGGAATGATGACGAATTTGGGGCTCCATAAAATATGTCGCTCAAAGTGCCAATTGTTCACGTTCCTAAAAAATATGCTTGATCATCGAATAAATGGACTGGTTACTAAATGATATGCTTGATCATCGAATCAATGGACTGTCAGCTCAATGGCTAAAAGAAGTGGGAAGGAGAATTTTATAAAGGCTATAGTTTTACTTCTACCAACATATTTAAAAAAAATTATTAAATACTATTGCACGATTTTAGAGAAGCTTGAATCCGCCCAAAAATGGAATACACTGGGAAAAATGAAAGAAAATGTGATGCCCAAAAGAAGATGGGATATTGGGTTCAGTTTGATTCATGAATTTAATCTAACGTTACTAGCAAAACAACTATGGAGATTGATACAATTCTCATATTCTCTTCTTGCAAGTTTTTTACGTAGACGGTACCATCGACTATATTCTCATTTGCATGCAACATCAGCTCAGAGTCCTTCTTACGTATGGATGAGATTGAGGTCAAGTAGACTTTTATTGGCCTTCGGGGATCAAAAAAAATGTAAACTCGGGCTTTCAAATAAGAGTATGGGAAGATCTTTGGATCACTATCATTCATGCTAGACCAGCTAGATCTTCCGCACATATAGTTCATCCATGTATGACAGTGAGTGACTTAATTCATGATACTCCAAAAGTGTGGAATGTAGTGCTACAAAATTTGGTTTCTTAAGATAATATACCGTTTATTCAGATTTTGGCCATAAGCCTATCCAATAGAGATGACATATATAGCTAGAGTTATACAAAAAGTGTGATGTATACGGTTAAATAAGGATATTGGGTTGCAAAAAATATTCTTTTCAAAAACCTGAAGTAATCGTATCAGAACCTAGTATCACAAAATTTCAAGTCTTCGCTTGAAAAACCAGTGCTCCACAAAAAGATATGTCATCTAATATGAAAGATAGCTTCCTAGATGTGGATGACTTGATGAATTAGTTAACCATGCGATTTTTGAATATCCACCAGCCTTGCAAATTTGGGTTCTCACTTCAACACCATCGTGCCCAAACGTATTTCCGATATCAAATGTAAATTCCAATTTGGATTACTTGTTCTGGAAAAAGACTCAAATAGAAGATTCAAAGTTGGATAGAAATATGTATCCAAGGTAACAAAATGATGCCTCACATTTTTTAGAGAAAAACTGGTTATTTTGTTGTATATATCACATCTTTTTGTATGTATATCTCACAAAAAGATGTAATATATACTATACATAACTCATTTAATTTTTTCTACTATGTATATCTCACAAATTTACTATATTTGAAAGATTTAATAAATAATTATAATAATTTGAATGTCCAAACTAAAATTATAAATTTAATATATTAGTTATTTTTTAAAACTATTTGGGATATTTTGTATGTTGTGGGATAAATTTAGAATTTTAGATAATTTGGATATATAATACTTGAACGGAACTAAATATATGGTTACGTTTGGGTAAAAATAAGCAATTTAGAACATATGTAATGAATAATTTTGATGATTTTAGATAAACTTAGATAATTCAGATTAAAAATGCTTAAATTGAGTAATACAATTAATCATTCCAAACAATATCCGATGAATAATCAATAAAGACCACCTCTCAAATAATTAAACCTTATCCACTTAAATTTAGGTATAATTGAACCGATTAAAAAAAAGGTATATGATCCAATATATGTTTTAGCTCTAACCTCTAGTACCAAAATATCTGAAACCCAAAAAAAAAAACAGTTCCAGATCCACGACCTAATCCCAAATATATTGTTTTGTTTCTAAACTCCCATTTTTCTATTCTATGGCTGTACTTCTATTTACAAACTTTAAACTTTCTAAATTTTATCTTCTTTTTTTTGTCAGCTCTAAATGTTATCTTATTTTCAATTTTTTTTTTTTTTTTTTTACATTTGTGACATATGCATGTGAAGTTTGTGTACACGCGTCATATAAATGCACAAGTTCTGTGTTGTGATGATCCTAACTTTTTGAAGATCATAAAATGATAATCTAATACTATAAAACAGAACTTTACTCCCTTTTCCTTAGCCCACGTCAAAAAATAGGAGTCCAAGGTGCTGCCACGTGTTTTTAATAACGATGCCTTTCGTTGATTGTATCTTATTGTGGGCTTTACTTCCGTAGGCCTTATTTCCGGGCCCATAGCGAGCCTATTATATTTGTCGTCTACTAATCTTCTAACATATTTAAAAGATGGATGTCAAAAACTAAAGCCCGTTGATTTCATTCACACTCTGTAGACGCCGCCGCCATGGTACAACTCCTTCTTCAACTCGCCGTCTCTGAAAATTTGGATGGATGATGGTCAACGCTTGCATTCAACCAACCTTTGTGGGAAGATGACGCCGTTGTGACGAACGATGTCCTACCCACCATCTCTGGATATGCTGCGCCGTTACGGTTACCGTGCACTCAATCAACACCATTAGTGCTCTCTTTAATGGCACCGACTCTTCCTACCACTACGTCTCAATAAATACACTTCCTTCTTTCTTCCATGATATGAATCTACTACTATAAATATGGGAGTTCCTTGCTTTGAATTTCATCACTATAATCCTCATACAATCACACTATAGGATGCCAACCTCCTCCTTTTTTGCTCGCCGCTTAAAAGCTGAACGTTGTAGCAACACGGTCAAAGTCCCGTAGAGGAATGGATCATCGTTCATATGCATATTTTAATTTTATTATATATTTTTTACTGTTTTCTGCTTAAAGTTTGATTATTTTTTATTTTTTTGGCTAAAAGCTTAAAGTTTGATGTTAGTATCTAAAGCTCTGATTTTGAATGAATGTGAAGCTTCGAATTTGTTTTAAGACCCATGAGCTGGTGTTTGTAGGTCAAACTTGTGGTGGAAACTGACTGTGAAAATCTTCCATTAAAAAATCTGTAGTGAATGTGAATGCTTATCAAAATAAACCTTCCCATAACTTAGCTATTGGATTAAGAGATCCTTTGTGTATATATCACATATGAACAGTTTGATGGTGATTGCATTTGTTGAAATAAGGTTGCAAAGGGATTGACTATTGATGGAATATTGGAGAGCTAGAGAAAGATTAAGCTGGTTATCATGGAAGCTTGGAATGAAGAAGATAAAGATACTTTTATTGATTTGTTTTGGAAAGTTATGATTGGATTCTAAACAACTTGAGAAATTGGTTTGGTCCCGAGAGGTATGTCTTCTAGATCAATTCCTAATGAACACAGTTTTTGATTAATGTATATTGTCAAAACAACACGTTCATATAGTCAAAATTTCATCTTTTATTGCAATTTACCTTCAGAGCCTTGATATATATTCTACTTTGTATGCAGATTCTATCCAGGAGTTTCAGATGAACTGAAATTTGCTACATCAAAGGACAAAAAAATGCACATTGTTACCATAATGCAGGTATTGTGATGATCTCAAAATGTATGGGCGTACATATATTGTTTTGTTGCTATTTATAGCTAAACTTTGTTAGTATGTGTGGGAAATTGCAAGGGACCTACACAGAAGCGTTGTATAGAAAATTTTATTAGTAAAAATTAGAAGTTCATATCCAATCCACTAAAACCTGGTTAAAGAGCTAAAGATTTTTTTTTTCAAAAAGACCATATAGAAATTCAGAATCAATTAAATTAAAAATATGTAATTTAATATTAAACGTTTCAGAATTTGGTTAAACACCTTATTGAGCAGCTTGGCCAGATACTTTGAACCCATCTTGCTGGCTAAGTGACCATAGTTAGTACTGGTGTCATAATAGTCCTGCATTTTTCTTCTCACAAGCATCATCATGTCGACATTTATTATTATTATCTATTTGCGAATGGTTCATGATTCTAATCCAAGGATGTTGCAACATGTATGAATTTCCCTCGAAAATCTTATTAACGCGAGCATTACTTTATGTTAGGAACATATTTTCTAACCAAAACAGGAATACACGCTGTTGATTTGGTTACTGTTATTAACTCAAGGTTAGCTTATTGAGAATAACAAATGTCATGCAAAGCTGAAAAATCAAAATTGACCATGTCATGTTAAACAAAACCAAAATATAGAAGATGCTTCTAATGCTTTAATTCCTTTGTCCATTAGATCTAAAGCATTGAACGCAAACCATGATTCGTCTCTCTCAGCAGCATTTGAAACAATAATTTTAAGAAAAAATGTTCTTTTTTCACCAAAATACCAATGGATTCAAAAGATAAAACATACAAAAATAAAACTTATCCATATATTTTGAATTAATTTCTAATTTAGTGTCCCGCCCGTAGGGCGGGTCAAATTCTAGTCATAACTATAATCTGTATCCACTTCCTATACAAACATTTGATTTTCGAATAATCTCCAATCGTTAATCGTCTAATACTATTTTCCAACCAAACCCATGAGATGAAAACATGTTTGCCTTCCATCCTGGCCGTAGGTGATTTAGTCGGTTTAATTCTATCCCACATAAGGAGAGAAGAGATCAAAACGACCCAAAAGTCTTTGTCGTATCCCCCAGAATCAATGTCTCATGTCCCACTTGCTCTTTGTCTTCTGCTCTTCAGCACGATTGGAGCCATCAGCATCCATACTGTCGTAACACGTCATCAACAAAAAAATATTAAAAACTGTCATGACCCAGTCTTGGAGTTTCAAGAATGATCATTCTAATTGTCTCTCAGTTGTTAATTTGTACTTACTGTATACGCAAACCGCAACCCACTCGTTTACAATCCTCACCCAAGTACTCGTCCATCCCACGTCAATCGTCCACCTGAACCAAAACAAAGTTAATATACGTTGAAGTCTCAAGCTTGTACTGACGCTAGCTATTATGAACAAGAATGTAGAGAAAACTCTACTTTTTCATGGGGTGATGAGTGTTCCAACCGATGAGTAGCATAGCGAAGTACATTGCTCCTGTCGCAAACACAAAATGGAAGAATCCATATCCATATGGAACACCATCTTCCTCCACTTCTTCTTCCTCTCCTTCACTATACACATTTTTCTTGAATTGGAAACACTGAGAGTCTATTCCTGTCGAAAATGTGGCAATCACCATCGCCAGTAACGCAACCACAAAGCTCTGCACAATATTATTCAAAATCAGTTTATTACTAATTTGGATGAAACAAAAACAAAAAAAGTGTTGGGAGGTTGAAGGAAGTTACAATGATTGTAAGCCAGTCTGTTCTGTTTGAAGCTGCTGCTTTTCTGTTGCAGTTTTCTCCCACTGGTTCACTGCACAACATTATGTAGAGCAAACCAAATTCTATTATAGTTCTTTAATCAATAACGACGACTATATAGCTCTACTGGTTGAAGCGGTCTTATAAAAACTTGTATGCCTTAAAGTTCAAAAAAAAAAAAAAAAAAACTTGTATGCTAAAAGTGGAGTAGCTCAAGTACATTTAGAGCGTTCGCATGTTATATTCAATGTGGTTAACAGAAGAAACTGAATATAACATGTTATAATAACATAGCATACCTTCGAATGGCGCACCAGCAAATAAACACAACATAGAGTCCCATAAGAGCCGGAGTCAAGTATCCAGCATTCACCTGTTGATGTTGGCAGCAACCACACAAACAAATCTTAAACATCCAAAACACACACATACACATGACCCAACAGTGGATAGTAATGGATACAAAAAGACTTACTTTAGGATGGAGAGCTATGCTTGTCATGAGCTGGATGAGGAACAATGTCCAGGTTATGAAGAATATATTGAGAAGACATGAAGAATCCGGCGCGTACCATATGTACATCAAAATCACTCCAACTATACACACTGTGTATGAAGTTGTTGCTAGTAGCATCACACGGACATGGCTACAGAAGAGTGCTGCTTGATTAGAAATAAACTGAAGAAGAAGAAGAAAAAAAACTATATATTTTTTTGTAAATTAAAACTAACCATCTTTCTGCATCTTTTTGGGACTGATAGCACTCGTTGAGCCATGTAATGAAACTGATCACACTAATTAGCTGTATGAGTAGAAATACCCTATATATAGAGAAACAACATACAATAAGATTGTGGTTTTTCACATCATTATATAAATTGTGAAGATTAGACTAGATCAGTCTCTTACCCTGCACCAAAATGGGCAAGCTCTCCTGAAAATCAAACCAAAGAAAACAAACATGTTTTTAATTACTCGTAAATTGAATTATAGAGAGTATTAGAAGAGGAATCTTGCGCCTCAAGCCTTACCGTAAAGGAGAATAATGGTAGAAGGAAGCAAGAAAGGAATGATGGTTAAAGCAGGCCACATGATAAGCTTAGCAGACCACCATCCGGAATGCCATTTATCTCTTGTTGAATGCGTTTTTGACGTGCCAAGTGTTGATAGAAACATTACAAAATAGAACAACTGAAGATTTTGAGTTAAGCATAAAACATTTTCTGAAACAAAGTGTTGTAAGATGAACATATATATAGTATTTCAAGATAGATCAAGAAAAGGATACAAAACATCCCAAGCTAACCCTTAAGACTCCTTCTGTCCCTAAACAGTTTTCTCCTTCTTTACAATTCTTGAATTCTGCAATTCAGAAAAACATAGGAATTGTATCAGCATAGGTTAACTTGTAAGACAAGGAACGAGATTGAAACCTGATATCTTGGTACGTACTTGTTACTTTATTTAATGCACGCCGACCATAATCACGAGCAGCCCAAGCTAGTAGATTAGCGATGAGGAATATAAGACCGTATACATATCTAGCCATCCAGGGATTACATCCATTGCGGAATTGATTAAACCATGATCCATTCTTGATGGTTTCATAGCTATCGTTTCCCCTAGTGCTAGTGCTTGTACCCGTCTCCATAACTCCTTAATTAAAACTTACCAGACTCCTCTTCATGACATTAGAAGACCAAAGATTTCAAGAAACAGATCATTCCATGGGGGAGGATTTTGCATCAGAAGTCAGTTCGCCCTGTTCTTGTCCTGGTCCGAGAGTTTTCTTCCTTCAGATCAAAACCTATGAAAAGAAACAATAAGCACTTGCCGGAAGAGAGACGGTAACAAGAAGACAAAAGAATGAAGCAAAGGATGAGAATCCAATTCCATTATCAAAACGATATTGAGGAACTTAAAAATCTAAGACAAAACATGTTTGACACGAGAAACATCTGAAGTGTATCCACAAAAAAAAATATCACACAGAAGTCGTTTCTCAACAGAAAGCATCTCATGTCTTTTTTTGTTCTGCCGACCTTGACAGAGAATACGTATGGTGCAAGTAACCTTTTTCCTTATTTACCTGAACTGGACAAGCAACTTTTATAGGCGTCAACGAGAAGCCACATTAGATGGCTCATGTTAGTCCAAGATTGGAACTTTGAACCTTAACCATGTGAATTATAAAGACCAAAAAGACAAAAAAATAAAATAAAAATAATAATATACCAAACTTAAAAAGCAGCTAGGCTACAATATGAGGACATTCAAGATTCTGAAGACTTTAAACTCCCAAAGTAAAGATTTGGCAGAAACTAAAAACAATGAGAAAAGAAAGAACCTTTTCGATAGTAATCCCTAATGCAAAAGGAGAGGCGTGGAAGCACCCAAAGAAACTTGGTTTGAAAATGAAACAAAAGATTAAGAGGTCAAAAAAATTAAAATGAAAAAGAATCAGATCTGATAGAGATATATGCAATGTGGACTCGGAAAGAAACGTGTTAGTACGGATACAAATGGGCAAACGAATCTTTTCCTCTTACGAATATGAATGAGTCATCGTAATTAAGCAGCAACATCAGATACCCTTTTTGGGCTGCACAGGTCCACTTAATGGAGTGGAGGAGACACATCACACATGCCTCCACTAAAAACTATTTCAAGAAAGAGTGGGATCATTCATCAACTATCCACCCAAAAAAAAATCTAATAAAGAATAACGTCATCTACAATATTAACACTTGGGGATAACATAAATTATCAAATCTTGAAAGTGTCATGTTATCGAGATTGATACTTCTTTACTTTTCTATACGGTTTTAGTTGTAATCAGATTCAAATTTTAGTCTAATTGCAGATTTAGAAAAGAAAAAAAAAAGATTTAAGTTTGGGTTTGTTTTTAGAGAGTCTGTCCACCAGTGCTAAATAGATCTTGTTGTTCGCAATGAAAATTAAAAACCATAAACAAAAGATGGTAGGTTTTGAACTTGAGATGCTTAGCACCAGAGCCGTGCCCATCGTTGTGAGAAAAATTCACAACGCGCAAGTCTCAAATCCCTTATATGTACAATATCTAATCTATTAAAACAGGAGTACAAAAATAAAATAACCCTTAGTTTTTCAACTTATTTACGATGGCATGTCACTGGAGTTATTAATTAACTTACCTTTTAAGATTCTTTGTCTTTTTAAGTTTAATTAATGTATTTCCTTAAACTAAAGTACAACAAATAGTGTACTATTTATTTAAGTAAGATTTCCTATAATCATGCTAAACAATAAATTATACTTAATCAATGCAAAAAGTATAATAAGATATTCATAAAAATGGGTTGATTATTTTTTTATTAGTATATTAACTATATCCAAAAATACAATAAAATGTTATAAAAATATATAATATAAAACACGAAATTAAAAATAATATATTGAATTATTTGATTGTATAAATCAAATATAGCCATAAATAACAATTTTATTTTACATTAAAAAATGTATCCATAAAAATACATTTGTACGAACATACGGGTCTATATTTCAAAAATATAGGTGATATAGTTGACGGATAAAAAATAAAATAAAATAATTCATTATAAATTATAAATTATTATGTTTAGAAAATATATTAAACAATTATTTAATACAAATATATTTTAAAAATACTCCTCTGTTCCATTAAGATAGATGTTTTGGTGTTTTCACAAATATTAAGAAAACACATTAATCATACATCATTTTTAGAAATTATCAAATTCCAATGCATTTTAACCAATAGTCTTTCAATAAATTCAATTAATTTTATTGAAATTTGCAATTTTTGTATAGAAAACATAAAAATACATCTTTGTGAAACAATTTATTTTTTTAAAACATTTATCTTAGTGAAACGGAGAGAGTATATATTATCATTTATATAAGATAAATAATTTTTTGTTTTTAAAATAAAAATGAATACCCGCACGGGTGCGCGGGTCAAGCTCTAGTATTACATTAGTTTGCAAGTGTTATGAATATTTGCAGACGTATATAGAGTTTGATGGTTGTATATTCTTTACATTTTTAGTTTGGGCTCTTTTGTTTTTAGAATTTTAATTATATATAGTTGTCTTAGCTGTTGTAGTAGGGTAGTATTATTGGTAGTCACAATGTTACCACAAATACATAATAATATGAAACAGAGAGGGAATAAACAGAGGTCACATCTGAAGTAGGGCAGTATTGGTAATATCACAATGTTAACCACATGACATATTATCATATTTGTGTATGTATTATAACCCTAAACCAAAACTATATGTAGGCCAAATTAAGTTCCATTTCATATGGGCTTCATCAAATCTTTCGTGCCAAATAAGACAACTCTTGAAACCCAGAAAATATAGTCACGTTCTGTTAAGTGAATATCATAATACATATATAGAGTCAAAGCATAAATAGTGCCGGTCCAATATATTTAGGTGCCCTAAACTAAATTTTTCTTTTAAAAAATCATACTTTTTTATTTTTTAAGTAAAGATAAACATCGAAAAAGTTATACAAAAAAATAAATAGAGAAAGAAGAAAAACTAAACCAAAATTATAGTTAGACTCATCCAAACCGGGTCGGTTTAAAACTAGAACTCGATTTATGTAATATCAACAACATATATTTTCTGTTTTATCTAATATCATATATAAAATATATTTATAATACAAATCAAATAAAAATTTTGCAAGCAAATTCTATTTCATTAATGATTGGTAGACATAATTTTATCAAATTAAATACATAAAATATTAATTAATATTATCATAATCATTTCACAAAATCCAATCATAATGTTAGTAAAATAATTATTTTACTAACATTTTAAATGACAAAACTAAAAATATGCCCTCTAAAACTGATGACCTAAGCGGTTGTTTGGGTGGTTTGCCTTTATAGTCCTACCCTGAGTATAAATTACCAAAAAATATAGAATAATTTTTTTATTTTAATCAAGATTTTATTTGTTTTTATTGACTCCACACTGCAGAGCCGGTCCTAAGATTCATATATTTACTTAAGGCCGCAATCAAAAAATAAAAAAGTGGCTGGATTTGTATATTTTAAAAAAATTAAGGCTACTTTTAAAGATTATATTTTTCGTGTGAAATTTGAGGCCGCAAGCGGGTGCTTCTTTTGCTTGGTCTCAGGGCCGCCTCTGCCACCCAGTTAAATATAGGCAGCCAGATAAAACTCTTTTCGTGTTCTTTTAGGACTCAAGAAATAATAAATTGTAAGTATTACTTGGCAGCAGAAATTGAGCCATAAGTTGGTAAAAAGAGGAAAAAAACAAACGTCAATACAAATACTAATTTAAATTTAGTAAACGCTAATTTTTCTTAACGACTTAACTTTGACGAAACAAAATCAAAATCCGTCAAATAGCTCGTCCTCTTGGTCTTTTAGTATTCATATGTGTCTTTCTGCAAACTATGTTTTATTTTAATATTAATTCATAACTAATGTTTGAGTTACGGCTAATTATTTTGATAAAGTGAGATAATTAGCAGAAAGCTAAAAAAGAGAAGGAAAAGTGAAGAACGATTGGTCCCTCTCTGTCTCGGCCAATCATCTTTACAAATCGACGTTTGGTAACTTTGGATTCCCGAGAAAACGAGAGAAAACTAATTCGGAATTCACTTTTATGCACCGAACTGAGTTCGACACCATTTTAATTTTCCCGAGAAATCTCATGACACGTAAATTTAGTGTTATCATTCATAGCAAGCAAGCAAGAACACACATGTTTTTAAATCTCAGAGATCCAAAATGGATGAAGAAGAACAGTGATTGAGAGAGAAAGAGAACCTGTGATGTATTGTAGAGAAGCTCTTGAAACAGTGAAGGGGGATCAGATCTGGAGAATGTTGTGTGTGTGTTCCTTCACAAGCTTTCTTCTAAATGTGAAATGAAACAAGAAGAAGAAGATAAACAGAGAAATGTGAAAACGAAAAAGAGAATGGTTTCAGGTTTCTTTCCTTTAAGAAAACAATACTTATAACTTATATACAAACCTTTCGTATAGATACATACATACCACAGCTTTGCTTTCTTTCTTTTTCTTTGCTCAATTTTATTATTATTTTTTGTTGCTTTCCGCTATGTCCTCTCATATCTTCTATAAGAAATGATGTAATTAAAAACAAAAACAAAGAAAAACGAAAACCTGATATATATATTAAAAATAAATACTGAAAGTAAAGGGGCAGATTTTTCGTAAAGCACAAAATATTTTTTAGAAAATCTAAACCAAGTAATTCATAATTCCGAAGGTGTACTATAATTTCGTGACAAAATACTATAACTCCATAAGTAATGATATGTTAATAAAGTCTTACCTATGTAATTAATTTACCAAAAATTAGGACTGGGTTCGCTGGTTAATGCATCTCGCTCGATCCGCCAACCTGTGGGTAGATTTTTTTTTTTAATTTAAAATTTTGACATGTTTAATCCGTAAAGAAATAAACTAATATTCGCACCGCCCTGCTTAATTTTGCTGATAAATCGTGGGATCTGCATATAATTTTTAATAAAAAATAATTATTTAATTTAATTTTCTAAAAAATAATATAAATAGTATAGTTATAAATAAAATTTATATTATTTAAAAATTTTAGTTATTTATAAACAAAAACAGTATATTATTTTAAAAATGTATTTTTAAAAATATTAATTTTACGGGTTGGTGGATATACGCGATTTAAAATCCACTAACCCACGCATATCCTGTATAAAATAATCATAAACCGCAGCCACATCAATGATTTAACTTTTTTAAAATTGCATAACCCACACCCGTTCTGCGACATGTCAAACAAAGCAAGTCTACGGGTTATGATTTAAATTTCGAGTCAACTAAAAATCATTGAAGTATTAGAGCTGACTTCAGATTTATTTAGATATGTTAGACGCGAATCATGCAAACATGCTTAGAGTACCTTTAATGAAAATACCTCAATAAGTCTCTCATGCATTTAAATAAGAAAAAGTAATGATAGAAGAGGAGATAAGTAGAAGAGAGGGGCAGAGAAATGAGGAGGGACGTCTTCAAGGGAAGAGACTTTAATCCATTTATGAGATCATAATTATTGTATGGTTCTTAAGACAGAGTTTTTATCGTAATAAAAGAACCATCTATTAATTTTAATTAAGAAAAAATTAAAAAACAGTTTTTAAATATTTTATTTAAAAATTATTTTTTATTTTTGTAGTTAAAATTAAAAGACAGTTCTTATTTTACATTAAAAACTTCACCCTAGGAATCCGCAATAATCATACGCCGAGGTACTCTCCCTCAGTTTGTTCTTTTTCATTGGTTACTGCTTTCGTGTTTTAAAATTTAATGACAAAATTAATATATGTTAATACTATTGATGCTCTTAGTAAATCTGTGACTTCGACTAGCTTTGCATGTCATTAGTGCTGTTTTTTTCCTCTCGATGTTTCAGCCTGTGATCTGTTCTATTTTTTCCAAAAGTCTTCTTGTTTGGTACAGGAATACATTAACTTTCATTAACCAATAAATTTTTATTCTATTAGAAAAAGTAATTGGATCTAATTAGAAAAAACACTCATCTATTGGTTTGAAATTATATATTTAGAGGAATTTGCCAAAAATAACTTAAATATTGATTTTAAATGTAAAAATAGATCTTATATTCAATCAAATTAAAAACTAACGTAAAAAGATGACAAAATATTATTTAATTTTTATGACCAAACAAAAACATAAAATTATTTTACTATTTTGTCATTTAGAAATTTACAATTTATAGAAAAAGTTTACAATGAGTAGACTTCTATAAAATCTACAATGTATACTTATTTTGAAGTTTATATCGTAATTTGATCTAACAATTTTATTTTTTAAATATATATAAAATTATTTTTTTGAAATTTAATATAAATCATCAATATAAGAATTAATCGGAGATATATAAATTAAAACATACATTGGTTTGGTAACCATGTGCTGGACAATGCTTATGGTTTGGTAACAAAATATTCAGATATATGTATCATTAGGGTTATATTCTATTTTTTTTTTTTACTAACTTAACTCTACATATAAATGTTTAGTAATTTATATTTTACAATATTTTCATATTTGATACATGATAATTAAGAGTTTTTAGTTATCAAGTAGACATTTAAAGTTTGAGGTTGTGGTCTAGGGCTTAGTAGACTTTCAATACAATCTACTTGATATTAGGATATAGTAGACTACTTTTTTAATCTATTAAAATTGAAACTACAAAAATTAAGAAAAATAAAATAAATTAGTTTTACATAAATTAAAAATTATGAAATCATATATTAAAGTTATTAACACAGTAGAAAATAAATAATAATAATGAAATTATCATAGAAGACTACTCTATAATTTAAAATTTAGTAGACTTAAAAAAAGATTTTAACATAGTTACAATTTTTATCTCCCTATATAAAAAAAAATTACACATACTCACTCTAAAATGGTTGCACAAAATTTTAAAATTCTCTCTAAAAACTCTCCGATTTCTCTCTAAAGCTCTCTCATTTCTCCTTAAACTCTTTAAATTTTATAATAATATTAGTTAATTTCTTAAATCTTTTTTTTCATTCATTTCTCACAAAGTATTTTTGTAGGTATCATCATTCATGGTTTTCATCTCCTCATCTAAAGAATATAAGATTTAGATATATAAATTTAAATGTAACTTTTAAGTTTATATTCAAATAAGTTCACATTCTATGTATTTATTTTGCTACCATAAATGTGTATTTTAAAAAGTTTAGGAAATGAAATCTACTAAGTATGATTTTTTAGATTTTTTAGTCTCATGTCTTTTTTATAATTTAAGTCATTTATTAAAATTATTTTATCTTTTTTTTTTTGTAAATTTTATTAGCAAAATATCATTAGAAGATTTGAGTCATCAAGATTATGAATAATCAAACAAACTCTAGAAGAATCTTACAAAATTGCTTTGTAATAAATATTCATTATCAAACATTTATCTGTAAATTACTATTTTGATGCATAATTTTTAAACATAATTTTTATTTCTTTAATTGTGTTTTGTATGATATTATTAATATTTTTTAGCTATGAAATTTATCACAATATATTCAAATAAATTAAAAATTAAATTTATAAAATATTTCTATGAAGTTTCAAGAGTAAAACTAATCACAAAGACTTTTCAATATGTCTCAAGTGCATAATTCAAACAATAAAATCACATAAGCAAAATTATAAGCCAGACTACACTTATTTGTTAGAAACATAGCCAGACCCATAAAGTGATAGTTCCATAATTATAACCTATTAACTTTAATTCATTCAAGACTAGTAGAATTCATAAATATACACTACAAAACAATAAAATCGTGAAAAAACATGATGAATAATAAAAAAAATGCACTTTTAATACACATACTTCAATTGTTGGCTACAATTGTAGACTGACAGAGAAGTATATACTTATTAGCTAACAATATAGTCAAACCAAAAATTAGATCATTTTATAATTATAGCATATTATCTTTTGAAAATTATTCAAGACTATTAGAATTAACTAACACACACTTTCAAACAGTAAAAACTTAATAAATAATACGCAAATTCACTTTTAATAGTTTTTTCTACGTGAACTCCATATTCAGTCTACAAAATATCTACAAAATAGTAGATTTTGCTTTTCAGTTTACATATGTTTTGTGGTTAACCAAAATAAAATAGTAGACTTCATATGCAAACTACTTTTTCTAAGATTAAGTAGACTGCATTTGAAGTTTACACTTTAATTAATTTTTGGTCAATTTTGTAATATTTTAGTCAAATACAAAACTAACTTATTCACGAAGTCAAAGTTTTGGTCAAATGCAAAACTGACTGTTTGCAGACTTCCGGGGCAATCTACTTGATGTAAATTTCTGATAAAATCTACTATGAAAAGTCAAAAGTTTGATCAAATACAAAATAAATCTCTTTTACAATTTCTTAGTAAGTCTATCTATTTTTTTTTCAAAGGTAAAGACATAGACTTCTAAGGAAATCTGCGTAGACATATAAAATAACTTACTATCGCGATACAGATCTGAATGATAGTGACATTGTTATAAATAAGCAAAAATGTATAGAGTCTCTTTAGTTTCTTGTCATATTTGAAAATAAAAGAAAATTAAATTATAATAGAAATTTTGTAAATATTTGAAAAACCTAACAAATGTATGGGAAGTTCATGGCTAAATAGTATTGACAAAAAATGACGTTCAATTTTTGAGTCATTTTTTGAAAAACTCCTTACTTTCTAGGTGTCTTCTTTCTAGTGTTTTCTCATCTTAGATTTGTGTCGTCATATCACATACCCACTAATAATTCAATTTTTTATTCTCTTTTTATTTTTTTCAGCTTGAGTATCTTCTGTTTAAGCTTTAAGTATTTATGATTGTAGATCTAAATTTAATTCTTCATATCTTGTTGATAGAGTTGATTTTGTTGGCAGGCAGTGGCTATATCAAAGTTGTTTCTTTTGCTTTAATTTAGTTCATCTCTTCCGATTTTAACTTAGTGTCTAGGTTCCTATCAACGATTTTAGAAATTCTTTCATTCTTTGTTAATTTAAAAGACTCTCTAATTTAGTTTTGGATATATATATATTAGTTTGCATGTGCTTGATGTTTGTTTCTGTTGGTGGATCTGCCATAGGTTAAAAGATGTGCTTATCCTTGATATTGTTAGCTACAAATATGATATCCAGCTCATTTTCAAAGATATTGGATTGCGGCTCATTGAACCCTGGAGGTTTGATTGTTAAAGTTTGATATTTATCCTCTGAGGTTTAAATTTCTGTTATCTCGTGGCTCATTAGTAGTTCATCAGAGCATTATTATGAAATGCAGTTTTTCCCTTAATAAAGTTTGTTGGCGGGTGCTTATTCCTTCATTACTTCTTTGGTGGGTTCTCTTGTTTGGGTGTCTCTCTGTTGTGATTTAGGTTTTATGTATGTTTATATTTTTAGCTCATTTTATTATGTTGTGGTAGATATTTGGAGAATTCGACTTTGAGGAAGCCAAGATGGAGAGATGAATATGTGATAAGGATTTTAAGTGGAATCATCGTTGTTTAGATAGGAAGGGTAGCAGGTGAAGCCCGCATGATTGAATTCACTAAGGTGGTTACAGAGATTAGGATTTTACCTTTGAAAGATAAATTTTTGGAGGCGAGTATCATTTTATCTACAACTCCTTAATACACCCCCTCATCTATTTGCATCCATGAAGTTGTTGACTTTCTGATATTAGAGTTTTCTTGAATAATATCAGCCACCACTGTTTAATCTCAATTTGGCACATACGAGTTGAACGCAAAAATTCGATGGTGAGTTATTAAAAGGAGGATTATTGAATGATAGAATGTGATTACAAGGAGAAAAGAGTAAGATGCTGTAAATGATGATGAACTCGAAATCTAGGGACATTCTTTTATCACCTTTCTAATCAAAATGGGCCGAGTTCAGTTTAATTAATGAGCTTTGACGAGGGATATAATCCATCTCTAACAATAAGTCATCTCCCAGTTTATCTCTAACAATCGCAATAGTAGTGTCTACATGATACTCTTTAGTCATAGTGGACATTTTTTATACCTTCCTAAGCTTCTTGGGACTGATATACATCCATCTATCGTCGAAGGACGGAGTTGGCCATTGGTTTTCATAAGCATGAATGAACTTTTGAGGAAGTTAGCGTTTCCATTAGTTTTACCTACATCATTCCAAGACCCTATAAACACATGTGGATTTCTCTACCCCAATTAGATACACTTGCGTGTACGAGTCTTGGTTCCAAAAAAATGCCAAGCTATGGTTCCTGATCCCATATCTCATCACCTCTAATTATAATAAACGTCATATCTCATTATCACCACTAATTACTGGATCAGTCAAGATTGCCATGACAATGATGGTACTAGCCGACAAGATCGACGTCTCATTGTGTGTCTGTGTAAGAATTGACGACCGCCAGCATTAGGGAAAGCAGCTATGTGTATGCTAGGATGAGGAGCAATCAAAAAATCTTAACCGGCCATTGTCCATACACCCAAAACTAGTCACATTATTACTTTTATGTCAGGATCAGGCTAGAGGCTTTGGCGGAGCCCCTGGTTGGATCTCGAATGTTGTGGAACTTAAAATCGGTAGATTGAAAAAAGTCATTCTTTTCGGTCTTCCTGATGGTTCTCTTTTTTGTAGTACGTCACCTATAGTCTATTTGGAGAACTTCTTTCATGAAGTTGTGAAGGTCAAAGCACTTAGTCATCAGACTTGGCCAGATATTAGTGAAAAAGGGCCAGATTGTCTCTTGCGTGTATAGCGAAAGGTAACATGTTCCTCCAAGTCATCAATTTTTCTTTATATCTTACGTTCAGTTAAACTGCATAATTTTGTACAAATGGTTGGACTTTCAACATCCAAAATCATGGGAAAAGATTGAACTTTTTTCAAACAAAAACATGGGCAAAGAAAGAAAATATATTTCTGGCTGTGCCGATTTTTCTTGGTCAAAAAACATAATTCCTCACATCCAACCCTATGCAGATTCTTGATGGATGGCATCTCATACCACAACAGATCCTCTTCTAACGGCGGAATCGTCCAAGCCAATAAAAAATCCACAAAAAGGATAAGGCCTTGAATCCAGCATAGAAGCCTGGAAATTCTGCTGAGAAGAATGTGGAGAGACTGCCGAGAAACCACCTCGCTTAGATAACAAGGAAGATCTCACTGCTAATGATCATATTGTGGATAAGACCGTCCCAGTTGCTGCAAAATGTACTTTTGCTGACTATTCAGTTCCCCTTCCCCGAAAGACTCCTCGTATTGCCATATCGACAGAGTGGGCTTTAGATACTCAAAGGATACCCAACTGGTCAATGACATGGATACGCCTGCCGGCTTATTTTGTAACTAGTCTCAACGATATTCAAGTTATATTCCTGCTCAAACACTATTTCTTTAGTATATGTAGATCATAATCCTTCTCTTGTTTAGTCACATCAGTTTCTGATTTGTCATTTGAGTCAAGTTAAAGCGTCCTAACCCGGACACTTGGTCCCATGAGGTTCATTAGGTTCGACCATGGTTATCCAAGCCGGCCAGTTCAGTTTTAAGTCCTTTTAATTCTTAAGTCAAATTCAATTATTATGTGTTTCATATAATAGAGTCTATATGCAAGTTTATTAGAGTCAATACGCTATAGGATAAACTGATTTCTTTATTTATGTGACAAAGGATTCATTTACAATGAGAGTTTACCATATAAGTTATTACAATGTACAACGATCCTAAACCAGTCTATCTAACCACCCATCCATCCGCTGCTTCGAGTCTTCACGGCTAAGCCAGATCCTTCCCACGATCACCATCAGTTCCTGAAACTAACAACAACATAAGCGATCTAGCCGATAACTTAATGAGTCAGTTTCAATACATGCAGCATATAATAGGTTCTTTCTAAGTTCAACCCAAAATCCCCTTAATATTACTCGACTTCTCAATTCGCCTAATCAGATCGATCATGTTCAGTTCGCGGATCTAGATCAAACTGTCTTAACGCTGAACCATCAGAATCGGCCATAACCCGACCAAGCCATTTGTCTATGATCCATGATTTTTCGGATCCAACCCTTAAGCATTGGATCACATTATTGAACTAGCTTACATCCATGGTTCATTATCCGGTCCTAAGATCAAGACACTTGATCGTTTATACAGAAGAAAAAAAAATGATCAAGTAAAGAGGAAAGGATGTAACCATTTCACCCAATCAACCATAGATTCGATCAGATTCACCTGATGGCCATGGCGAGGGCTTAACCGATTTATCCACTTACCTTAGATGTGCGTTCCGGAGTGCCAGTCCCAGTATGCTTCTCTTTCTCCCTTAGATCCATGCTTGGATAGATCTTCTAGACACCGTGGTCGGATTGCCTTCTTGGCTTGATTCCGGTCAAGTCTTTTTCTCAAATAGCCCAAGTTCTTTATTTTGAATTGACATTGCTTTCTGATCGATTTTTTTTTGTTTCTTAGGTAAATTATGTGCCAAAATCGATCCGCAAGCCTTGTATTTATAGAGATGACTCGGCTAAACTAGCTTGGGAGAAAATGTGCATTTTGATAATTGCTTGGGCAGTTATCCATACGCGCCTCTTCGGCAAGAAACTACCCAGCCGATTAGCACATTTCCCACATGTGTCAAGGCTTAGTCGACGCTGCACCTGATCCAGTAATGATCGAGCCAAGGTTCACTTGTCCGAACATGCTCGACCATCAGACCCGTAACCACCCTGGCGCGTCAAACCAGCCCAAACGTTGAACACTCCTCCTAGCTGAGTTGAGCTTCCCGACAGTTGGTCCAGCTGGCAAAACTCGATCTACTAGCTGATCGAGCTAACCTTGAATGACTGAGCTTGTCTAGCTCATCCAGCTCACCCACCTCGCGCAGCTCGTCCAGCTCATCCAGCTCAGCCAGCTTGCATCACTCTTTCTTTAACTCGATCCAGCTTCTTTTCCTTCTTCTCTTGGCTAAGTCCTTTGTTCAGAACATGGAACGGTTTTCTTTGATTTCTCATCAGGCTTGCACGTTCCCTCGTCCAATGGCCCGTCCCAACGATCCTATCTAAGATCGGGGGTGCTATACAGGTTATTCCAAATCCAGAATGTTTACTTTGGATTTCAGCATTGATTTGTCATTGATCAGTTGAGTTATTGTGAATTAGTCAAAATCTACCACTGAGAAAATAGTTGTAGGAGCCTTTAAGTTAAATTTTGAAGTAGTCTTATAAGAGTCAGTCCACCTCTCCTTTGGTTTAGGTGTGTATGTTTTGTCTTCCATAAGCATCATAGGAACAGTCCACCCTTTCTCATCAGTAGTCCAAGCACCTCGTCTATTCCCCGATGATATGGCGCATCCTAGATTTTCAGTGTTCGGAATTACCTTCATTCACCATTATTTTTTTATTTTATTTTTTGCAAAGTTACAAGTTCTTTCATGATTTTCATGTTTTCTGCTTGGCCTCGACATGAGTGGAGATTTATGTGTCTACTGAAATCACTCACTCTTATACCAGGTGAAAGTTCAAAGAAGACCATTGTCTAAGTGAATACTTGTAGCTTCAAAACACTTATGTTAGGTTGTTTATTAGAAATAGCTTAAACATCTTCTAAGATCTCTTTAATCTGATTTACTCAACTTCATGCACAACTTGAGATGAACCAATCTTCAATCTACTCAAGATACAATAGCTGAGCTGAACTCTCAAATCACTCACTTATTCCCAAGTAAACGCAGTCAAGACGGAACCTTATACTCGTTTGTATTTCTCTAAAAAACACACCTCAAACCTAATTTGAGGTTCAACATATATATCAATATATAACACAATATTAGTTTTGTTCTTTTGATAAATGCAAGACGCGGCGTCAACGTCTCTTTTCAGCTCAGTATTTTCATTGCTTTAAAAGTAAAATTGCAGAGAAACCAGTGAGTTGATCTTAATTATAAGAGACACAACATTAATTTTAGGATGATAATTGATCGCTAAAAATTTTAGCATCAGTTGTGACTCACGCCAGCGACTATTTCTACTGTTTTGACGACACATTTTATCTCGTCATCAATGTCAACTTAGTTTTACACGGAGCAGTTAAATTTGGAGTCGCTGACACCGCGTCTTGCGTTTATCAAAAGAACATGGCTATTATTCTTCTAATATTGTGATAACACCAAATCTTCTTATTTGCCAGCAAATCAAACTTACATGATAGAATGCTACAACATTTTAATTAATTATTATTTTGTAAGTGTAACACAAACATCTTCATGTGTAGTATTTCCTCTGCTCCACGACACTCCAATCACCAACCAACTCAATTTTTCTGACCCTACAGTTACTACACTACACTAACACCATTGTCAATTATAAACTCACATTTGTTGTAGTATGATGGGGAATTGATGTGGAAAATGTATTCCATTAAAGCATCTCTTATGAGTTTGCCAAGGATATGTTCCTAATAATTATTTGGTTGAGTTCCTCATTCTTCTTACTCGTCGTAGAACAACAGACCTTGATTATACATATTGTTCAAATCGTCCATGTGTAAATGCCTTGACCGATACCAATTGCGTCCACTAGAGAAAACTATGTATGTCCACTATTCACATCTGGCTTCTACCTTCTTCAGACGACATATTCATTAGTTTATAAATTATGACTGTTTCTACACAGATTACACTAGTATATTTACGTATTTTATTTTTGGTGCTAAAATATCATTTTCTACTTAGATCACCCATTTTGAAATTATTCAAAAATCACACACATTTGATTGCTGAATAATTTATTAAACAGTCAAAGCGCATTTTTATAACATAAATGAACAAACCTAAGAGCTAGAATATGCAACACTTCCCATTCCGATTGTACGATTGTGCATAGAACATAAAAGGATACTTCGTTCGTCCCACATATATAAAAGTTTTAGAAAAAAAAATTCTCAAGATAAAATTTTGTTTTTTCAAAAAAAAACTATTATTTAAAATTGGAAAATTCTCTTAAATAGCCTTTTTAAGTTTTTGTCACAAAAAATAGCTCTAGAAAAATAAAATGATCAAAATAGGTTTTTTTTTGAAATTTTCAATTTTTTTTTTTTTTTGAAATTTGAAACTCTGTCCCCAAACTCACTCATTAACTTTAAACCTTAAAGTCTAAATTAGTTAACCCTATGGGTATAAATGCATATAAATAAAAAAATATTAGCTTCTAAAAAAACTTGGTTTGGTCATTTTCTTGCTTAAAAACTATTTTTTGTGAAAAACAAATTAAAAGGGGCTATCTAAGGAAACTTCTCTTTAATATTTGTAAACTGTAACTTTGAAAACATAATATTATTAATTAAATTACTTTGATTTAACTTTATTAAAAATAATATTCACAGAAATAATGCATTTAAGATCCAAAATCAATTTATGTTTTTTTTAGTGAACAGTCGAGAAACAACATCTTTGTAGAAAGGAGATAGTATATGTCATGGTGTGTTATATATAATTTCTTATGTTTCAAGATGATACTTGTTTTATTTTTTTTATACATATTAATATTAATTATTAAATACATAATTTATTGTGTTTATTTATTTTTCATAATTTCAAACGAATAATTGATTTTAAAAAGTTTATAGTTAATATATTAATTAATAAAAGTGCATTAAAAATATTTAAAAGTATCTTTTTGAAACAATTAATTTTAGAAAAAACATGAATCTTTATAAAATTGAATGACTATTTTCTAATGTATATGACTGTCAATTGAATGTTTCAAGTACGAAAGATGAATACATTTTGGTCAAAAATTGTTAAACCACATATATATTTTGGCTGACAACAGTAAAACTACCCTTCATTTTTTATTAAAAAAAATTTAGAGTATATTCATACATATTAAGAATATAATAAATATGTATAGTTATATTATTATTCACTTTTATTATATAGTTTTCAATAGTTACCAACTAATGATATTTAAAGAGAAATTCTAACTTTACCTCAAATTCACTATTTTTAATTTTATTTTTAATAATGACCATTTTCATAAATATATACCTTAAATTTATTATAAAAGATAAATTAACCCTCATAAGTCATTTATAAATATTTAAGAATTATTTTTAGAAATTTATAAATTTAATTCCACCATCAGTTTACTAAATCCTAAACAATAATCACTAAACTATAAACCCAAATATAATTAGGATATTTTTGATTGAGTATATTTTTGAAATGTGGTATCTAACTTAGTGTATTTCTACCAATTTTTTAATATTTAATCAACTTAAATATTCTCAATTAGTGTTTCTTAAAAATATACAAAAATACTTTTAAATCTATTTTTAAAATAATAGGATATCTTATTTTGGAAACAGAGCAAGTTATATAACAAACACTGATAATCAGTAATCAAGTATTCATTAAAAATTGTATATTTCACCATGAAGTAAAATACTTTAACTCAAACACGCCCAAACACGCAATTTATAAATACAAACCAGGTCTAGAAAATATTATCCTTAAATAAACTATTTTTATTAATTTGGGGGTATTTTGGGATTATAAAAAAGCTCAAACTAATCCTCTTGGGGGTATTTGCAAACCAAAACTCACCGGCCATTAGACCACCATTGCTGGTTTCTAAAATGAAAATATCATCTAGTACTCTACCATTCAAGAGACAACAAAATAAAAAATCACTAGGATTTGAGGTCCAAGAACTGAATTAAAAATGTCCATATAAATGATAAAATTTTAAACTGAATTAAAATGTCCATATAAATGATAAAATAAGAACTAGAAAAACAGGAGACCTCAACGAGCGGACAAGAAAACTTAATGGTGTTGTTGTGGGTGCTTCTCTTTCTACCACACTAAGAAGATGGATCATTATGCATCACCCACTTGTTCTTAATTTTGTATTCTAAATATTTTATTTTTAAGCGTGGGAATTGTTTTACCAAGTTTTTTTTTCTATATATATACTAAAATAGCTGGTTTATTTTTGATTTAACAAATTTGCGTAATGCAAAAAATAAAGGCTTCAGCATGCATTGGCGTCCACGTAAGTCCTTCTCAAGTCTTAAAGACACGGTTCTTTTTGAACGGTCTATAATAACTAAAAACAAAATAATTAGAGAAAATATTCTTGTTGAAGTATGGATGGATAGATATCGATCTTAGATGGCCACTCCCACAATTTTAAAACCCAACTAAAAATAAACTAGGGTCTTTTTGTGAACATTATATTCTCTGTTGTAGTCACAGCGAATCTTCATCTACTGGTGGGGAATTTTTTCAGTTTGTTGTGTTCTTTAAACTAGAGATAATTTTTTTCTGGAGTTCGTTTTTCTACCTTTGAAGCAATATTCAGTGGATATGGTTTTCTTCTTTCTTTTATTACTAGGTGGTACCCCGTGCCTGCACAGAATGAAATCACTACAAGAAAATGCTATAATTTTTGACGGAATTTCTGAGGGATCAAAAAATCGTCGGAATATTCTGAAAGATTTCTGACGAAAAAACGAGGAAACAGAAAAAGAAACATTTGTCAGTATTTCGTCAGAAATTTCCGACGACTTTCTGAGGAAAACAAAGTCGTCGGAAATTTCTGACGATTTTCTGAAGAAAAACCGAAAACGTATGTTACCGTTAGGAAATAAGAAATTTTGGTCGGAACTTCCTCGGAAATTTCCGAGAAAATTCCGAGGAATATGACCGTTACTTTTTTCGACGAATTACCGATGAAATATCCGACAAGTTTCCGAAGAAATTCTGACCAAATATATGACCGTTAAAAATTTCGACGGAATTCCGACGACATTACTAATTCCGTCAGAATTCCGTCAGAAATATCAAAGAGAATTTTCTATAAATACAACCTCTCCTCATTCTCTTCTTTCACCCTTCATCCTCCTAAGCATACACATACAATCTCGAAAAATTATGTCTTCTCCAAATTATTTTCGTAGTTGGATGGATAAACCTCATTTGGATTCAAACACTAATTTACTTACGGAAGAATACGCAAAAGGTATTGGTGAATTCATGGCGTTAGTTCAACGACAACCGGAAGCAAAAACAGGTATGTTAAGATGTCCCTGCGCTATTTGTAAGAATAATAAAATTTATAAAGATTGGGATGTGTGGACGCATTTATACTTGAAAGGGTTTACATTGAGTTACAAGATTTGGTATCTTCATGGAGAAACTGATTACGAATATGGTAGTACTAGCGAATCTCAGTCTATGGATAGGTTAGAAGAACAAAGGAGAGAACAAAGGAGAGAAGTAGATTATGGTATAGGTACTGAGCAAATGGTAAATGATCATTATAGAGAGGAAAAACCCACTGAAGAAGAACCCAATGCAGAAGCTAGAAGATTTTTTGATATGTTGGATGCAGGGAAACAACATTTCACCTTTATCATCTGCAACTAGATTGATGGGTATTAAAACAGATTATAATTTGGCTAAAGAATGTGTGGACGCAATTGCTGATTTTGTTAAAGGTGTTTTACCAGAAGATAATCTTGCACCAGGTTCATATTACGAAGTTCAAAAACTTGTAGCTGGTCTTGGTTTACCACATCAGGTGATAGATGTCTGCATCGATAACTGCATGATATACTGGAGAGCCGGCGAAAACCAAGATAAGTGTAACTTTTGTGGGAAAGCTCGTTATCGGGAAAGTAGTGGAAGAGTTCCAGTGCCATATAAGAAGATGTGGTATTTACCTTTGACGAAAAGATTAAAGAGGTTGTATCAATCAAAACGTACAGCCGAACCAATGCGATGGCACGCAAAGCACTCCACAGATGGTGAAATTACACATTCTTCAGATGCAAAAGCTTGAAAGCATTTTCAAACAACGTATCCAGAATTTGCGTATGAGAGAAGAAATATATACCTTGGATTATGTACTGATGGTTTCAACCCATTCGGAAAACATGGAAGACAATATTCTCTTTGGCCGGTAATCGTGACACCTTACAACTTACCGCCAAATTTATGCATGCGACGAGAATTTTTGTACCTCTCCATTCTTGTTCCCGGACCAGAGCATCCAAAGAGATCACTTGATGTGTTTCTTCAGCCATTGATATATGAGTTGCAATAACTATGGACATATGGTGATGATAGATATGGTGATGATAGATACGATGTTTCGTGTAAAGAAAATTTTCAGATGCGTGCCGTACTTATGTGGACAATAAGTGATTTCCCAGCATATGGTATGTTATCTGGATGGACAACGCACGGAAGACTATCATGTCCATATTATCAAGATAGCACATATGCTTTCCAACTAAAACACGGACGGAAAACATGTTGGTTTGACTGTCACAGAAGATTTCTACCACCAGATCATCCATATCGTAAAAGTAAAACTTTGTTTACAAAGAACAAGAGTATTTGATAGTCCACCTTCAGAAATTAGTGGAGAAGATTTGTGGAAACAGTTAAGAGATTTCGGTGCACAAAGGACACCAAACGACGGTGGACATGTACATTATCCAGTCGATGCGGTTGGAGAACTACATAACTGGCACAAGAAGAGTATTTTTTGGGATTTGCCCTACTGGAAGGATCATCTTTTGCGGCATAATTTAGATATGATGCATATTGAGAAGAACTTTTTCAACAATTTGATGAACACAATCCTTAATATCCCAGGTAAAACGAAAGATAATTTGAAGTCAAGATTGGATATAGTTGATATTTGTGCTCGTTCTGAACTTCACGTTGATGAGAACGGTAAGGCTCTTGTTCCAATTTACCGATTAGATGCAGCTGTGAAAGAGGAGTTCTTTGATTGGATCACAAACCATATTTCATTTTCAGACGGTTATGCATCTAATTTGCAAAACTGTGTGGACAAAAGTGAAGGAAAGTTTACTGGCTTGAAGAGTCATGATTGTCATGTAATGATGCAGCTTCTCCTTCCGTTTGCCTTTTCAGGACTATTGCCACAAAATATTCATGAAGCAATTGCAGGAATAAGTGCTTTCTTCCGTGATTTATGCACGAGATCACTCACTCCAGAAGCTATTCGTAATTTAAAGGATAATATACCTGTCATCATTTGCAACCTCGAGAAGATATTTCCTCCATCATTTTTTGATGTAATGGAACATCTTCCTATTTATCTTGCAAGAGAATTAGAACTTGGTGGTCATGTGCAGTATAGATAGATGTATCTTTTTGAGCGATATATGTTTCATTTGAAGATGAAGGTGAAGAATTTGAGCAAGGTGGAAGGATCTATAGTTGCACAAGTGATCAATGAAGAAACTTCACACTTTGCTGAATACTACTTTCCAGCATAAGTCCAAACTAAAAATCGAAGACCTGCTCGACATGATGACAGAGGGCAAAGGGCAACATATTATGTTTATGTTCCAAACATCTTCACGGATATTGGTCGACTCAGTGGAAAATCAAAGAACCGCCGACTTACTGAGCAGGAACACATTCATTTACAAATATATTTGCTCACCAACTGCGAAGATATTCTACAATATGAAAGGTAAATATTTTAACTTTAATTATTATTTCATTTAATTAAGAAGTTTTAGTTCAAGGATTTTAATTAAAAAAAAAAATCAATTGCATGTACAAGATTTATATGACAGAGATGCGGTTCACTTATAGACACGCCACAGAAAAGGAGCTTGAACAACTCAAGCAGACAAATTTTGCTTAATGGTTGCGTAATTATGTAAGTATGTAAAAATTTATTTATTTAACTTCTTAAAAATTTAAAGTAAAGCTATAACATGTTTTTTAATTATCTATAGGTGACTCAAGGGTTGTCCATAGGTGAAATATTCGATGATTGGATACGGGAGTTTATAGGTGGACCAAGCTATGTCGTCAAGTCATATCCAAAATATTGTAGTCAAGGATATGCATTCACAATTCAAAGGGAAGGCCGTTCAAGGACAACTTATGATGCTGGTGTATCGTCTTCAACCGGTGATGATGTGTACTACGGAAACATAAAAGGAATTTTGGAAATACAATATCCTGGTATGGTTGGCTTGCGGTGTACTGTACTTTATTGTGATTGGTATGACAACACTCCTGATTGAGAGGTTAAAACCGATGCATTTGGTGTTACATCCGTACATTCGAGAAGGAGACTGCAAAATTATGATCCTTTAATTCTTGCTTCTCAAGCTGATCAAGTTTGCTACATCAGTTATCCTCGGGTAGGGTACAGAGACGATCCTTGGATAACCGTAACAACAATTAACCCAAGGGGACGAGTGCATGGAAGTTCTGATCATGATCCACTTCAGCCAAACAGTAGCAGCGACTTCAGTCCAGTTGAAGATTCAACATATGTCAATCTTGTTGTAGATTTTACCTAGTTTGGAGATGATGCTGTTGTACATTCCGAATCTGAGGCTGAAGTTGGAGAATTTGACGAAGATTCAGATTCATGTACCTCTAATAATTCTTCAGGATCTAAGTAGTACTATATAAATATAAAATTCCTTATTAATATTATTAATATTGTTCGATTTTTTTTAAACTAAACTTTCCTCGGAATTTCCTTGGAATTTACTGACCGAATTCCGAGGAAAATGCTACTTCAGGGTAAACATTTGGGGTATTAAAAATGATCAGTATTCTGTCGGAAATTTCTGATGGAATTCTGAGGGATCCCTCAGAATTCCGTCGGAAATTTCCGACGGAATTCCGATATAATGAATTTTTCCATGTTTGAAATCATTTATTTTTGTTAAATTGGAAAGACGAGAGTCATGCATCTCTAATGAAATGTATAATATACCATGTATCTCATCATTTCTAATGAAATGTATAATATATCATGTATCTCATCATCTCTAATGAAATGTATAATCTTACATAAATACTTATACTATTATCAACAAGTTACATGGATATAATTTGAAAATATAATCTAATACAATTAGACATGATGTCTAATATTAAAGTATTTTAAAATACATATTAATAACTAATGTATGTGTAAACATTATCGAATAACCATTTGTTAATTTTAAAACCCCTAAACACAAATTTTCTCGGAATTTCCTCAGTATTTTCCGACGGATTTCCGAGGGATTCGTCAGAAATCCCTCGGAAAATACTGAGGAATTTCCAAGGAATTTCCGACGAATTAGGCATATTCCCTCCTCGTAAAGGGCATTTGACCATCAATTAATACATTTCCGACGGATTTCCAACGGACTGACCAGATCCATCGGAAATCCGTCGAAAATCCGTCAGAAGTTTGTTTACCCGAGAAATGAAAACCGTCAAATTTTTGGCACCGCGAATTACCCAAAAAAAAAACGACGGAATTCCGACGGATACCCTTCCGTCAGAATTTTTTTAATAAAATCCGACTATTCCCTTTCTCCTTCATTTCGTGTTTCTCTCTCTAAAAACTGAAAATCTCTCCCCTCATCTCTCTAGAACCAGGCGATTTCACCCAAGTTCTCATCCTTTTTCATCATGTAAATCTCTTTTTCCTTCTACTAAGTGTTGTAGTTTTTAGTTAGGTTGTTAGATATGTGTTTAGATGTTAGATTTTTGTTTAGGTTGTTTGATTTTTGTTTAGATTGTTAGATTTTTGTTTAGGTTGTTTGATTTGTGATTTAGGATATTAGATTTTTGTTTAGTTTGTTAGATTAGTTGAATTTTGATGGTAGATTTTAGTTTTTATGTTTTTGTTTGTTGTTGGTTTTGTTAGGTTATTTAGAAAACGTTTTTGATTTTAAAAATACATATTTTGATATTTTTTATATGTTAAAAACGATTTTTTTGTATTAAAAACGAATTAAATAAATAAATATATATATATATCTCAGTGTAAAAAGATAATATATATTATTAGTCTAATTATAAAACATTTTTATATCAAAAATGAAATTTATATATATATATAAAACGTTTTTAATAATAATGAAATCATATATATATAAAACGTTTTATAATTATATATATATATATATATATATATATATATATATATTTAAAAACGTTTTATATTTATTACAAATATATAATAATAATAATGAAATCATATATATGTACTATAATAACATACTTATAATATAAATAACATATTAATACTATAATTAATTTTTATTATTATTAATAAATTTTTATATTTTTGAAAGGTCTGGCCATGAGAACGCCGCTAGGTTACGTCGTGGACGGGCTGGAAGTTCTACGCCCACCAGCTCTTTTCGTGGTCAGACATCCTCTCATGACCATTTATCTCCTCAAATGCCGGGCATAATGACCGTTGAACAGTTGGTTCAACAACCAAGCCGTGAGCATCTCACTCTACTCCATTCTCTCGCAATCCGAGGCACTACATGGTTTGTTTTATCGTCTATAAAATTTTAGTAATTTTTTTTTATTTTTTATATAATAATTTTATTATTTTTTAGGTTTACTAAGTCCCACAACGGCATCACCAAGAGTATTAATCGGATGATGTATTATTTGTTGAAGAATGGTTATCCAACATACTCGAAGTTTCCCGACCCAGAACGTGAGCGTTGGTTCCGTCAGTTTGCGATAATCCTTGAATTTATATTTTTGAAATATTTATTTATTTAACTATATAAAATTATTAATGAAAGTTATTTGTGTTTCAGCAAGAATTCAATTGGAAAAGTGGTCATACGGAGACTGTACGTCTAGCATTCCATGAGAAAGCCCAAATCACTTATGGGAAGCAGATTTATGAGTGGAAGCAGTTGTGGCGTAAGGGTAAAACGCCGAAAATGATCAATGGGACGGTTTGGCTTGAGTTGCAGGAACATTGGACTATACCTGAGTCTGAGGATAAGTCCAGCACCAACTCTGGTAACCGTCTCAGCGATCGTGGTGGGCAAGGTATTTACGTCCATAATTTGGGGGCCACCAGCATTTCTACTCGTGAATATCAGTTGGTAAGTTTCTTATAATTACAATTTATTTTATTATATAGTCACCTGATTATATTTTTTAATAAATATATACTTTTTTTAGGTTGAACAAAACGATGGTAATCCCATCGATCATTTGGTTCTGATGAAGGGAGTCTACACCAACAAGCATACATGAGAAATTCAAGATGCTGTTATGAAGAATGTCATTGATCTCGTGGAAACCCAAGTAGAAGAAGTTCGGGATTCTCAGCTTATCTCGGATGATGATTCTTCGGCTTCCAACAACTTGACCCGAGCTCGAATCAACGAAATGGTTATTAAGGTAATGTAATAATCAAAATACATTTTATTTATTTAATTTTTACTAATTTTGATCTATTTAAATAACTTTTTAGGCTGTTCCAAAAAATAAAGATCGTTTGGTTGGATTGGGTCTTCGAGCTGGCTCTTCTTCTTCACAACCACCGATCCCCGATCCCGTGATAATGGAGGAGTTAAGAGAAAAGACTGATAGGATTGAAGCTTTGGAGACCCAAAATGCAACCATCCTTACACAAATGGCGGAACAAAAATCTACTTTGGAGCTCCAGAGTGAGCAAGTGGCGGAGACTCAGAGGCTGAACCGGGAATTGTTGGAGAAGATGAGAGAACTTTTCCCAACTCAGTTTTAATTTCTGTTTTAAAACTTTTAAATAATGTTTTATAACTTATGTTTTATGCAATACTACTTTCTATTTTATCTAATGCAATTTCTATTTTCTATTATTTTCATTTTCAATTCTAAATTTTGAAAATAATTAATTAAATAATTAATTAAATAACAAATTAAATATGAAATTTTTTTAAAAAAATTGAAATCCAATTTTCTGACGGAAAGGTGGCGTCGGAAATTTCCGACAACAATGTCGTCGGAAGTTTTCGACGGATATATATCCGTCGGAAATTTCCGACAAACATGATCTGTCGGAAATTTCCGACGCCACACAATTTGTCGGAAATTTATGACGGAAAGCCGACGGTATTATGACGGCTTTTCTGACGCCGTCAGCCGTTGCTATTTCGTCGGAAATTTGTCGGAAACAGTCTTTTCTGACGACATTTTCACGAATTCTGCCATCGGAATACGCGTGTTTTCTTGTAGTGAACATTTTATAAAAATGTTTATATTTTTAAATTACGTAGATCATAGTTTTATTTTTTACAATTAAGGGTTTTTATGGTACATTTAGATTTAGTTATGTTAAATTAATGGACATTTGATGAACAAATACAAATATCAATATCACAATTTACTTTAAAAAAAAAGATGTTTACTATTTTTATGTTATCAAAATTATGTAGAATATAGTTTAAGTATTAGGATTGCATGTTAATAAGTTAAATGCAGCTGGGGTTAAAATAAAATCATGATTAAAAAAGGGTTCTTAGCGGGAGTTCTTAGCGGAATTTAAGAACCAATTCTTAATTTTAACAAAGGAAAAGTTAAGAATCGGCTTTTAAATAAGAGTTTGATGAACTAATGTAACTACACATTCAAATGAATGGTTTAAGCTAATGACACCTCAGCATTTTTCGTTGGTGATTACCATCTGAAACTAGCCTCAACTTTAAGCAATTGCAGTAACTAAGTTAATTAATAGTTTGAACTTTACAGTTAAAGACAATTAAATAGTTTGAAATCATGATACACAGTAATCAGATTAACCTTCTAGCTCAATCAAGTCACGCGGGGAATATGTGGACCAATATTTTACTCTATTTTAATCATAGTTTTCTTCTTCTGTCTTTTTTTTTCTGAAAGTTTTAGCTTTGTTGTCTTGCATAGATAAATAGTTAAATCAGAAAAACTGATATGCTACTTCGTTTAGATTTCAAACCTAATTTTGGTTGTTGGGGTGGTTATCATTTTCATGTTCCTCCCTTCTTGTCAACTTGATCACTTTTTTTTGTTTGTAAAAAACTTGATCGCTTTCTCATACGACATATTAAAACAATGCATGAATGAAGAACCAATAAGTGAAGATACAAAATGAAAATAAACCAAAGAACAAAACGTACCACAATCTATGAACAAATGACCTAACTAATCATGTAAGAAATCAATTATCTAGAGTAAATACAACAACAACAATCCAACGGTCGACACTAATATTCTACTCAAAACTGATCTAGAACCGTGATCATCACAGCAGCAGCGGAGTACCCCCCAGTGTCTCGTCGTTGTTGAGTGCAGTGCAGGGTGTTGGAATTCTAGAGCCGTTGAAGTTAGGATTTGGACCATACAGATACTGAACTCCTTCTACATCACTGTTCGTCAAAATCAACCTCACGTCTCCCAGTCGTGATGACTGGAAATAATGATAAGAGTCTTGAACCGAGAATGAATTAACCCTAGAAGATGCCGTATCTCATGAACAGCCACTGATTCAAGATCAACGGCGCTCTCTCCAAGGAAAAGCTGTCGCCGCAAATCAGCCAGAGACTATATCCAGTTCTCGGTGCAGTCAAGGTGAAAATGTCCATTAGGGGTGAGAACGCATGCGCTAACGTTCCCATAATCATCGAACAGTTTACCATTTCCGTGATCTCCAATATAGAATCTGAAGTTGATATCGGAGGTTGAGAAACTTTCAACCTGTCTAAAAACAGTCATATACCAAAACTCTTTTTATGTTCACGTGAGATGCAAACTTGGAAACATATTTTATTAATTAAGTGATTTTGGTTTGAGAAGCTCTCTATTAGTGATACATCAGCATTCTAAAACTGAAATGTTTATCAAGATGCCATGTGTCAATTATTGTGTGAACGTATTTATTACAAATGCTTCTTAATATATAGAGGATTGGAAATCTATGTTTCACCGTAATGCCCGACTAACTTGGAGACGAGCAGGCCCCTTAGACCAAGTCCATCAATGGTTCTTAAGGACAGGTTCCAAAGAAAAAGAAAAAAAAAATAAATGAAAAAGGGAAAAAAATGAAAGAACCGATGCTTATTATGAGAGTTTAAGAAATGCTTAGAATCCTTAAGTGGCAGTATTTAATTGGAGACCCAACCAAACGCATGACAAAATTGAGTTTCTGGTTCCAACGACTTTTGACCGCAAATCATCTCAGATGACAAGATCACTGTTTTATTATTCTTAAGAACCTTTAATAGTCTCTTATGGATGGACATGCTCTTATCTCACAAAGATGTTAATTAAAAACAATAATCACTACTTAATAAAAAAAACTTTATGTTGGACTACCACAAAAAATATACCCGAGCCAAAGTCTTAGTGGTCCGCACGTAGAGTTTACTCACAGTGAAATCGAACCAGTACGTTGTGCCACGACATACAAGTCATATTTGTAACGTCAATTGCTTATTAGTTCATCGTTTATTAACAAGAAAAAATGAATGATAATCCTACTAATGAATAGTGATGGAACGTGCTAAAGGAGTAAAGGTTATGATGGTGAGTTTGTAATTTTGTATAGTCAAAAAGCAATAAGATTCGCGTGCTTATTATTTGTGTTTATGTCTGAATTTACTTTTTTTAAAAAGTTTATGTTATCACTGTGGGTTTGAGTATACTGAATCTCATGTAGTCATGCGCTTATATGAGTTGCATTTCTATAAACGAAATTATCCTTTTGGTTGGTGGTTCATTTGCCAAAATATATATAATCATGTAAACAACACACATATGTCTAAAGCTTAGTTTGAGGAATTTTCTAACAGACAAGATTTGAAGTACTACGTGTTTAAGTATAATGGCCTGTCTATGGACTCCACATATTCTTAGATAAGTTGTTGACATTTTAAAATTGCACAGGGCAGAGGTGTAGAAGCTCACAAAACTACAACACTATTCTCTGTAAATCAAAACTGACTGGGTGGTGATGACTACTCCTGGTTCTGTCTGAAAATCTCATCAGCCAACTCCTATGCTGAAGAAACGTGTCTCGCACAACACCACACAATATTCAGAGATGATGATCTTGTGATTGTAGAAAATCCGGTGGATCTATCTAAACAAACTTCTCAGACTGATGCAATTGATAGCCCGATGATGAAACTTCTGTTCCGAAGAAAGTACCCATTTTTAAGAGGGCTCGTTACACCTGAGAGCTCCACGAGTGGAGATTTAGCGCTTACAACAGAGTCTGAAAACACATTTTCTATCCTTATTTTTAAGAGTCAGTCCAAAAAGTAGCCCTTCTATACAAAACTCGCAGCTTCCTTTCGTTGCAAATTTTATTAAAATCACACCTTCATAAACAAATTCATATATAAATTAATACTTCTTTGCAAGTATTAAAGTTTTATGTTTATGAAAAAACATGTTTGCCCTTTGTTCAAACCAATGAAATGTCTCTCAGCTAATCTAAAATGATGTCAAAAAGAATCAAAACATAGCACACTGTCTCAAAAAGATTAATAAAAAAACACGGTTACAGTGAAGCTAACAATTTTCTACTTGTGACGAGTTAGTCAATACTTATAACACTTATCAATTCGTTTACAAAACCGTTAAATACCACTCACACCAAAATAACCACATTCAATCTGTTTCCACACACAATCTACGTTCTCTATTAAAAAACACTCAACAATACTATAAACAACTCTTCTCAACAACCAAGTGCAAGCGGCATTAACAAACAATGTCAGCTCTGATACCATATAATGAAACCCTCCCAAAGATTACGCACTCGGAGGTTGGTGGAATGAATAGGCCTTGATCCGAATGAAGGATCAAAGGAATGGTGGATTGATGGTTCTTCAGTATAAGGCTTCGGAATAAATATTTGCTCGTTGTTTAGGATTGTGAGAGTCGGTCCCACAAACAATGATCTTAGAAGAATTACTTACGGAGACTTATTCTTCTAGGCAGTACGATGGTCAATGAAAAATAAAACATACACAGTTTTTAGAATTAGTATTTTGATAAAAAATGTGAGTGATTTTATTGATAATGACTTAGGCCTTTTTATAGGTTTACAGATTGTAGAAATCAAAAATGAAAACATTAAAACCAATGACTTAAAAAACATAAACAAAGACTTGATTTTTTTTTTGTGGAAAACCGAAATGTGGACTAAGACTTTTGCGTTTGAATGACTCTTTCCCATGCACGACCTTGGCTCCTTTTGTAATATTTCTTGGTGGAAATGGGCTAGTAAACACTATTTTCCAAGGCCTAGTCAAAATTGGTGGTTGGATGATAGGCTGAGACAATTTCTACTTCGTTTGGGCCGGTTTCTTCTTTATTCTTCTTAGCCTTTTGTTTTGTCCTAAACATAAGCCCAAAAATCCTCATGTAATAGCCCAACACATCGAGCATGTTAGCTCATGTTTTCTCATAGTACAAAACTTCATGGATCACGAAAAGGCTCATAAACAACTATGACCAGTTGCCTAGGATGTTTGTACCTTGGTCTCCTTTTCTTGACATGGTTACTGGTCAGGGTTATATCATCCTCTCTTTTAAGAGGATTTGTTCTCAAATCCAAGCAGTGTAGGATTACAATAGAACTTGCTACTTTATGCTTCAGGTGTGTTGATTTTTTGGCAAGGATGAGATTGTTGTTGCTGTGCACATATGGACTCTCTCCTGGCTTAAAAACAAAGTATTTCAGACCTTTGACAAGCCTACAATGCTCCACTTTACTGTACTTGATCCATAAAGTTGGCTTGGTCAGTAGATCATAAGCAAATGGTTCATGAAATGCACCTGATTTGCAAACCATAGTGTGTTTCTTCTCATGAACTATCTTTGTCCTAATAAGCTCTTCTTCAGCCACGTTTTGGACAGGTATAAGAACACTTATAGCCTGTGGCTTCTCCTTGTGATATTTCTGATTGGCTGAGTGGTTTTGGGCAGGAACATTATCAACCAAGGCAGGCGGCTTCTCTTCTATTTGCCCCAACTGATCGACTGCTTGTTTTTCTTGGACAGAAACAACCACATCTGATTCAGCCTCTTTTCATACTCCTATGGACGTGGCTGGTATTAGCTGTGTGGCTGTAAACCTTTGATGTATATGCTCCTTGAATCTCTGGAACCATTTTCCAGACCATCATTTATTTTATTTTCAGTTCTATCCCGTGGAGTCGCTATGATCGGATCTGACATTGGCTTTTGATCTTCCTCGTTTGATCTGCTTTCTTGCATACCCACTGAACCAAAAACATGAGAATGATGAGATGCTCTGATTCTGCTAAGTCTTTTCTTAAACCATAAGCTGAATTTGGCATCAAACCGTTTGTTTCGTTCTGCACTGAGTTTTGCATCAGACCATTTGTCTCGTTCAAGCTGCTTATGATATTTCCACTTGTCTCGGTCTGGCCTTTTTGGATTAGATACAGAACAAGTTCGCCTTTTTCTTTCCTCCTTTTCTTGATCATGTTTTCTCTTTGCTATCAACTCAGCTCTATGTTTATTTGTTCTTCACTCCAGCAACATATCTCATTTTCTTTCATGCAGCTTTATCTTCATTGTTTCTTTTGATTCCAAGAGACATAGGAATGAGAGTGTTGGATGGTTAAGATGAACACCGAAACTCAGAGTGACTTTGATACTACATAATGAAACCCTCCCAAGGAATACACTCAGAGGTTGGTGAAATGGGTAGGCTTTGACTCTAATGAAGGACAAATGATGGCGGATAGATGGTTCTTCTGTATAAGGCTGCGGAAGGCCAACTACTTGCTGGTTCTAGGATCGTGAGAGGTGTTTCCACAAACAATGATCTTAGGCAAATTGCTTACGGAGAATTATTCTCCTAGGCAGTATGATGTTCAGTGAAGAATAAAAAATTCAACAGTTTTAAGTAGTATTTTTGTTAAAAAGGTGAATGATTCTATTTATAGAAATTTAAGTCTTTTATAGGTTTACAGATTGTAGAAATTGAAAATGAAAACACTAAAAAAATGACTTAGAAAACAGAAACAATAACTTAAGTTTTTGTGGTAAACCGAAATATTGATTAAGACTTTTGACCAGAGTTTAAATGTCTTTTTTCATATACGACCTTGACTTTTTTTGTTGATATTTCTTGGTGAAATTGAGCCAGTAAACACGTCCAGCGTGTATGCTCAAGTCTTCTCACGGTCCAAAATTGCATGGATCATATCAATAAGGCTCATAAACAACTCATTTGACCAAGATATGATTAGTTGCCTAGCTGGTTCGTACTTTGGTCTCATTTCCTTGACATGGTTGCTGGTCAAGGTTACGTCACGTAGGTAGCATCAACTTTAAGCCGTGTCCCACATTTAAAGCTCTTAGCGCCGTCGTTGATAACCTCCACTCGTATGCAACCATGACAAGAACCACCTTAACTATAGAGGTTCACTGAATGCAATACTATGGACTCGGCTTTTTCACCAGCCCAATAAACCAGAAATAAAGACACACATCAGGTCCACCAACTTACAAAACCATCAGTATATACAGTCAATTATAACTGTTAAACCAAACCACCTATAAAACGAAAGCAGTCATATTCCATCCATCTAATGATTATTCACGTATATCAACATAAGATTAATAGGCATGTACACGGAATAACAAGAGTTCGAACAATTATAAAAAAACTATCACCCTAACAAGAGATATATAAAAATACTTAAAACACAAATACCAAAATGTCCGATCAATAGTAGCCAAAACATCCACCTTTCTATACCAAATTCAAACGATAGGAAAAATTATCACCACATTATTATTACCGAAAACAATAAAATACACACTAATATCACAATCATATTACATCCCAAACAAGATCATAATACAAATCCTTAACACATAAATTATTTAACAAACAAAGAAGCATTTCGCACAAAGTGCAGACCCATCATATATTTATCATAATAGTTCACCCCAGTTAGTGTTGGGTTTGCAGATCAACATGTCATGACCTGCTCTATTCCGATGCGGATTAAATTATTTTTTTAAAAAATTGACCTATTTGACATGTGAGTAGAAAAAAATTATACCCACACTTGTCCCTCTTAAATTAGTGGATAATCTATGAATCTTGCATATAATATTATAATAATAAAAATAATTTTTTATATATTTTTGTTAAATATTTTTTGAAAAATAATATAAATAATACAAATAATATATTTTAATTAATTTTTTATTTATATTCGTAATTCTTATTAAAAATAAGTCAGATTTAAATTTGACCGATCTACACTCACCGAAGATAAAATATATTTTATCTGTGTTCGCATCTGCCTCGTATATTTTTCAAAAATGTCGACCTACACCCGCCTCACAGCGGATCACGTGAGCAGGTCCCGTTCACTTGATACTACAAAAGTTGATGATCTCTAGGCCCATTAGTTATGTCCAAAGTTTTAAAATAATAACCCAATTTGATCCCTATGGATCATGGATGGTCCTACAAAACTCCGTCTCTAACATGTCACTGGTGGTGGTAGCTTCTACGTCGACGTGGCTAAATATGCGGATTCCTAACCCTAATTGTTAACCTCAATTTCTTCCAATTCTCACTCCAGAAGCTGAAACCCTCAAAGATCTTCCTCTACCGGTGGGATATCAAGTACCTTTCTTTCTAGTTTAAAACCCTAGATCTCTCTCTCTCTATCTCTTTTGAAGATGGGTGACAGTGAAGATGAAACCGGATACCCAAAGAAGTTTTACTTTCTTAATCGACAAAACCATCCTATGTATACCCGACCCGTTTCCAAACGCCACGCGTATTACCGCGAAGAGGACGATGAGAAAGAAGATGACAAAATCGAAGAAGACGAAGGAGCAGGATACAGTCATTGTGGGAACGAGAGGTTTCAGAAGCGGCTTAAACCGAACAAACCTGTTTCCGGTTACGAGTTCGCGGGTCCAAGCGACGCAAAATGGAGAGACCACGAGGCGTTTGTGTTGTTGGAAGTATGGGGTGACAGGTTCTTGCAGTTGGGTCAGAGGAGTTTCAGGAATGAAGATTGGAACAAAGTAGCTGAGAAAGTGAGCAAAGAGCTTCGGTCGGAGCGGTCAGAGATGCAGTGTCGGAGAATGGTTGATAGTTTGAAGAGGAAGTATAAGAAAGAGAAGACCAAGGTCGAGAAATCTGGGTCTGGTTCGAGGAAGTGGTCATTTTTCAACAAGATGGATATGTTGTTTGGTTCTTCGCCTAAGTCGGAGTTGGGTTTGGCTTGTGGTGTTGATTCAGGAGAGTTTGTGTTTATGAACACGAAGGTTTATTTGGATAAGAGTAATGGTTTTGATGAGATGATGGACAGTCCTGGTGATTCAGAAGAGGATGAGGAGGAGGAGGAGGAGCGTGAGGCTGAGTATGAGAGGAGGAAGAAGTCTAACGATGCGGCTTCGTATAAGCTATTGGCGTATTCAGTTGAGAGGTTTGGGAAGATATATGAGAAGATGGAGAAGAGTAAGAAAGAACAGATGAAGGAGTTGGAGAAGATGAGGGGTGATTTTCAGAGAGATTTGGAGTTGCAGAAGAAACAGATTGTGGAGAGCTCAGAGTGAGATCGCTAGGCTACGTGAAGAGGAGGAAAAGCATCATCATTGTGATGGTGAGAGTGAAGATGAGGAGATGGAGAATGATTCTGATGTGAATCTCAGTGATTGAATCTTTAATAATGATAATAATAATGACTAGGCTTGTTTGTTTGTTTTAGATTCTAAAATCAAGGTTGGGGAATTCAGAACTGGTGAGTTTTGTAACTCATGTTGGATTGATGGGAATGGGTGCAAGTTTTATTTGTATGAATTAGTATATTAGTATAAGCAAAAATAACTTCCCTAAAATTATTGCATTATCATATATTTCCTTCTTAAGAAAATGAAGTTTATGATGATTATTTCTCTTGAGATTAAACAATAAATCTTTGTAGTTGTATACATTTTCAAAAGAATAGAGAGCCAATATCTTAATTGATGCACAATGTATGAGCAAGACATGCTTGAGGTGAGAGTTCAGGTCTAATCCATATGCAAATAATGTTAACAGGCAACCGTATGAACATACTACAGAGCTATTCAACTCCGTCTGCTGATAGGAAAAAAATGCATAAACAAATTAAAAATTAAATGAAAATAGATAAAGTCTAGCTATTGAGCATATGGGAACATGATACATACATTTTGTTGCCAAATAAGAATCTGCAAAGATAGATTCAAGGATAGCAATCTATGGCCTGCTACGATTTGAGAAAGGAACTACTGAAGCCCGCTTTCTTCAACTAATATAGGAAGTTAACATAACTTATAAGGCAATCTCATCATATTTGATTCCTTCTTCCTCCACAAGTAGACTTGATTTTTGTTTTATGGATACTTCGAATACCGAGTATGCGATACTGAACTTGTTCAATATGGGTCTGGAATATTTTGTCTAGGTCCAGAAGCTGACCCTATCCAAGCGTAAATAAAAAAATGCTCAGGAAAAGGTCTGGTTGTAGAAGAGATCATCATCCTACTTATTCGTCAAAATGACCTGACACACATAACCAGGAGTCAGGCAAAGCAGGACGCCACAGCCTATTACGACACCGAGCGTAGCTGCCAACCACTCCGCCAATTATTGTGCTAACCCAAAACCGCAATGATAAGAGAGGGTGGTGCTGAGAGCGATAAGTCTATAAAAAGAACAAAAAAAGACATAAGGGACATGAGACTTAGAACGAGAGAGAGATAAATAGTCATTTGACGACAAGTTAGTTATCGACAAAGAGTTCAATATCATTTGTATTTCCTCTTCGGTAAGCAGTTCAAACATTTTAATAAATGAAATCTTTGACACATAAACTATATTTATTGTTTGATTAAAAATCCCTAAGCTAGTAATTGGTTTTAGGATTCAATAATTGGCACCCACTATGGGGGCCTTAGGGTTTCTAATACACAAATTAACCAGGGCTATCCTTAGAAGAAAAAAGTCAGCATTAGAAGATTATACTCTGAAAGCCGAGCATACCTCACACATCGACCACCGATATATATTTAGAAAAAAACAACTCTCTCGACCTTGAGACGTTCACAGCGAAAACACAACATGTAAAACGCCAAATAGCAAAAGAAAATTCTTAAACACAGGTCACCAACGATCATATCATCCAAAGATAAAAGAAGGTTACCAACGGCATTCCTCAAAAAAACAAGTTCAACAAAAGAAGAGACACCAACGCCCCAAAGGAAATAATTCAAAAAGGTCCTTTAAAGCAGCCAAACAAATTTTAAGTCACTCTCTTTATATAAGCACCGTCAAGATCATCCTGGGAAGGATAAAGAAGCAGGGAGAGCGTAAAATCTTCATCATCCAGTACATCAACTTCGGTGTTATCAAGAAGATCAGTGTACTCTCGCAGGGTCGCTGAAGCTTTTGCCTCACAAAGCTTCAGCTTCTCCCGAGGAATCAAAATTCTCTCCCTAACGCAAAGCTCGAAGCACGACACATTCTCGGTCATCTGATTTCTCTTAAGAACAAGCTTCTTAACCCGCTCATGGCCGTGCAGATACGCCTTCACCTTTTCAAGACGAACCCGGTACCTCGCGATCGCCTTTTGAAGAGCCCATGCAACCTTTTGCCGCATAATCATCATGGCTCCGCTCATATAAGAAATCCTCACACTCATGGAAGCATGTTGTTCACCGTTCTGAGCTTGAAGTATAGCCTCACGGCTGGTCGATGCCGTAGGATTGGCTTGGAGAGATTCCGCTTTGGCAGTCCCATTATTAACAGCAGCAGCAAGCTCCTTTGTCACCACTTAAGCTCATTTATCCTATCGTCATGGACACCCTTTCGGCGAAGACATGCTCCAGTTTAGGTCTAGCACTCTTCAAATATTTTTCATAAAGATATATTAGCCGGTTTGTATGAGTTTTTGACTGGAACAAAGAAAGAAAAGAATCAAACAACCTAGAGCACTAAACACGATGGAAACAAGAGGGAAAAGTCGACGGAACCTGAGCATCCTTGAATTCTTGAGCATGAACCAAGCCATCAGCATCAAGAACATCAGTGAAAGAATTTCTCGCACAACGGAAGTATTCGGCATAAGCACGCTCGTTCACGAATGGAGTACTACCATTATAGGAAAACACCTGGAAGTACGGGTCATTCTGAGGCTTTTTGGCCCAGTAGCTCCTGCAGGCGAGTCACCTTCGAGACGCCATTTCAGAGGCTTTGAACCCCGTGTTCCCCCTGATCCATTGGAGAACGAAAGGCATCCGCCATGAACGAAAACCTGACTTATGGTGACGCCGTAGGAAGATTACCATTGTCATCATCACTAACTGGCCTTCCTCCCAAAGGAACAGTCCGACTTAACCTACTTAGTCCACCATTTGCCCTCTCGGGCTCCACAAATCATCAATCAAAGGGTTGGACTTGGCCATGCCACTGTCTCCCTCCCAAAGAGAGGAGTTAGTCATCACACCACCCATAAGGTCAGTGTACGAAGGAATCTCACGACGAACTCCTCCAGTCCGCATCGAAGAAGTACGAGCGGCACCGATATGCACTGGCATCGAAGGGTTTACCAAAGTCAATGAACCTCTACCTGGGTGACTCGATCGGCCACGATCATCAACGCCAATGGTCCATATGGCTGAAACGAAACTGAAGCCCGTCAAAAAGCCTTGAAAAGGAAAAATACCTCAAAAGTACGAGAAGAAGACGTTTACGAGTTGTAATACAAGGAACGATGCGAAAGAATTGATCGCAATAAAACTGGGGCCACTGCTGCACGCCAAACCTCTGGATCCTCTCACACCATCCACAATGTTTGATGGGGGAGTAAGTGAAATCAGATGTCTTTATGAAAGAATTTCAAGGCACACAAAGATAAATTTCCACGGCAGACACAAACAAGGATAAATAGTTCAGTTTGTCCGACAATGGTGCAACGGTAATCGATGCGATGTTTAGGCACCGCTTTTGTCTCAAATTATCCATCTCGTGTGTGGAATAACTCTTTTTAACTTATCCTTATTAATAGATTGGGTAAGCTATGGATTGAGGTAATATTTTATCAAGATGTTGACGATGGGTAGTTGGACTCGAACATTTCTGTAGTGGCCTCGGTATACAATCTTCCTATTTGGCCTATATATTGTCACAACATTCAATACAATTAATATCTGAAAAATTCTAAGCTGATTAATGAAATTTATTCGTCGTTAGTTCATGAAAATTATGAACTACATAAGCATTTATTTTCACAAGATGGGCATGACGTGACGGCAATAGAGGAAGACTCAAGACTGGGCCTAGACGAAAAAGGAATGAAAGCCCATTATCTAGATTTAAAAAGTAAGTAACCAACGGCCAGGATTACTCCAACGCAAGAGCCAGATCTGATTGGCTGATGCTGCAGATCGTCGCAAGATCATTGGTCCACATCATCGTAATGACATAAGTTCACATTTCTTGCTGTAGATCGGCGCAGGATCATTGGTCCACGTCATCTTCGATGACATAAGTTTACATTTCCTAGCCTACGGGGACTAAAAGCAAGCTCTGTTTAAAAGCTCCCAACAGAGTAACTAAAATTAAATAAGAAACAAGCAAACAAGAGAGAGAGAGAGATCTAAAGAGAAAAGAGGAGATCAGTATTCGATATGGCTCGCTCACTCGGAGCAAACGGCACGGTTGTGCTCGCGATCGTCTTCTTCGGTGAGTATCTTCTTCTCTTCCATTTGAATATATTTTTGTTTTTGTTCAAATCAATAGACATTGGCCTCTCTCCATTGATGTTTGTTCCTGATGGCAATTTTGTGATCTTAAGATATATGTTGGATAGTGATTCATTTACTGTATACGGAGAATTGCGTTTCTGATTATTGAAGGTTGGAATGTTTCAGGATGTTTATTTGCGTTTTCAACGGCTAAAGAAGAGGCCACGAAGTTGGGAACAGTGATAGGGATAGATCTTGGTACCACCTACTCTTGTGTTGGTGTTTACAAGAATGGTCATGTTGAAATCATTGCCAATGACCAAGGTAACCGTATTACTCCTTCTTGGGTTGCTTTCACCGACTCCGAGAGGCTTATTGGTGAGGCTGCTAAGAACCAAGCTCCTCTTAATCCTGAGAGGACTGTCTTCGACGTCAAGAGATTGATCGGCAGAAAGTAAATAAATGCATTCCGTTTTGCTTTAGCTCATTGCAAGTTTCTGTTGCTTATATTCGTGTCATGGCAGATTCGAGGACAAAGAGGTCCAGAAGGACAGGAAGCTTGTGCCTTACCAGATTGTGAACAAGGATGGCAAGCCTTACATTCAAGTCAAGATCAAGGATGGTGAGACCAAGGTTTTCTCTCCTGAGGAGGTCAGTGCTATGATCTTGACTAAGATGAAGGAGACTGCTGAAGCTTACCTTGGCAAGAAAATCAAGGATGCTGTTGTCACTGTTCCAGGTTTGCTTGTTCTCTCATTCCTACTCGTTCTTATTCACATAATATGCATACACATTGTTTGTTGATTCTTTTATATTATGTGCAGCTTACTTCAACGATGCCCAGAGGCAGGCTACAAAGGACGCTGGTGTTATTGCTGGTCTCAATGTTGCCAGAATCATCAACGAACCCACTGCTGCTGCTATTGCCTACGGTCTTGACAAGAAGGGTGGTGAGAAGAACATCCTTGTCTTTGACCTTGGTGGTGGTACCTTTGATGTCAGTGTTTTGACCATTGATAACGGAGTGTTCGAGGTTCTCTCCACAAATGGTGACACTCACTTGGGAGGTAACTTATACTTACATCACAAATGCATCTTCTGTAGTATTACTTTGGTTTGAATATTCATACGGTCATAACCATGATTTTGCTAACCATCCTCTGTCTTTGTGCGCAGGTGAGGACTTTGACCACAGGATCATGGATTACTTTATCAAGTTGATCAAGAAGAAGCACCAAAAGGACATCAGCAAAGACAACAAGGCTCTTGGTAAGCTCCGCAGGGAATGTGAGAGGGCCAAGAGAGCTCTTAGTAGCCAGCACCAAGTCCGCGTGGAGATTGAGTCTCTCTTTGATGGTCTTGATTTCTCGGAGCCTCTCACCAGAGCTCGTTTTGAGGAGCTTAACAATGACTTGTTCAGGAAGACCATGGGACCCGTGAAGAAGGCCATGGATGATGCTGGTCTACAAAAGAGTCAGATCGATGAGATTGTCCTTGTTGGTGGAAGCACTAGGATCCCCAAGGTTCAGCAGCTATTGAAGGACTTCTTCGAAGGGAAAGAGCCGAACAAGGGTGTGAACCCCGACGAAGCTGTTGCTTATGGTGCGGCTGTCCAGGGTGGTATTTTGAGCGGAGAAGGCGGTGATGAGACCAAAGATATCCTTCTACTTGACGTTGCGCCACTCACTTTGGGTATTGAGACAGTGGGAGGAGTGATGACAAAACTGATCCCGAGAAACACAGTCATTCCAACAAAGAAGTCACAGGTTTTCACGACATACCAAGACCAGCAGACCACCGTCTCTATTCAGGTCTTTGAAGGTGAGCGAAGTCTTACCAAGGATTGCAGGCTTCTCGGGAAGTTCGACCTCACCGGAATCCCACCGGCCCCAAGGTTTGTCATCTTCTTTTCTGATTAAAATTAATCATTATTGATAAATTATAACACACTTTGTTTTGGCAGAGGAACACCTCAAATCGAGGTCACGTTTGAAGTGGACGCCAACGGTATATTGAACGTGAAAGCAGAGGACAAGGCCTCTGGTAAATCAGAGAAGATCACAATCACAAACGAGAAGGGTCGTCTGAGCCAGGAAGAGATTGACCGGATGGTTAAGGAGGCAGAGGAGTTTGCAGAGGAAGACAAGAAGGTGAAGGAGAGAATCGACGCAAGGAACAGCCTGGAGACATACGTGTACAACATGAAGAACCAAGTTAGCGACAAGGACAAGCTTGCAGACAAACTAGAGGCGGATGAGAAGGAGAAGATAGAAGCAGCGACCAAAGAAGCCTTGGAGTGGCTTGACGAGAACCAAAACTCAGAGAAAGAAGAGTACGAGGAGAAGTTGAAGGAAGTAGAGGCAGTGTGTAACCCAATCATCACAGCCGTGTATCAGAGGACAGGTGGTGCACCAGGTGCGGGAGGAGAATCAGCGACCGAGGAGGAGGACGAGTCTCACGATGAGCTCTAAGCTGTGAACGTTTTTTTATTGTTAATTTATTAGAGAGACCTCTTGGTGAAGTTTTGAGGGACAAAGAAGAACGGTAACTCTTTTGTTTTCTTTTATTTTGGCTTTTTATGGATAGTAAACTGGTGCTCTCTCCAGTCGCATCTGGTTTATCTCAGAGCTTGAAAAGCCTGATATAAAAGACACAGTGTTTGGTTTGCAAAAGAAAACATTTGACATAAATATTTGATTTCCAGCAATTCTAACTTTTCATATACCACTTCCTGAAAACCTGTAAAAACAAATACATGCAGACACAAGATACAGAAGTTCTGTAACAGAACAAACTTGCATACCTGCATTGATAAAGCTCCATTATTAAAAAGAAGAAGGAATGCAGTAACAAGAATTGAGGCTCCTTGGACACTAATCATATTGTAAAAAGGGGATCCAGCTACAAGAATTGATATTCTTTTAGAATTCAGAGGATATCAAAAATATTGCAAGGGAATCTCTTGTAAATAAAGACAAAACAGATCCGAAAAGGCGAAAACCCTTACTGCTGGGAGGAAGATTGCTAAGACGAGTGCAAGTAATAACTTTCACTAGTCCAACACATATAGCAAACCTCTTTTATAGCAGTAAGATGGATGGCATCAGGCCCTTTGCTGCTGATGGAGTTAATACTTGAAATAGCTTCCTAGGAAGATCAGAACAAGCACCTGAGTTAACTACAACTAGATCCTGACCCGTGCGTCCGTACGGATATTTGTTTTCACTTATATACATTACTATTTGTTTTATCAAATTATTAGTAAATAACTTAACAATAATCATATAACAAACTGTAAATTTAGGTATTTCTAAATATAATATTCATATAATTTGCATTTGTAAATTTAACTTATTTCTTTTAAATTATCAATTGTATTTCTCATTTTTTTATAAACATGATTTTTACAGCTCTAGATTGTAAAATAAAATAGTGTTTATTATACAGTTTAAACCATGTATCCGCGCAACTATTATTCAAACCGCGCAACTGTTATATTCTTATAACTCAAATATATGTATTTGAATTGTATTAATCATCAAATTATGTAACATATATTTGAAAAGTAACTTCATACGTTATAATAAAAAAAATTTATAGTTTATATTTTGTATGTGAAATATTATAATAATATATATGAACATATAACATTTAAAGTTTGTAGTCATTTTTAAATAATTTTGTTATTTTTAGTGTAAAATATGGTTAGATAATAATCAACTTAAAAATAATCATAAGTTTGGTAAGTTTGTTAGAGAAGAATCTAACAAAATAAATAATTTATGTTTACTTAATTAAATTTGGTAAGTTTGCAAGAAAAAAATCTAACCAAATAAATAATTTATAATTAATTAATTAATAGATATTAATTGAGTGGCATTCCATGGTAACTATTGAGGAAAAGTCTGAGTTATTTCAATTTTGTACTTCAGTTTTAATAGTTTAGATATGAAACTAGCGTAGCAAAAAAAAAAGATCAGAATCCTTGATATATTTCCAAAACAACTTACACTATTTGCAACTCTGGCCTTAGTTCGGTCAGATGTTTCTAGCTGCCCGATTCGTCCAATCATAAAAAAAAATTTGAAGGCTAGACTTACTCGTTACTCGCCTTAAACTCGCTACTCGACTCGTCTTCGCTTTGATAATTCAAACACTTAGTGTTGTCAATACAAATAACAAATCGACAATTTACATTACCTGTAAGATCAAGTCAAGTATCATTATTATTTTTAGTACTTGACTCGTTATATATCTCATTACTTGTCTCCATTATTTACTATTTGCTACATGATCTATCAAATACTTATTTGTATTTGTCTTTTCTTACTTACATTTAGGATTGGACATAAATAATTATTATTCTTTTTATACTTGTTACTTGTTTCGTATCTTTCTTAATTTTTAAATACTCATTGTCATCTAGTCAAGTATTAAATAGTAACAAATATTAAAAATTTAACTATTAACTGTTAATACATGTTATTTATTTAGAGAAGACATTTTGTTATCGTGAAAATTATACCATTTTTATATATCAAAATATTCATATATTATTTATTTATCTTCTTTATAGTATGAATAATATTTAAATTAAAATAATTCATATGTTATTTTAAGTAGAGTAAACAAAACAAATTTTCATAGATATTTGTAATAAATTATTATTTAGTAAATACTTTTTAAATACTTAGAAAAACTCGTAAATAATTTGCAAGTACTCGTAAATAGTAAATAATAGAGCATGACAAGTAATTTGCAAACAATTCTATTTTTTTAATCAAGTATTCAAAATAACAAGTATTTATTTTTAACAAGTTAAATACAAAATAAAAATTATATTACTTGTAAAAAGTAAATCAAGTAGCAAGTACATACAGCGAGTATAACTTTTGATTCGTTGTTTATGTTGGAAGTTGATACAAAAGTTGATCGGGTATAACTAACTTCTACCACCAATTAGGGAAGAGACATATTGTGTTTTTACTCCCGGATGAAAAAACTTACTAAAAATAACCCAGATATCAGAATCCTAGCTGAAGAGATGTCCATATTTTCTAAATGAAAATATTACACTAAGAGGCAGTTTTAAGTTTTTTATATCAAGATAGAGTAGTTTCCGCTACACACACACTTTATCCTAACAACTTCCTTTTTCCTAACCAAACTATGAGCAAACTAATTATCTCAGCAACTTTTTAGTTGACTAATCCAACTATTATTTTAGCGGAAACTCACATACACCATACATCTCTCTTTTTAATCAACGGTCCATGTCCACTTTACACATATTGACAAGATGTATATCTGCTTTCCTCTCAACCATCAGATCTATTTTCTACCTTTTGTTTGCACGGTCCAGATTTTATCATGTTGAAAAAGCAAACTTCATCTCCGTCATTGGCTATATTTTTTTCAGTTTTTATGAAAGAAAAATTCAAGTTTCTTCTACCTCATCTCTCTCAGATTAGCACCGTAAACAACCTGGTTTGTTAACAAACCCAAAATCCACTGTGTCTCCATCCATGAGGGAACTCTTTCATGTGGAGATGAAATGCTAGAAGAAATGTTCAAGGAGAATCCCGACAACATTCCTGATACGTGGCTAAATGATGAGAAAGAGGAGAATGACCCAGAAAATACACAACCTCCAGACTGTATTCCGCTTCGTGGGTACGACAAAAAGTTTTGGGAGCCTTTTTTAGAGGACAAACTTGACGGGTCTGATGCACCTGAAATCATGGCGGGTATAAAAGTTCCTAAAACATCACCCAACACCTACCATTGCACCACAAGTGATGCCTTCGATCATATTTTTTGTACCTCTAGTGAAGATTCTACACATTGGAAGAAAGACCTAAACTTTTTCGGTGTACACCAACGGGAGTCTAACCGTGTACATCCAGGAACAACGTCCACGGGTACATCGAGGAATGAGACGTACATGCGTAAATGTACACATGTAATTTGTTTTTCTCTTTTGAGCAACTAACTAAAACATATTAAAATCATTATCATAATTTGAGCAATGTACATATAAATCAGTGTACATATTTTTGTAAATTGGTATTGCTCTAGGTTGAAAAGCCTACATGTTTATGTACATAAGAATAGTGAAATTATATGATATCCATATATTATTGTACAAGTTAATTGGTCTACATATGAATCATTGTACATGTGGATAATGAAATATTTGTGTACATGGTATAATGTGCATAACAAATGATTTTTAAAATTATAGTTTCTTTTTTTGTACATTCTATAAAACTTTAGCAATATGTTTGTGTTATTTTTACAGGTAACATTTATTTTGTATATTCATGATTTAAATTATTAAAATTGTCGATATTGTTCTCTTTGTTATTTTCATTTAGTTATTGATATATGTATGAACAAAGATTGACATTGTTCCCTTTGTTATTTTCTTTTAGTTAACTCCACAGGAACCTGTAAAAAGAAGATTATTATCTCCTTATGTTATGTTGATTGAGAATTCATCTGGTTACAAATATTGGTAAAATGATATAATTCATAATTTTTCTTATAGATCGCGAAACCAATCTCCTTATCCGAGTCTACACACCGGCTCATGTAGGCAACCCGCCAAGTGTTAATGATCAATGTGTACATCAATCTCATTGTACATGTGTACACGTAATTTTAATGTGTTACCTTTTTAGTGTACATTGTTGTTTGATCCATAAACATTTACAAATGGATACTCCATTGTCAATTTTTTGTTTTTGTGGCATTTCAACAAAAGATCATTTAGCTTCTTTTCTTAAAACTTTTAATTGTATGGGAAGTTCAAAGCTTGAGATGCCTTGTTTCAAAATGATTGTTACATTCACAGGGCTCATGGCATTAGCGAATGCTTGGACTGGCTGTAGTTAACGGTTTCTTAACCATTTAAACAAGACTCCTTTGTAAATTTTCTACAAAAATATTTTGTAGAATGTCTATGTGTACATTTATCTACAATCTCATTGTACATGTGTACACGTAATTTTAATATGTTACCTTTTTAGTGCACATTGTTGTTTGATCCATAAAAACTTATAAGTGGATACTCCATTGTCAATTTTTTGTTTTTGTAGCATTTCAACAAAAGGTCATTTAGTTTCTTTTCTTATAACTGTTAATTGCATGGGAAGTTCAAAGCTTGAGATGCCTTGTTTCAATATGATTGTTACATTCACATGACTCATGGCATTAGCGAATGCTTGGACCGGCTGTAGTTAACGATTTCTTAACCATTTAAACAAGACTCATTTGTAAATTTTCTACAAAAACGTTTTGTAGAATGTCCATGTGTACATTTATTTTATAGTGTAGATGTGTACACTTGCCTCATAGTGTACATGTGTACATATGTAGTTATACACATGTACTTTGGTTCAGTTGTACGCTTTCTAAACAGAACACTGATGCATTTGTGAATTCAGACTTATCATGTATGTTGAATAACACAAAGCAAGAACCCATCATGCATCCAAAGAGGCTTTCAAAACAAGAACTCATCAGTCTCACCATCTCTGTTGTGCCGTTGTGTGCATCTCTCACCGACAAGAGATAATCTACGGTGGAATACATATTCACCATCTCTATTGGAAACCAATCAGAAGCAAATAGCCACTCCAAGAGCCTTTCGGAATTCGTCGTCATCGCTTTGTCTCGTTCGTCGTCTTTCGGGTGGCAACCAAATCTTCTATAGTGGCATCCGTAAAGGTTTCCCCCCAAAAATCAGCAACATCTTGTACTTCTTCTTTGTCACAACTTACCTCGTCATCACACCATGATTAACTCTCCCCATTAACAACCTCTGAGCAGAGATCTTAAAGAGGCCACCAAAGTAAGGACCCATCAGCTTCATCATCTCCGCTGTGCCGTTAAGTGCGCCTCCCACCGCCAAAAGATGATCTACGGTGGAATACATATTCGCCCTCTCACTTAGAAAATGGTCAGTCGCAAACAGCCGCTCCGGTAGCCCTTCCTTGACATCTTCCGCCTCTGCAACCTTTATTTTTTCTACAAGAAATAAACAACAAAATTAGTTATGGTCCCTATGATTCTAGTATTGAAAAATCAACCAAATAACTGGCAAACTCACTATCGGCTTTCTCCTTCCGATGTCGGTTCCGTCTACTTGACATCATCGTCTGAGAATTTCAGCCGGATTTTTTATTTTCGTAAATTACCTATGTCGTTCTTGTCGCTCTCGTCGTCTTTCGAGTTTCTCTTTTTCATCTAGGGTAAAGATAACAAAAGTGAAAAAATAAAATCTAAACAATAAATCTTCACGTCCGCAAATTTAATTGGGTTTAGTTCTACCTCGGGTTCACCACTCATTTTAAAATTTAAAAAGCCTAACTAAATGAAAACGTTCAAACTAAATATAATAGACCAGTTACTTTTTCTAGGAGTAAGTTATGACTTTTTACTCAAAAACTACCTTAGTAGCGAGAACTGCCCTATCTTGATATAAAAAACTCAAAACTGTCTTTTAGTGTAAATGACTCTTTTCTAAATCCTAACCAAAGTGGTAGCAAAGAAAAACAACAGACAGTCCCCTTACCCAAAAGCAGGGCCGTATTATTTTTGGGCCATGTTCAAAAAATATTAATGATATATTTAACAATATAATAAAGTAATGTTAAAAATTTAAATTTATTTTATATATTTTTTTAAAAAAATTTGAAAATATAAACTCTAAATTTAATAGGATATTTAAAAATTTAAAGTTTTATATTATAATTTATATATTTATGTTTAAAAAATTTTAATTTTGTTTATATATTTTGATTCGGCCCTGTTTGACCGTTCCATGAGCTAATAGCTTTTTCTTAGCCAACTAGATATGTATTTATTAATTAGTAATCGTTGTAGATAAAAGAGGTCTAAGGCTTTGATTGGTAGCTATGCGGAATGGCGGAATGGCGTGTGAAACGCAATTCCGCAAGTATTTTGCCAATCAACAAAATGTTGCGGAATGGAGAAAAAACGCAAAAACGCAGGTTTACGTTTTTGCTGACAAAAATATAAAGAGAAATTTTATTAAGTGGAAAAGTGAGTTTTAGTAGATTATGGTGGAAAATTTTACAAAACTAATACTTTCATATTACTAAATTATATACTAATACTATCTTAAAATTTTAAAATACATAGCAATATTATTTTAATAATAAATAGTTATCTTGTAAATAAAGTTCTATTATAATTTGTATATTATAAAATGTCAATTTATTGTTAAAAGTATTAAAAGATAAGCTACATAACTATAATAAGAACTAAAATGTTTTTAATAAATTTTAGTTGTTTTTATGTTTTATAATAATTAGTTTAATTATTACTATTTAATCAATTTAATATGTATTCCACCATTGTGCAAATTTTAAATTTTTTCGCGACTTAATTAATTTTTTCCGCAGCTTAACTATTATTTTCGCGATTCTGCAATTCCGTGATGGTTACCAATCGGAGCCTAAGTTTGTGAAAATAAAGGGTTCATATAACTTTTTAAAATATTGTTTTACTAAAGGGCCTGTTTTTTAATCTTGCCCCAGGGTCTACGATATACTTGAGCCGCCCCTGCACGAGATAAGACGAGTTCATTTAGATAAATTTTATAATAACGCCACGTCACTGTCGTAAGAACTGTCCAGAAACGAAAATGGAGTCAAAAAGATGATCGAACTCTCCAGAAACTCATCTCCCTATATAAACACCTCTCCTCTCAGCGACGCCTTCATCGTTCTCATTTTCAGAAACTCATCATCATCTCTGAGATATCGAGTTGTAATCAACAGCGACGACGATGCCGAGCAGATACCCAGGAGCCGTGACGCAAGACTGGGAGCCAGTGGTGCTCCACAGAACCAAGCCAAAGACTCAAGACTTACGCGATCCCAAGGCGGTTAACGCGGCGCTCAGAAGCGGCTTAACGGTTCATACGGTGAAGAAATTCGACGCCGGTTCGAACAAGAAGGGGAAGTCGACGGCGATGCCGGTGATCAACACGAAGAAGTTGGAAGAAGAGACCGAACCGTCGGCGATGGATCGCGTGAAAGCGGAGGTGAGGCTAACGATACAGAAAGCTCGGTTGGAGAAGAAGATGTCACAAGCGGATCTAGCGAAACAGATCAACGAGCGGACGCAGGTGGTTCAAGAATACGAAAACGGGAAAGCTGTTCCTAACCAGGCCGTGCTTGCCAAGATGGAGAAGGTTCTAGGTGTTAAACTCAGGGGTAAACATGTTAAATAATTCAAAACGATCCCGTATCCGGTTTCGTTTTTCTTTTATTTTTTCTTTTTGTGTGCACATCTAATTTCGTATTCTCATCTTGTGAAAATAAATAAAAAAATGAAGCTTTTGGTTTCGTATTTAAACGACATCGTATCCTGCAATCGATTGTCAAATTTAAAAAGAAAATGGATCGGTTGTTCTGTTTGATTTACTTGAATTTCTTCACACATGAGTCTAGGCCTGGGTAAAAAAACTGAACCAGAACTGAATATCCGAAATTGGAATAGAACCAAAAATTTTAAATATCCGAATGATTTTAAATTTATATAATTAAAATAATTGAACCAAGAACTCGAACATATAAAAATATTAATTATTATATATATATAATATAACTAAATATATGTATATATATTTATAATTTTAAAATTTATAAAAATTAAATTATTATAAAATATCTGAATTATCCGAAATTATCCAAAGCAAATGAAAATATTTAAATTTTATTTAAATTACTTTAATTATTTAATATTTTATCTAAAAAATAATATTTAACATGAATTACTTGAAATAACCGAAACTGAAACCGTGAGAACCAATTTTTTGGATATTTTTTGATTTTTAATTTTATTATCTGAACCGAATGGGAAACTATCCGAACTGAAACCGAACTGAAAATAGTCAAACAGTAAATAGATCATCTAATCTCTTATCCACTGATATCCGAATTACCCTAACCGAACCGATACTCAAAATGTTCAAACCTACATGAATCATTTAAGTGGTCCATATATTTCTTCTTCGCATGTATTAATACCCATTTACAGTTTATAGGGGGACTAGTGGATATCTCTGGAATTGGTCTTATAGGTCTATGGGTTTATGACTCGTAACTTCTTGGTTATAGGTTTAAAAACGAGTCAAAAGCAGAGTTAGCATGGCATCTGCGAGCAGAGTTAGCGTGGCATCTGCGAGCATAGTTGGTTCGGTGAAGCATCCTCTGTTTCTAAGCGGGAGACCAAACGAGATACAAACAGTATCTGTAACATGTTTGGATTTTTTTTTTGTTACATTAAAAACAACGATAAGAAACAATCAAAACAATTTGACAAGTAAAAGTTCCAAACTTCTTTTTCAAATTTGCTATCGTTTAAGAGGAAACCATTTAGGAGTGATAAGATTGTAACTCGGAACTCCCTTACCAACACGATCCCTCTCTGTTATTCAAAAACACTCCAGAGGCACAAACGAGAGTTATGCTAAAGGAGAAACGATCTCATGGAGTTTGCGTTATAGACGTCTCATGATGACAGAGCTAGATTTAACACATTCAGCATGAAGACTGAAAATACAATTCATTGTGGTAATTACAAAAGATGGATGAGCTGGGCGGCGAACAAAGGCGTTCAACCCTTTGCTTAGCCACGTCAGCTTAGTCAACCAAAAAAATTGACTTTCCTTGTTTCATCAGAATACAAGCTATTAATTTATGTATCAATACATCCCGCTTTAAATTGTAGCTTGTCCTCAAGCTATTCATTTATGTATCTATTCATTTATTTTCTCATTTCAAATTATACTCTAAAATGTAGTACGTTGATATTCTTCTTGACGAAGGTTATAGGGAAGGCATAACACATTCTTTTAACCAAATGAAATAAATCTCCCCCTCTAAAATAACCCAGTTTTTAATCCTCAAGTCTATCAACTTTACTCTGACCTGATGAGAGAATTCATAAATTGACTTTCACAAATGGCAAAAGTTTGTTGGAAAATACATTAAATAAAAACAAAAACACATGCTCCCCTAAACGTGGCTTAGAACGAGCGACTAAAACAAAAGGACAAATACTATAACAGATATGTGAACTGCGTATGCGTTTCAATCTAGTGGAACGCGCTTCCACCCATGCTCCAAACACTTGACAAAACTGGGGAATGTAAATATTTTTTCCAAGGAGAAAGACAAAATGCACGTGAACAAAGGACCAGTCGACACGTAACTCATCGTGCGCATTGTGGATCAAATCCATATGCCCATATCTGATCCTTCACCAACCAAATCTAAATCGCTGCCTGTCACACGCGTTAGTCTGCATTTTCGTTTTCTAGTTGCGAGTATGCTTCCGAAATTATCTTTCTTTGACAGTAGGCATGTGTTCTTAATTAAAGCTTTTCTACTTCTCTACGAACCCTCAAATGATTTTTTCCCAACATATTTATTAATATCAAAACTTGATGAAAATTCATTGCCATAGTACTTGCTAGTTGTGAGAAAGATAGAGATGGTGTAATGATGATACTATAACTACTTACTATACAACATGTACTATATGTCTCTTTTGTACTCCCTCCGTTTCATATTAATTGTCGTTCTAGATTTATGCACATAGATTAAAAAAACATTTAGTTTTATATATTTTCAAAATAAAAACACTACTACCAATACATCTAACCATATATCAACTAATAGAAAAATATAGTAGAAAATATTACTAATAATTTTTTCATTGATAACCGAAAACGACATTTATTTTGAAACAAAAAGTTTTACCCTAGAACGATAACTAATTTGAAACAGAGGGAATATTAGATATTTAATATTTTACAAAATGTGTACTATTTGTACTGTGTCTCGAGAAAGGAATAACCAGAACGAAGAAATGACTTTACCCATTTAAAATATATATTGCTCCTCTCTAGGGTGCGCTTTTGGACCTACGACGTATGAGATGACGTATAAATCGCCTAGAAAACTAATTGTTCCGTACTGTATCACTTTCTTATAAATAATATATGGTTTAAAAAGTAGAGAATACAAAAAGCGTATGCTCGTATACCTGAATTAAACAACGTAATCAATAAATTATCCTCCCAGAAAAAGAAACACTCAAGTAGTGGAGTGTGTGCATCGCCAGCAAGATTCTACAGAAAGTGTCTTGTTTCTCCGTCAGTGACCGGTGCGGAGTGCGGACCATGTCAGTAATCCACGCGCGCGTGTCTGAATGTATCTCCACACAATGGCTGCAGGACCAATAACTTACCAGCAAAGGAAAGCAATTGACCTAACAAGGATTTAGGGCACCTGCGTCGGCACCACATACCTCGTCACTAATTACACGACTAGACTATACAAATATAGTATTCTCAGCTCCCTCTCCTTTGTTTTCTTAACGGACAGCAAATATTTGAAGTGGGGGAGATATGTCTCCAAATATTTTTTTAATGTTGTAAATACTTTTCTATTATATTATTAATTATAACAAATAGGTGGACCGATTGTAGGTTGACAAAACATTAATCTAATAGTACAATAACAGGTGGTATGGACAATAATATTCTCATCTTGTATTCTTTTTTTCTGATCATTCGGATACCACTTACCATTCTCGCTCTTTTAAAATAAAACTTTCTTTACAATTTCCTACTGAAATCACATATGTTTACATATTTCAGTATGCATATACAAACTATATCTTCACTAGTAATTATATTAACAGAAACCATAGCGTATGGATTGGCTAACCCCATTTAGTTATCATATCATTATTCATTGTTCAAATAAAAGTTATATTCGATTAAAAATTATATATACTAAGAAAAAGAAAAGTGAGAACATTATACAAATTAAAAAAAGGGAGCACTGTCTCTCATTGATTCGATCAGGTCATTGTCTCTTAGGTTGTGCCGAATTAAGGACCATGCGTTGATGCAATAAAAACATTTTTTTTATTCAGACCATATATTATTATAACATTCGTGTGTGGTTAACATTTGACCCACGTCCTCTTGTTAAGTCCATTTTAATTTATCTAATATTTAACTGGGAAACTTTTCAAAGATCGCAATTAGATTTCGTGGTGGTTGCCTAAACAATAAAATAGTAGTGGCTTTGATGCGTGTGATGTTGATTTAGACCAAGTAATCTTTAGCCATTGGTTATTTTGCTTATAATGTGGTGGGAACTGGAGCTGGGGACTGTGGCTGTTACTGCTACTATGTGGGTAACACTTGTGGTGGAATTGGAGCGGGGAACTGTGATTTATCAAGCGGAAGTGACATAAGCATATGGTACTTAATAATGCCATCCTCCAAAACATTCACCTCTATTAATTTCAAGCAACATTTGATTATGTGTCCAGTTGACCACACTACTATGTAGTAAGCAACTACGCATATTCTATATCCACCAAGATATAAAGTCTGTTTTCACCACCATCAGCAATTTTGAAAGAAAAACTTTACTTAAATCTTGTCTTTAGCAGATTCTTGGTGTCATCCATGAAAGTTGAGTCTAGTCAAGGTTTATGCATTGCCGGCGTTGAAGAACCTAAGAGCATCTTTATCCCAAAATCCTATTTAGGGTTTTTTTTTTGTTCTTTTTTATTTTTTTCTGACTAAAAAAGAAAAATATGCAATCAATTGCGGGTTGTCACGTGTCAGTGGGGTTCGCGAACAGTACAAAAGACTTTTATCAACCGTTTCTTCTTTGGCACACTTAAAAGACGTATTTTTTTTGTAGGCCACCCCACTATAAGACACGCACAAAAACGTGCGATGATGGTGTTCTAAGCCAGCTATATGGCTTATTCTGGGGATATATTGAGTAAAAAATTAGGTATTCTTTTCAAGGTTACCTAAGTCGGAATAATTTTGATACCAGGAATTGCAAGTGTGAATCTGATGTTTATGAAACTATAGGAAAAGTAATCTCGATTTATATTTGTGAAAAAAGCATGATGGAAAGTAAGGAAATCTTCATGTTAAGAATTGGAAATCAACCACATAGGTGTGGTCAGGTGGCGCATTACGTCTCAATGTCCCTAAGGGATTTAGGTTCAAATTTGCGTCAACTCAGATTTATCCATCTATGTAGTCAGTCAACAAAGGTATATAATTCCCTTTACGAGTAACTGGGTCTAGCTGACACCGGTGGTCAAGCTCCTAGGACACTAGTCGGTTGTGTCTCGGCCCGCCAAATATCCCGGATTATCAATTGTTTTTTTTTTTTGAAAATCTCATAAGCTTCATGTTTGTGCATATTACGTAAAACAAAGACATAAGTACACTGCTACGATAGATATCGAATAATAGAGAAAATGATTCCGCGATCCTTTTTTTCTCATGTTGACACATATGGGAAATTTGTAAAATAGCATCATGTTATTTCCAAGAAAATTTTCAGAACGAAAAGAAAGGATAGTAGTAATACCCAAACTTAACATGCATAAATGGTTTCAGAGATGGCTGGATCAAGTAACTTGTCACCTAAGAAAACATTTATATAAAAAGTGGGGAAAAGACCTGAGGCTTTGAGGAAGCGGTCCCCACACTTGCCCGTGACACCGTAAAAGCAAAACACGAGCTTGCCACGTTATCACAAAAGTAAGCCACATCACACATGTCTCACTCTCGACATTTACTATTTCCCATTTTCACTTGACCTATATTTTCTTGTTTATATAAACCCACAAGCTCCCTCTTTAATTTCTTTACCAACAGCAAACATATAAGCGAAAAAAAGAAAAAGAAAATGGAGGATCAGGAGAATAACAATAACACCAACACAAACGTGATCGCACCTTTCGTTGTTAAGACATATCAGATGGTGAACGACCCATCGACCGATTGGCTCATAACTTGGGGACCTGCACACAACAGCTTCATCGTCGTTGATCCTCTCGACTTCTCCCAACGAATCTTGCCTGCTTATTTCAAACACAACAATTTCAGCAGCTTTGTTCGTCAACTCAACACCTATGTAATTACTATACTCCCTCCAACTATATATATATATATATATGCTCGATCGGCTCGGAGTTTAATTAATATTGTGATTTGCCATTTTCAGGGGTTTAGGAAAGTGGATCCAGACCGGTGGGAGTTTGCGAACGAGCATTTCCTCAGAGGACAGAAGCAGCTGCTCAAGAACATAGCGCGTAGGAAACACGCGCGTGGGATGATGTACGGTCAGGATGAGATGGAGGACGGTGAGATCGTGAGGGAGATCGAACGGTTGAAAGATGAGCAGAGAGATCTTGAGTTAGAGATTCAGAGGATGAACCAAAGGATCGAGGCTACGGAGAAGCGCCCGGAGCAGATGATGGCGTTTCTCTACAAGGTCGTTGAGGATCCCGACCTCCTCCCCAGGATGATGCTCGAGAAAGAGTACCGGACTAAGCTTGTCTCCGACAACAAGAAGCGTCGTGTCACGGTGAAGTCAGAGGAAGAGGAAGAAAACGGAAGGATCATTTCACCCTCACCATCTCCGCCGGAGAATCTTTACCGGACTCAGTCGCCGGAGAATTCTATCGGATGGGTTGTTCCGATGCAGAAGCCGGGCAAGTTTGGTAGTTACAACGAGACTGGTCTGATTTCCACTTCCTCCACCTCATCATCGTTGACGTCGACGTTGTCGCTGCCGGAGAGCGTAAACGGAGGATGTGGGAGTATTCAGGGAGAAACAAGATACACAGAAGCGGCGGCGACGTTTGGAGGAGTGGTAGAGTCAAATCCACAAACACCGCCTTATCCATTTTCTTTGTTTCGAGGTGGCTTTTAGTCTTTTAGCTTCACATGATATATCATCTTTGTTTCTTATCTATTATTTTTTGTTCTTTTGTTTCTTACTTATTTATTGTATAACCACTAGAAAAGGTAGATCCATTGTTGTTAGTTACAGGGAGACAGAGTCAGTAGTCATATCGATTTATACAAAGTTGGCAGTATATATTTTCTAATTATATTGTTAAAAGTTCATTCATATGATGACTTTTTTTTTCTGAGTACTTTCAGGTGATTTGTAATTTATTCACACTTTGTAATAATAACAACAATTTTGATCTTCTTAATTATTTTTTGGTTTTGGAAATTGTGTATTAGAGCGATTTCTCTTTTTGTGAGTCCCACTTTAACTTCCTGTAATTTTTAATAATTAAATAAAAATATATAAAAAATATATAAACTTTTTTCAAATGATTTTCACTTCAGACTTTTCTCATTCAAAATTGGTGTCGGAACGTAAACTTGTGTCGAAACATAAACATTGTAAAAACGATATGGGCTAATTGACAAAATAGCCATATTTAAATGTCAAATTAAAAAAATTAATATTAATTTAAACATAATTTATTATTAAATTTGTTAGTTTCTTTCTATCCGATTATGCCACTAAACATAATAGGTTGTCGATTTCATATTATAAAATAAACGATATAGTGCTTAAAGAAATATAAAGTTAAGAATACTTCAAAACTATTTCAAAATAATAGAAAGAGAAATCATCCATGTATAACACATATATATACACAAAGTGTTCTATTTTATATTATCGAAGTAGTATAAGATTATAACTTCACCTATAACCACTAAATACTAAACATAACCCAAGTCTAATCCCTACATATTAAACCTTATTTCAGTCTCAACTCATTTCCTAAATATTAAACCTTAAACTCTAATCAGTAAATCCTAAACCCAAATATAAACCATAAACCTAAAATAGTATGAAACAAAATAAATAATATAGTACATATTGGTAAAATTATGAAATGTGTATAATTGCATGGAAGAAGTTAATGATGACCCCAACCATACCCCACACCTTCTAAATATTAAACCTTAAACTCTAATCACTAAACCTTTACCCAAATATAAACCCTAAACTAAAATATAAATTCTAAACCCAAATAAAATGGACAAAATAAATAACATAGTACATATTATTGCAATATAAAGACAATATACAATGTATCTCAAGTGTTGATATGGTTATATCTTCACTGAAGCTGGTAATGCTTGCCCCAATGTCAACACAATCGTACATAAACTAAACCCTATCAACTAATCACTAACCTACACGTACGGAAATATAAATCCTAATTCAATGGCAATCCCAATCTTTCATAAACTAAAACTTAGCTATTAATCACTAAACCCTGCATGAAAATATAAATCCTAATCCAATGTCAATCTCAATCTTCATAAACTAAACTCAAATTTCGAAATGTCAATAAGATACATTTCCATTCTACCTGATCATATAGAAAAGAAAAAGTGACAAATAGTATAATACAATATATATTATTCAAATTTTGAAGTGTCTATAATTGCAGGGAAGCAAGTAATGCTTACACTAAATTCATATTGATTGTAGCAAAAAAGTTAAAGATTGACATCACTAAAGAAAACAGGTGAAATAGACAACATCATATGAATATCATTTGCATTCAACATCACATTGTATTCTATTTATTTGATGTCATAATAAATCATATTTCATTTACGTTCAATATATTATTTCTCATACAAAATCATATACACACTAATATAAAACACATATATACACCGATACAAAACTCATATCAAGAGAACATGAAATAACAATGAACAAGATTGAACCCTATAATGCATTCTTGATCACCTCAATCCACCAGATTGAAATAGTTTTTACTTTTTTCTTTGCAGTTGGTTCACAACCTTGTTTCAAACAGTCTACTAGAAAAGTTCAACTCATCCATGACAAACCTGAGGAACAAGAGCAAAAGACCAAATTAATGGTAAGTATTGTATGCTTAATAAATAGAATTTGCGATGCACAAAATAGCAGTGATACAAAACTGAAAATAATATGTTCTATTTTATATAGTATAGTTGTTTCAGGTTAGTATGAAACAATACAAAATGGAATATAAATTCTAAATACGTTTACTTAAGTCTTTTGCATAAAGGGACAGAAAACTCGTGTTTCCAGTGTAGAAGTTTCAACATAAACTTGTATCTCCATACTGGATCATTCAGTGGAATCTATACTGAATAAATAGAGTTCAAGTTTATGGGGATATCACATAAATCCGATCCAGTGTGATCTGATCTAGTACGGAATAGATAGATTTCACTGAATGATCATGACTCCAACTCAAGAGTCTAATTAAAGATCAGCCATACCAAAATGATTCTTAGAATTATTAAACCCAACCACAACGATGTACCGACCTAAACCGACAATGGCATCCTGAATCAGTAGAGCAACATCGCCATTGGAGGAACCCAATAACACTCCAACCAATGATGGATCCCATATATTCGCTTTCAATAACTCTCCGACCGTGAATGAGACATCTCTCCCTTCGATCCCTCCAGTAAATATTTCCACTGAACGATTTAGCTCACGAGTATGAAATCATATAAATAATTTATCTGTTGTTGGATCCAGTTCAAGTCCGCTTCTGCCAACAGCGAACGATCTAACTGAAATCAGAAAGAGGCTCACCACAGTTATAGATCAAACACATTAGAGTGAGGCAACTGTTCTAGCCCTCGAGGCTCGCCTTAAGAGGCAAGAGCGTCTCCAATACGCCTCATAACTTCAAAGCAAGACTGTTAATGGAGCAAGTTGACCAGCTAATCCATGAGTGTTCTCTGTCAAACATCTCTAACATTCTCAGCCTTCTCAACTACAACCACTCATCAAGAATCACATTCTCAGCATCATCAAGCAGTTGCCCAGTTCTATTGCACGCTTGTCCTTCTATGTCTCTTAAGATCTCATTCTCATCAGACTCTAGTATGATTGGAATGACCATCTATGCATGTTTGTGACGTGTCGATTGACACTATGTTTATGGTGGTCGACACCTTTTCCTGATTGGTTCCGTTTGATACTTCAAGGACGCCGATCAACACTTACTTTCTAGACTTGTGGTTCATGCGTTCCAACTCCAGTACGTAGCTCTTGGTTTGAGAGATCCAAAAGCTATTTCTCCTTGTTGCTTCTGGTACTGCGATGTATGCACCTAAAAGACAAAAAAATATAGTTAGTAAACAAAAAATAAAAACTTAGTCTAAATCCTACACCTAATATAATGGTGATTAGAGTCTCCAGCAATGACGCCAAGATTTAATATGCTCAAATTTACCCTTTGAGCTACTCTGCAATTTTAGAGTGCGGTGTATTACTTAGAGATCTAATCCACTTAGATTATGTTTCACACAATATACTATTAATTTCAGATTAAGTTAGGAAATAATAGTTGTTATGCAGTAAATAACTAAATTTAAAAGAGTGTTGTAAATAGATGGAGAATGTGCTAGATATATGGAACTAAAACAAATAATAGAGAATTGCATACAAATGAACCGTTTAGGGTTTTCTTAAAATCAGTTCTTGAACTCAAATCACAAATATCTAATCAACCAGCTTTCGATGTAGAGACTATTTGTGTCTAATTTCCCAGGTTCTAAAACGCGGGCGCCCACCCGACTAGGCGTTCGATTATTCGCCGTTCGGATACTTCCCGCCGCAATTTTGTTATAATCGGGCAACAAAATCGGGAAGCAACTAATCGGCCCATTAAACTAATTAATCGGCCTAATAGTCAATTAGTCGGCCCAATAAACGATTAATCGGCCCACAAATTATTAACTTGAGAGATTCTTAGGCCCTTTTAGAAAGCCCAAACACCCTACACTTTGATCTGAATATGCTTCACTATATATAGAGTAAGATTTATCTTCCTTTTTTTCAGTCTAACCGATGTAGGACTTTTACCCAACAAGATTAATAATGCGAATTAAATAAAATGCACAAAGAGGGCGTCGAAGTCTGGTTGTTTGGCCAGAGAGAAAGGGTGTAAACCACTAGGAGAAGTTGATGCATCACACATCTTTTAATATATATACAAATTTTAATACAATAAAAATACAAAAATTAATCCCCGATTAATCTTCGATTTTTTCTCTAAGCGCTAAGCCCATACCAGCCGCACGGATAACGCCTAGCGTAGTTTTGAACATTGCTAATTTCTAAAATCTCAAATCTCTTTGCGAATTCAATCAATTTAGATATGTATTAAAAACATGTTCGATATGTTCACTAAATCCCTATACTAAATGTCTTTCTGAATAAGTATTTAGCTCATGCAAGATTATTTCATGCAATTAATAATATTGTAGCTTTCAGGTGGTCAATCCAAATCTAATATTAAATTCGATCATGATGAAGAATCTATAAGATTATCTTAACAGTTCAATCAATCTAGTAATTCATCGTAAACCTTATAAAACCCTAAGTCTAACAATAGATCTACACATACATAATAATAAAAACATAAATTTAGTTTGAAGAAATATCATAAACATATTAAAACAAGATTTTAATCAATATCTGAAGGAGTTTTGATCTTCTCTCCAAAACTAAAATAAAGCTTAAGTAAAGTGTATGTTAAAAGTAGCTTATAATAGTTAATATAGAGATAAAACACATTATGGATTTTTTTAATACTTGAAAATTATAGATCTTTTTGCAATCCTTGAAAATTTGATAAATCATTTTGGCTTGCTTGATCTACATGGGTGTCAACCAACACCAAAGGTGGTGTCGATCGACACCAGCCTCTATACTAGACTCCAATTTTTGGCATAAATTCTCTTCAAGTTCCTATTTGCTCTGAAATTTTCAAATATGTCCAATTCATACATGAACCTTTAATGACTCTAAAATGACTTTAAACCTAATACAATACTCTAAAATAGAATTTGTATCATGGTCAAAACCTATAAAAACTATGATATATCAACATTTCAATTTTGCATAAATATGGATCGGATATTGGCGCAATTGTATCATCTTGCTTGTTATCATGGCACTCATAAGTATGTAGGACTCTTGAGATGCTAGTTTGTTGTGTATGGTTAAACTTAACAATTTTGGTTAATGTTGCTTTTTTGTCTGTTTTTCTATTCTTTGCAGATTTTCTTTAGTTATTCATCATCTATATCTTGTAAATGATCATATTCTTTAATTCTTTCAATCAGTTTGATATTTTATCAAAAAGAAGATACTGTTGTGTTTTATTCTATTTATAAAATGTAAAATATAATATATAATGTTATAATAAAATATTATTATGTTTCCTTATTTCACCATTCTCTCTCTCGTATTTCCTCTTATCCACTAATATGTAATGTTACAATAATATATTATCGGTGTTTTATTTTATTTATGAAGTCTAAAATAAAGTTATAATTATACAATCTTTCTTTCTTTTTTTCAATAATACCAATATTATTCTGGTTGGTGACAAACTTTTTCTACCGATATATTTTTATTGGTTTATTAAATTTTAAGTTTTATGTACATTTTACAAATTAAATATGTACGCAAATTTGCGAGGGGTAGGAGAGGGTAATTAATATTTTCTCATAAAGTATTATACAACACTAAATGTACTTTTAATACAAATTTTTACATTATTTACAAATAGTTTGAGATGGTTTTGCAAGGCACAATTAAAGAAAGAAGAAAAAACAAAAGGAGAAAATGGCTATAGTCTTGCTATTTTAACAGTGTGTTGTTTGGATGTCTGGTTATCGGAGGTAATTGTTTTTTGATGCAATAATAAGTCTCCATCCGTTGAGGGAAAGAAATACTATATTTTATTATCAATATGCAAGTTAGAAAAATGACCACTTAGAGCACCTCCAAAAAAGAGATATAATGTGGGTTCCTAAAAAAATAAAATTAAAAATTAAAAGAGAAGAGAGAGAGTAGAGATGAGAAGAGTTCTAATATTATGATTTTTTAGAACTCTACTAAAACCTCCATGAAACACTATAAATTGGTTGAATTTTTATTTTATAATTAACTTTTAGTTATCTAATATAATTTATTAAAATATTAATATTTTTTTGTTTAAGAAACTCTTTGAAGTTTTTATCGATAAAATTGTTCTTAGAGGAGAAAAGAAGATTTCTGATACCAAAATCATGTATCGGTCAACTAAAATAATCTGAGAGTTCTAAATTATGAACAAAATTGCTTTCTACCAGAAAGTGTAAAGAAATACAATAAATCTTATTTTACTACTTTCTAGTCTTAATATGTAGTTTTGAGAGAGTAAGTATTTTCTACATTTTTATGCTTACACTCTTTTTTTCTTTCGTTTGTAAAGATCATACCCTCCTATTTATAGATGAGAGGGGGAGGGGGAAAGGGACGCGTATTCGTCACTTAGGTCATGATTATTGTAGGGATCTTAGGACGGAGTTTTTAGATATTTAAAAACCGTCTGTTAACTTCTTTTAGTTTAAATTAGGAAACGGTTCTTATATTATGTTAAGAACTCCACCCTAAGAACCTCACAATAATCATGCTCTTATATGTCGTTCTTTCTTGATAATAGCGACTTATTGATAGGTCTGGAACCAAACTAGAAAGCATTTCTGTGTGTCACACTATCCCTCTTTGATAGGCTCGTATAAATGCTATACCTGTCTCCGCTTATATAATATATATATATCTGTTTTGTTTTCCAATTGTGTGTGTTTGTATCATGTATTCAATTCCTAGAAAATTGATTATAGTGCTCAAACATCTACAAGTGGTATTAGAGGTTGAGAGAGTTCATGATGGGTCTGTCGAAGGAAACAATCCTTTGCTCATCTTGAGTTTTTCATAGGAAAGAAATCTTTTAAGTTTTGAAAACTGAATGTGCAGATGGTTTGAGATGATATCGAGAGCAATAGTATTATACTGATGAGGGTTGATAAAGATTTTTGTGGTAGAAAGAAATAATACTACTGGCTAATTTTGAAATTAAAAAATATATATAATGTATATGCACTTCTATAGTAGTACTATACCACAAGAGTTTGGGTTTGAAACTATAAAACAAGGTTCACATAATTTTGGGAGTATTCAATACGATTAACTTATATCACTAATCAAACTCATGAAAAATCATGTAAAAAGATTGGACTGGGATCCAAACGTTTGTGATAATTTCATAAAAAAATTAGATCATTAATTACCCAAAATAGAAGTAGAATAAAAATGAGAAAATATGTAGCAACACAACAGAAATAGATCGATCAGAGACAATGAAAGGTGAAAACCATAGCTTTCTCCCTCCTGTAAGATCTATAGAGTTGCAAAACATAAAGAATATGATATGTAAAGAATTGAATCAGTACAATTTTGTAATACTAACCAATACTCATTACAGGTTCTTGAATCTGTAATCTTCTCACTGAGAAAAAACTCGAAGTCCAGCCTCTAAATCCTCCAACCTGATGGTACAAATCTCTTCAGTGTCAACACATTCAAAGCTAAGTCGGAGATCAAGATTCTCCCTAGCGTTAACCAGCAATGTGTCCACCAACCCTCCGTTCATCTCCTTCCTCTTCTTCTCGGTTGTTTCTCTCTCAATCACTGAAGCTATCTCCTGCAGAGTGCACGACTCATGCAACTTGAAACCATAGAACAGAGTGTCCTCTCCCTGGCTGTTCATCTTGATGTGAAGTATCTGCGCCAGTTCCTTTGCACTGAAGTCGCTGAAGTTGAAAAACTTTGTGACCCTTCTGCAAAACCCTTCGTTAGATGCAATCACACGCTTCATTGGCTCGCTGTATCCCGCGAATATCACCACGATCTTCCCCGTGTCCATGACCGACATTATTTCTTCCAGAGCTTCTAGACCGTAGTCCTTGTCGTCTGCCTTTTGCATTGGGATCAACCTGTATGCTTCATCCACAAAGAGGATTCCTCCCTCAGCTTCTTGGATCTGTCCAGAGAATTGAAAGATCTTTTGAGATTCTCGAAAGCTAAACTCACAAGTGAGACTTAGTTTGAACAGTGTTATGTTACCTTTCTCCTGGTCTTGGGGCCTGTGTGACCAACAAACTCACCAACCAAGTCTGTGCGCTGAACTTCTGTTACCTTATCGGTTGGTAGGATTCCAACCGTGTGAAGCAACTTCCCGAGAACTCGAGCAACCATGGTTTTACCTGTCAGAAACAAAACAGTGTCAACAAGTTATAACAGTCATGCATCGGTATGTTTTAAATGTACAACTGTTTCTCTCACCAGTCCCAGGATTTCCAAGAAACGCCATATGCGGAGGCCTTCGAGTTCCAATGTTCATCCCAAGAGCCCTACGCCTCTCATCCAAAAGCATTCCTTTAGCCCATTTCCTCAGTTGTGTCTTCAGCTCGTTCAGTCCAACAATATTCGACAGCTCTTCCTCAAGTAGATCCATCTTGGCTTTGGTCTTACCACAAGCCTCGAGCGCGCTTTTTTTCCTCTGCTCTTGGAGAAACCAACGCAACAACTCACGCAACTTCTCGCTGCCCTGTCCTAGTGGTAGATGGTCCAAAGGAGTCATCCCTTCCTGGAAAAAATGCAAAATTTCCACAGCTTAGTACATGATCATTCCTCTACTAATGAAAAACCAAAGAAGCAATAATATAAGAGGCTCGTATGTACATTATCTTTTGCACTACAATCTGCGTTGTTATCCAGCAGTGTCTTAACAGTTGAGATGTCTTTGGAGGTAATAGAATACCATACCGCAAGGTGCAATGGTGTCATACCGTTCTGCATTTAAACCAAACCAAACCAAACCAAATCAGTACAAGTTAGTTCTTTAAAATCAATCAAAGAGGGAGAGGAAAATAATACGCTGGCTTTGGCTTCGATAAAAGCACCACGCTCAAGGAGTAGCTTAGCAGCTTCATTGCAGCCGTTCTTGGCTGCCATGTGCAATGGCGTTTCACCATACTGAAGAACATAGAATATAGATCAATACAAAACCAAAACAAAAGAATCAGAGAACAAAGGGGCTTACAGTGTTCATCGCTTCCAACTCAACTTTCTCGGATCCAGGCCAATCTAAGAGATACTTGACTATATCAACATTGCCATTACCAGCAGAAACATGAAGTGGCGTGTGGTACATCTGCATACAACAAGAAAATCATGCGATCGGATGAAATAAACCCATTTCCAAAATCGGATCTTTCGAACAGATTTAGATGCAGAAACATAATCTCACGACGGGATTGCGTTCGTTGAGAAGAGAAGGGTTATCTTTGAGAAGCTTCTGCAATGATATGAGATCGCCGGAGAGAGCGCAATCGTGAATTGTGGTGGGTCTTGCGGATCTCACCCGCTGTACTCCTCCTCCGCCGACTTGTCGCTTCATTGTTCAAAATTGAATCTTTTTGTTTTTGGGGAGATTTAGTTAAAGAGGATCTTGCGGGAGAGTGTTTCTTGCGTACAAGGAAGAAATAGATTATTATCAAGGAGAGGTATCTCCGCGTCTTCCTCCTCTTCACCAACTAGTCTTTCTTCGTCTCCTTTTTATCATTTTTCTTCATATTTTCAATGACGTTTTTACCCTTACCTCCTGGCGCTTTACTAAATACAGCTAAGCTTCTTAATCAGACTAGTAATCATATACAATCATTTACATCTTAACTATATAATTAAAAAGTAATCTGCTTTTGGGCCAATAAGAATGGCTCAAGCCCAATCGTCGTTTTGATTAAAAAAAAACAGAATATCACTTACCCTATCTGCCTAATGAATACAAATATCTCATCAAATCCAGATAACAAATAGATTTCATGTATCATGGTTAATGATCTATCGCTGACGTGAATAAGAACACTTCTCGTTTGTAAGCTATTTCCTTGTTTCAAAGAGTATCAAATGATGTAATGGGATCATGTTAAAGAAAGGAGAATGCAATATTGAGTTCATATTTCTTATATTGAGAATGCTCAAATCTCTAGAAACAAAGAATTAATAAGAACAATTTTTCTTATTAGCTTTAGAAACTACTCAAAACTAAAGCTCACAATGTTTCTCTTAGATCTTATGATCTTTCTCTTAGATCTTATGGAACACCTCTCCATTAGACCTATATTTATATGAAAGACAATTCCCTTTAACATGTGGGATATGGAAAACATAAACTTAATCTAATAGAAAACTTCTTTTTCCTATTCTAGATTTCCTTTTCATGTTTATCTCTTAACATATTAAACATCTAATAATATGTTAAGTTTCCACAAGCTTGGAATTATCCAACATTCACCCCCTTAATTCCAACTTGAATTAGGGAGATCAATTTTTTTGAACTCCAATTAAGCTCCTCATTTGCTTGAACTTAATCCTTGCCAATGGCTTGGTAAGAATGTCGGCCTTCTGCTCTACACCCGGCACATGCTCCACTTCGATTTGCCCATTCTCCACACACTCACGAATGAAGTGATACTTCTTGAGTACATGCTTACTCCTTCCATGGAAAACTGGATTCTTTGTTAGAGCAATGGCTGATTTGTTGTCGATCCTAAGTATGACCTTCTTGCCTTCTTCACTTAGTATCTCACTCAACAAGTCCTTTATCCATATAGCTTGCTTCGCTGCTTCCGTTGCCG